>CM032231.1:153185000-153785000 GCA_019009955.1 Riptortus pedestris
ATGAATCCTCTTCTTGTTTAATGAAGATCAGCCCAGAGTCCACGCATCCAGCAGCTGCTCCGGAGAAAACATATTGTTATTAACTCACTTACATAACCTTTAATATAATTGTTGCTCTAATTAACATTGGCAAATTACAGGGGAATAGCTGTTCATTTCACTAAAATTACTGATTAGAATATAAAAAAATTCAAAGCATTCTACATCCTGATGCTTTGGGCCACGCTTATTCATATTAAGGCCTTTGGGAGATGATTTTCTACGATTCCATAGCCAAAGATGTTTCGCTATACATGCTCCCAGCTTCTTCAGGGCTTCTAACAGGCTGAACAGTTCTGATCCTCTCGCTGGTATTATAAGATACATTCGAGAATAACAATATTAAAAACTATAGTATTTAAATAGAATCTACATATACCGTATATAACAAATGAACAAGTAATATGACCAATTATGTAGCATATTCATTCTATAAATATTTACCTGAAGTAGATGGCTCGTCATGCAAATAGTACTCAGGTTCTGTCTTGGCAGCAACTCCATCAAGGCTAGATCCTGGAGCAGCTACATCAAGGCAAATCGAATGTATTATGCAATATTGGAAATAAATAAAAATTGCTAAACAAATTAAGAAATAAACACTTTACACACCATCAACAAAGCAACATAAAACAAAGGAATAAATATCACTAGTATCTCGAATAGACAGGACTTTGTATTAATGGCCCCAAACTCTGTCTACTCACAGGACAAAGGATAATTTATAAAGTTATGTAATGCTAAACAATTCAAACTTTAAATAGTCGAATAAATATTACACTAACAAACGGCCAAGTATGTGGATAAAATCTAAAAACCTGCTTCACATAGTGGATTTTATAAACATAGATATTTCCCAACGTGGACCTTTAAAATATTCATGTCAAAATTAATAAAAAAATGTGTAGGAAAAACATTACTAACAAAGAATATGAACACTGGTCAAAATTGGTTTGAAAGCTTTCATGAGTCTTTTTAAAAACCCTAGAATTATCAATATAAACGCGTGGGAAAGTAGTAAAACGGAATAAAGAATAGACAAAGGAATGGCTGTGGGACCTGCATCAGTCCAACATTGCCTTACTCTAAATCACTTACAATAACCATTTTGGGGAAAATTAATTGCATGGACGATTTAAAAGCAGTAATATACAGCTATAGAACAACTACTCACCATTCATATTGTGGGATGAACTGATATCGAAGTGTTATAATAGAGGAGCTGTGCTTGAAGAGGGGCAAGCTAGTAGAAGTAGGGCAGTAACCTACCTTGCTCCGAGATAACAGTGATTGTATAGTTGTCACCAATCAGAAGCATATCAAGAGATATAAGAACTAGACAGCCAATGGAAAAAGAATAAGGGTCCTTGTTGAACAAAAAATATATATATACACAAATATATTTTCAACTTACATATTTTTATTTTTCAATATAGTCCCCCTCAACAGCAACGCACTTATTCCACCGCTTTTCCAACATCGCAGGTGATCTCAGCTGTCAAGGTTGTTTTGGAAGGTTTTGACAACAATTTTTTTTTGACAGATGTTGGAAAAGCGGTGGAATAAGTGCGTTGCTGTTGAGGGGGCCTATATTGAAAAATAAAAATATGTAACTTGAAAATATATTTGTATATATATATATCAGCTTAGAACTTTCTGTGTACCCCTCGTACTAGCTGAGATACCCGGCTTCGCCCGGGAATTGATTTGAGGCTGAATGCTGATGGTATTTTTTTGGCAAGGCCTTACTTTGCACAATATTTTAACATTTACCCGCCCCAGTGTTTAGGGTTAATACCCGTTGTTGGCATTTGTTAATAATAAAATTAATTTTTTATGTAAGTCTTCACTGCCTTCAAATTGTCATATTTCCCGTCTCTTGTGCATTATGCATAGATTTCAGCTATTAAGGACAAAATATTAACATTGATTTGAATTAATTTTTCCTGATAGTTCAAATAGGAATGAATTGTTGAGCATATCAATATTTCTACGAAAATTACTTGCGTACACATTGTTCCTGGAGAAATTTATAAAAAAAAAAAAAATAATAAAAAAAAGTTAATCTAAATAACAAAGTAAACAACTTTTGTTATGTTCATATTTGCCAGAAAACGAATGACCGCTATTTTTAATTTCAGGCCTCCCTTACAACCCCCACTCCTGCCCGTCCCTAGAAATGTTAGTATGGCTTGTTATAATGAAAGCGTTAGTGCTAATACACATACCGATTTTTATTTATTTCGGTTGGGTCATTTGTCCCAAAGAAAATTATTCACTTCCGCTTTAGGTTTTAGCGTATATCTCGTTTATAATTCGGTATACGAAAAAAGTGTATATAACAAATGTTACTCTAAATAACATAATACACCACTTTTGTGATGTGCATATTTGTCGAAAAACCAATAGGAAACGAAATATCGCTATTTTTAATTTCAGGCCTCCCTTATAACCCCCACTCCTGTTCGTCTCAGAGAATATTAGTATAGCCTAAAGTCTAAGTTGGGTTAGTAGTAATATACATACCAAGTTTCATAAAATTCGGTTCAGCCGTTTATGCGTGAAAAGGTAACCAACAAACAAACAAATAAACAAACAGACACCATATCTTCGTTTCACATGTCATAGACACCATATCTGCATTTTGTTTCTTTCGTGTATGTTTGTTTGTTTGTTACCTTTTCACGCATAAACGGCTGAACCGAATTTTATGAAAATTGGTATGTATATTACTACTAACCCAACTTAGACTTTAGACTATGTTAATATTCTCTAAGACGAACAGGAGTGGGGGTTATAAGGAAAGCCCGAAATTAAACATATCGATATTTCGTTTCCTATTGGTTTTTCAGCAAATATGTACATAACAAAAGTTGTTTATTTTGTTATTTAGAGTAACTTTTGTTATATACACTTTTTTCATATACTGAATTATAAACGAGATATACGCTAAAACCTATAGCGGAAGCGAACAATTTTATTTGGCACAAAAGACTAAACCGAACTTAATAAAACTCGGTATGTGTATTAGCACTAACGCCTTCATTATAATAAGCCATACCAACATTTCTAGGGACGGGAAGGAGTGGGAGTTATAAGGGAGGCCTGAAATAAAAATTCGCAATATTTCATTGTCTATTTGTTTTTCGACAAACATGCACATAATAAAAGTTGTTTACTTTGTTATTTAGATTAACTTTCTTTTTTTATACATTTCTCCAGAAACAATGTGTGGAGCAAGTAATTTGCGTAGAAATATTGATATGCTCAACAATTCATTCCTATTTGAACTATCAGGTACCTCAGCTGGAAAAATTAATTCAAATCAATGTTAATATTTTGTCCTTAATAGCTGAAATCTATGCATAATGCACAGGAGACGGGAAATATGACAATTTGGAGGACAGTGAAGACTCATAAAAAATTAATTTTATTATTAACAAATGCCAACAACAGGTATTAACCCTAAACACTGGAACGGGTAAATGTCAAAATAGTATGCAAAGTAAAGCCTTGCCAAAAAAATAACATCACCATTCAGGCTAAACTCAATTCCCGGGTGAAGCCGGGTATCTGAGCTAGTATATATATATATATATATATATATATATATATACACATACATAATCTTGTTCAAAAATTAATTGTGCAGTCCTGGTTTGGTTAGTATTAATGACCCCGACAAAAGTCTTTCACACGTGTACTTGGCTTCTTCTATTACAGCTCAACTTAAAATTGTATATTGTTCAGAAAAAACAAATGTTTACTTTTTTGTTCGTTAGAATGTAGCTATCATAAGCCTACATTGTAGAAAATCTACAACTTATTTTACTGTTTATCTATTTTTTTTTTGTAATGAAGAAGTAGGCAGTTATCCAAACATATAGTTTTAATGTGGTTTTCTCTCTCCCCCCCCCCCGCCCAACAGGGTATTAGAGTTATCAGTAAAGGCGAATTGCTATTGTTGTAATGTATTTTCATAAATTTGATAAGCTATATATTTTTAGTTTTTCGCCCCTTAAAAGTCTAATGAATCTCGATAGAGTTAACAGTAAAGGTGTTACACGAATACATAAGCTACATTTGTTTTGCTTCCCCACTAACACATTTAATGATACACAATAGAGTTGAGAGTAAAGCTGTTACAACAATTTATTTGCTATATTCTTATATATTGTTTTTCCACTATCTTCATTATTAGATGAGATATTAGCATTTTGTTTTTTAGTTTTCAGTCTTCAGTAATTCAAAATAAAAGATTAGGTTAATGCTACTGCCATGATGTTGGTTAATGAGTTGGTCTTAATGCACTTGATAAGTTGATTACTGGTTTTGATTCCTTCCTGGGCAATATGAGCTTTTTCATTAACGAACTCACGAATTGAAATCTTGAGCCCTACCCTAGCTGGGTAGAAAAACCATAGATAACCCGCAGTAAAATAAAGTGGAAGTTAATAAATTAGTTTAACATTAAGATCGTAATATTGTTTTTAACGTGAAGCGAAGAATGGCTATTGGCACATCCATTATCACTCATGGAATCAAATGATTCTAGCCAACAAATATTAAGAGAGAAAAAAATATGATTAAATTCTTTGGGATTGTCCTGCTTAGATGGATGAAGCAATGGCAGCTAGTCGGAAGTAATTAACTAACTGTGTTAACCATTCCTGTTAGCTGAAATATGAATGGTTTCAGAAAAAATACTTGAGGTTATTCCAAGTAAGCCTGGCAGAGCTGAGGATTATAAGTGGGCATATTCCTGCCCGGCAAGTCGTAGAATACGCTAATATACTACTTATTTATTTTATTTTATTTGAAACTTTCTCATCAGGACAGCAGTAGTATCTTGCTACCAAAGAAAATATACCTTCCATTGCTAGCAGGTCATATTCCGACGCTGTAATAAACGCAAAAAATGTATGGAAGTAGGCTGCCAAACTGACTAGTTTATTTGCAACAAGAGTAATTGGACAATAGAGATAATGCCTAGTTTGCCAAATGTTATGCTTGTCGCCCTCCCACCCACTCCCTCTCCCCTATCACTCCTTCAACCTCTGGCACTTCATCAGGCCCTATATTTCCGGCAGATAGGAAGTGCTCTGAGGATAGTCAAGTTCCACCCTTGCCTAGGCGCAATTCGACAAGCCGTAAAAAAGCAATAATAAAAATTCCAAATGTGAAAATAAATTTAGTGACGATGAGATGGAGACTACCTAAAATCAATGATGTAATTTTTTGTAACTTTCAACAAATCTATCACAATAAACCAACATTTATTTATTCTTTCAGATAAAAAATAGATATAAACTAAGAATAAACTAGATAAAAACTAGAATGAAAGCTAGTAAGATATTTAATACAGAACGTTCAACAACCAGTAATTCCTTATTAAACTATTCCTACACAAACTCAGATGCTCTAAATTATACATGTAGCAACTTACAAAGTATACAATCAAAAAATACGTCTCATTTTACTATGCATGAGGATACTATTTCAAAGCGTATCCATACTGTATATCCTATACGTCCATATCTATATTTACATACACATTACTCCCTAAATGAAAATAAAACAGACATATTCACTGATTATAATTGTAGACCTATACATATTTTAATTTTAAAGAAATGCACCTTTATTGTAATTAGGAATCATAATGAACGCTAAATATATTGTTCTACATACGACACCATGCCTGTAATATCCCAACTAGAAATTAAGTTATTTTGAAAAATATCAACCCGTACATACTATGTCTTCAAGGAACAAAGTTAAAATCAAATATATCATAAAACATAAAAGGTTTCACTATATACAGGCGAGATAAAGAGATTGAAGAAGGAGAAAAGGCACATGGAGGAGTTACTATCTCAGTTGCGAATAATGTGTTCTCAAAGGAAATGCAAATAGCAACACCATTGCAGGCAGTTAAGAGCCAAACTCAGTTTTGAGTTTACCATATGTAACATTTACCTGCCACCAAATGAAGCCATAAATGAGTCAGCCATGCTTCAGCTAATTGACAGGCTCCCCCCACCTTACATCGTCGTGGGTGACATGAATGGATGCCATCAGTCCTGGGACCCAAATACAACCAACTCCAGAGGAAATACTTTGAGAAGCATAATAAACTCTTCAGAGTCATTACTCCACAACAATGGTGAAATCACTTACATCTGCCCCAAAACAGGAACGTCTACAGCAATAGATTTGGCATTCTGTTCCCCCACTTAACCTGGGAGGTTTGTCAAGACCAACATGGAAATGACCACTTCCCGACAAAGCAAGAATCAAGAAGCGCCCTAGATGGACAAAGCTAACTTGGATGAGTTTAGGAGCTTGATCAACATAACTATTCAGGATGTTCCAGATGATATTGGGAGAATGGTTGATCATATCACAAACAGTATTATTCAGCCTGCTCTTGAAACAATTTCTAAAACAAAAGGCCTTCCTATACCCAATTCCTATAGCCCCTATCTCCTAGTCAATGTGGATTCAGAAAGGGGGGATCTACAATAGACCAACTAGTGAATATGGAAAAAGAGATATTAAATTCCTTAGTTGAAAATAAAGAAGCCATAGGCATATTCTTCGACTTTGAAAAAGCATATGACACTATCAGTCGAAGGAGCATTTTAAAAACCCTGTACAAGTGGGGATTCAGAGGTAAATTGGCTTATTTCTTGAAAAGCTTTTTGGTTACAAGATATATCAGAGTAGGTGTAGGAGATTCCTTATCTAGTCGCTAAATGGGCTGAAGTGGGATGAGGATTTCAATGAGGTAGAACAAACAATAAATCCTAATTCAAAATATTTGTTGATTGGTGATATGAATATAAGGGTGGCTAATAAGCAGACCATTCCAGAAGAATTATTAAACCCAGATTATCAGATAAGGCATTTTAGGGAATCGAAAGATCTGATTTTAAATAAAAAGGGCGAAACGTTTTTAAATCTGTGTGATGACAACAATCTAGTTATATTGAATGGAAGAACACTGGGAGATATGAATGGAGAGTTTACTTGCATTAAGGAAAATGCTAGCTCTGTCAACGACATCTGTTGTGTATCTCTTCAACTATTAGAACTAATAGAAGATTTTTCAGTAATGCCACACTTTTATTCTGATCATATGCCAATAACTGTGTCACTAAAGCTACAAATGAATAAAAATGATGTCATTATCCCTCTACTTCCAAAGTTGAGCTGGACAAAGATAGATGATAAGTATTTTAAGATTAATTTGGAAAATAAGATGGAGCTTTATAATTCTAAAATTAGAAATGTAGAGGAAAATATAATTAAAATTACAAATTTAATTAAAAATACTTCTTGGATGGGAAAAAGAACAATCGTTAGTAACAAAAGACTGTGCTATAAAAATCCTTGGTATGATAAAGAGTGCCAACTTTTGAGGACAAAGTCCTTTAATCTTTTAAAATTATTTAGAAAAAGTAATTTGGAATGGATACGATTTTTATACATACAAGCTAATTACAAATATAAAAAGGTGTGCTCACAAAAGAAAAAAGAGTATTACCAAGAGATAACTGATAAATTTTTGGCAGTAAAGGATGGGAAGGATTTCTGGAACTTAGTCAAATCTTTCAAGAAAAAAGGTACTCATAATGTTGGAGATATAAGAGCCGAAGAATGGAGAGACTACTTTAGCAAGTTATTAAATCCAGAAATAAAATCTAGCCCTTTTATGTATGCACCACCCCTGATTCATGATGATATTCTGGATGCTCCCTTTGAGTTCAGTGAACTGTGGTCAGTATTATGTAGAGCTAAAAGTGGGAAGGCACCTGGCTTTGACAGAATCCCTGTTGAATTTTATAAAAACTGCCCTGAAATGTTCTTAGAAAAAATCCTAGAAACTTTTAATTACATTTATGACACAGGAGACATTCCAGATTCTTTTAAAAAATCTATAATATTCCCTTTGTTTAAAAAAGGGAATAAAAATGATACAAACAGCTATCGAGGTATAAGTTTCATGGATAGTATTACCAAATTATTCACAGGACTGCTGCAGCAGAGACTAAAACAATGGGAAGACTATAACAAAATACTGAAGGAAAACCAGGCCGGTTTCAGAAAATCATATTCGACAGTGGATAATCTATTTACATTATTTAACATAATTAAAATAAAAACTGCCCCCAAAAGGAAAAAACTATACTGCTTTTTTGTCGACTTCAAGTCTGCATTTGACTCGCCTGACAGAAGAGCATTGTTTTATAAGCTGTCAACTATAGGACTCTCATCAAAATTCATAAATATTTTACAAGCTTTATATAAAAACACTAAATCTGCAGTGTGGACAGACAAAGGAGTTACTCAAGACTTTGAAACAATCTGTGGTTTATTGCAGGGATGTTTAATGTCACCTCATTTATATATATACTACATAAATGATGTTCCAGATTTTGTAGGTGGTGGTATATTTATTTCCGGAGTTAAAATTAATTGTTTAATGTATGCTGATGACATCATATTTTTGGCTGAGGAACCTGAAGTTCTGCAATATATGATAAACAGAATTAGTGAATATTGTGCCCTATGGAATTTGACAATAAATTTGCAAAAATCAAAAATTATGATATTCAGAAAAGGAGGAAAGTTGTCAAAAAAAGAGAAATGGTATTTTAGAGGCTCAGAAATAGAGGTAGTAAATGAATATAAATATTTAGGTATACTACTCACTCCTCGACTGGTAATGAAACATCATTTCAGGGAAAAGATCACTACAGCCAAATTTGGAATTAATTCAACATGGCACACATTTATCACTAATAAAAATATACCACTTGAGTCCAAGTATAGTGTGTTTGAATCTACTTCAAGAGCAGTTATGTGCTATGGTGCACAATTCTGGGGCTATGAAAAATATATTGAGGTTGAATTAATTCAAAAATATTTCATTAAAAAGATGTTTGCACTTCCAAAAAACTGTCCAGATTATATATTGTTTTTGGAAACTAAGCGTTACCCTCTCTACTTTTTCACCCTTAAATTATTTAAGTAGATCATTAAACCTCCCAAGTCATCGTTGGCCCAGAATAATTGCTGAGCATATAATTCAAAAACAGACTAATTGGTTTAGGAGTATTGAAAATATCAGCCAGGAGTATCTGGGTGTAAATTGTAGCTGGATTAAAGAGCAAGGAAGTGTGAATAAGAAAATAGAAATAGTATCGGTAGTAACAACAATAATAGTTTACATTTCACAAACCTTATAATGAAAGGAAGGGGGGAAATGTTAGATCTGAATTATTCAGTATGTAGAACTGAAGGCCAATGGTTATGCTCCTTATGTAATATGAATGAAATAGAAAATACATATCATTTTATAGCAGTATGCCCAGTGCTTAGTGAATTTAGAAAGCAGTTCCTTGGTTCATCAACATTTAGTCAAAATGAATTTATTTTGTTTCTGAATGGCAAAGATTGGCATGCTCTTTATAAATATCTATGTGTTGCACTGAGATATAGAAAGTTACTAGTAGCTGAGTATAATGGATAAGTTTTCTATTTATTATTTCTTTTCTTCTCTTTCTTTGTAAATAATTATTAATAATTAGTTTATTTTATTTATTTTTTGTTGTTTTTTTAAAGATAGAATAATTATTAAAGCTTATTTGTTTTATTTAGAATATTGTAATATTATGTTGATATGTCTATTAGCAATAATCAATCATGCTGATCAATAATTTAGTAAATAATGGCCGAACTCAACAGACGGACTCATGAGTCCATGTTTATGTATGTTATATATAGTATAAGGAAAGAAATTATTATGATAAATTAATTGTATATTTAAAATGTAAATTATTTCAAATGTCAAAATAAACATACTTTATTATTATTATTATTATATTTTTCATTTATTTTTATTTTTTCTTAGTATAATACTATTATATACTATAATAGTATTATATAGTTGGGGCTGCTGCGGAGTCTGGCGTTGGGGCTGCTGCGGAGTCTGGAGTTGGGGCTGCTGCGAAGGCTGAAGTTGGTACTGCTGTGAAGGTTGATGCTGAGATGAGCTGGGCTGAGTAGTAATATGAGATGAAGCAGGAACGGGATTGTAGTCTGGGTGCTGCTGTGGTGGCTCTAAACTCTTGTTCCGAACTATGAATTGGCGGCAATGTTTGAGTTCTTTGTAAACGGCACATCCACGGTAATTGGCAGGGCGATCAGCGCCACAGTGAAAATATTTAGCTGGCTCGTCTCGGGTATTTGTACAATTGGTGGTAAAATGTGGACCAGCAAACTGACTGAGCTCGCAGAAGTTCTTGGAGTGCTTATACCCTTGACAGCGATGGCATTGTATCAGTTCTTTTCTTTTATATGGCTCTTCTACTGGTATGCGTGTGTATAGTAATTTTGTGAGGGAGAAAATATCGCCATTATTGAGGGCAGGTTTCAAGTCAATAAAAAATAGAGATAGTGGGGTTTTTATTCTGGGGTGAACATTGCAGACTAATGTGACCTGAAATCCGAGTTCCTCTAGTGCCATCTTGATGTATTCTTCCGGCGTTGATGGATGAAGATGACCTATTACCACTCAAAAAGCCTTTTCCTTTTTTAGTTGGTAAGTGTAAAATTGTAGGGTCGTGGTTTTGAGATGTGATGATTTTTCGATAAGCATCAGGTGTGGCAGGCTTAATTGTAGTGTTATCTATTTGTGCTCGACAAGTGAACTGAGTCTCGCCAACTATGGAGCTGAGGCGCTTACAAAATTCTTGGTAACATGGAATGTTTTAACGTGAATTGGGGTGGATGACTTGCTGGGTCTTTGGGTTCTTCCATTTACTGGTCAGAATGAGCATCACTAGGGGCAAGGGTGTCTAATTTATTTTTTGAAATGTTGTTTGGCTTACCTGCTTGTTTGGAAATGGACCCATAAATGTAGCACAAGATGATGTACTGGCTGCTATGAACTGGTAGGATGGGCTTCATTGAAGAGAGGGTTTCTTCTTTTCTGGTGAGTCGTTGGCGGTAGAATTTTCTTGAGAATTGTTCCCCGCCGAACGGGGTCGTTCTTAGTTCCATTTTTATTTTTAGGTGTATTTTGTTTTTGTTAAGAAAAAAAAATTAGATTCAGAGGCGCGGATGCGAACCCTGGTACTTAGATTGCAAGTCAACTGCTCTATTGCCTCAGCTATGGAGGGCAGTGATAACAGCTGCTCTATGCGTGGTTGTCTATCTCCTAATAGAATGGAGCAGATACAGAGTGGGCCTAGGAGCAAGACGATACACTATAGCCCCCAAGGCAGAGGCAAGGCCTGAGATAACTGAGGAAAACACGTTAACAATTCACAGTTTTCACGATTGTGACTCCATAGAATTTCTTCAAAATTTACACACACAATGTTTGTTGTTATGTTCAACACTGAGACAAATTTGAAGGCTTAAAACGGCCTTAAACTAGGTCAACAAATGGATTTACACAGAGCTGAAATAATAGAACTGTCTCATGCAATGGCTGCTACGCGACTGCCTTTCATCTACTTTGTACTTCTTATATATGTGATTATCTCAGTGTAATCTTTCATGTATACAGTTTTCGCAACAATATTGATGAACATAAAGCCCTACTCCTTTCGGTTACTGTAAAGAATACAATATCCTACCATGATTATATTTTTGCACTTGACAATGCACAAATAACTTCACAATTCTATCTAGGTGCTCTCATGGAAGACTACTATTATGTGACTGAAGCCACAAGTCTAAATTTCGATATCCATAAATCCAATCGGCGTTTTAAGACAGTAAAATAACTTCTAAACACAATTTGTCCTTTACATTTTTTAAGAAATATACATTTTAACGTCGATGCAAAGCCCAGTTCTGAGGGTGACTGTAAAATGCGAATTAACGTTTGTTAACCATATCTAATCCTATAATACTTATACAAAACATTTCTCAATTCTGTTGAGGTATTTTCATAGAACACGAGTGATTTTTTTTGTGGTTTGAAGTCAAAACTCGGTAATTTATAATGTAAATAACGTCTTAGGGCTACAAGTGTTATTTTAAGCACAATTTGCTTGTTCTACTTTTTAATATATCAAAATTACCTGAGAAATTGATGAATGAAAGCCCACCACGCAAGCTAAGCTCATTTCCCACACGCTGATAGAAAACAATAGTAACATCATTTCCAAATATATCCTCTATTCCTAAGTAAAAATACGACGAGTAGAATAAAGGGCTTATAGAAGGCTGAAGATATGAATAACTCTCTTATTAAGTGAGCTATGAATAAATGCAATGAGCAACCATTGTAGGGCACCGATAGTTTTACAAGGTTGATTACATAACATTTTTCCTGCCAACTAAAAATAAAGAAGATATTTTAAAAATTTGAACCCCCCCCCCCATTCCAGTTCCAATTTCAGCCATTAACGAATATGAACATTAGAGTTGCATTAAATGGTTAAATATTGTAGATGGTATAGATCAAATAATTATATTCGAGTACAGTGCGTTATAAATACATCTCAATAATGATTTCACTCTAAGTAAATCTGCTGGAAGCAGAAATATTTACAGACTGCGCTAACTGACTGTTTAAAATAAGAAAAATGAAATTAAAGTGTTTTTTTTTTAAATTACCTGATTGTTGAGGTAGCCTATTTTGGTAAGCTGTAGTCCTGCTCTGAAACACTGTAGAACTAGGAACACATTCTAACTACTAAGATCTAAAAGTAAGACACATATTTCAATTATAATGAGAACTAAGAACAAACTAAGCTGTGGATCGAGCTGGGCTGCTTTTATAGACGGGCGGCGAGATCAAAGGCAAAGGCCCAGAACTCAGACGGGTGTCGCCGAGAACATTCTTTGGCGCCAACGGTCCTGGTCCTTCCATCGATCGATTCCTTTCATCTACATCGTACTTCTTGAATATGGATTAACTCAGTGTAATTTTTCATTTACCCAGTTTTTCATGGGAAGCCCAAATTGAAACCCGAACAGTAGCTACAAACTTCTCAATTTAACTTTAGAAAATGATATGTATATTAGTAACAAGATCAGGATACATTTGATATGCCTGATTATGAAACCAAGGGGAGAAATGTTGAATTTTAATTACTCCGTGTGTAAAACTGATTATTTACGGGTATACTCTCGATGGAATATGAATGAGTTGGAGAATACACTTCATAACAGTAAGTCTAGTCAGAAGGCAATTTCATGGTTCTCCAAAATTAAGTCACAATGATTATATTTTATTTTTGAATGGTAAAGATTGGCCAAATTCCTAACTGCATGCTCGAAGTTGATTAACTCAGGTGATCTACAGTCCGATATTCTACCTCAGATCTAAAGGGATTTCTAGAACCTCTTTGGCTGAGAATCGACAGCAACGCTCCTAGCAGTGAGATTTGAAAACTATAGCTGGAAGTAAAGTGGATATTATTGAACCAAAAATGTATTAATACTGTATGGAATTATTTTGATATTAATAAATAATAATTAGTATTGCCAGTTGCTCAGTTTGGTTGTTCGAGCAATTGGGACCAAGTCTCTCTTTGTATGTATTAACCAATTCATTCCCAATGTGTGCAACAAATGAACATCCCACAGTGTGTGCACTTTTACTTCCGTCAGTATAAATGGCTGTTTCGAGTCAGCAACAAAGCATCTTCCATGTCTAAGTCTGGAGGATGTAACCAATTGTCAGGTGCTGTGTCTGTTTCAATCTCATTTGTCCGAAAGTCCTCTATAGTCTCCTTGCATTTATTTAGTTTATGTTTGTTTGTTAGTTCTACATCATCAATGTATATAAGAACAATGTCGGATAGCATACAAGCTGCTTCATAACAGATTGTTCTATAACCTTAAATAATTTTAATACCAATTAATCGTTTCTCTCTTTTTATTTTTTTGTAAATCGATCTTTGTCCATAGAGAGCGTCCTCAAAGTTCAATGTCCTATGTCATAATAGGAAGCACTGGCCCTTCATAAATGAGGTGCAATACCTCTTTTCAAATTCCCCAATTAACTTTAGCAGCGTTGGAAAGTCCTCAAACTTACCTAAGTAGTTTCGTTTGTAAGTTGGTTATATGTAAATTCCATCTTACATTGTTGTCTATAGTCAGTCCAAGATAGTTCAAAATATTAAAGTTCTTGTAATACAGTGCTGTAGAAAGAATATTAATCATTAATGTTAGTATTAACTCCTCCTTGATTATAAAGGAAAAATTGAAAAGAAGGCAGTAATAAACTTCATTTATTAAAATAACATAATATAATAAATGTAATTATACATTTTAATAATCATTCAATGCAAAAATTGGATGTACATCGAATTGGAAATTACAATGGTGTGTGAAATGTTAGTGAGATGAGTAGTTGTGAGTAAAGGAGGAGTACTGAAGTAGAGAAAATGAAGGCTGAGGCACTGTTCCCAGGTTGCTTCGATGGAAATACATTTCAATAAATCCTGTTCCCACTTTAGCTATAAGGGAGCTGTGTCTTTAGTATGCTTAGCCTGTATGTGCATCTTCAGATGACGAGCATGAACAGTACTGTATTCACAGTAGGGGCAGGAGTGAGGTTTATCACTTGAATGCTTAGCCTGTATGTGACGCTTTAGATCGCAGGCCCGAACAGTTCTGTATGCACAGTGGGGGCAGGAGTGAGGTTTATCGTCTGAATGTTTACGCTGTATGTGAAGCTTCAGACTGCAAGCCCGAACTGCTCTGTGTTCACAGTGTGGGCAGGAATGAGGTCGATCCTCTGAATGTTGAGCCTGTATGTGCAGCTTTAGATCGTCAGCCCGAACAGTACTGTATTCACAGTAGGGGCAGGAGTGAGGTCTATCATTTGAATGTTTAGCCTGTATGTGACGCTTTATTTGACCAGCCCAAACAGTACTGTATTCACAGTGGGGGCAGGAGTGAGGTCTATCGTTTGAATGTTTAGCTTGAATGTGGCGTTTTAGGACGCCAGCCCAAACAGTACTGTATTCACAGTGTGGGCAGGAGTGAGGTCTATCATTTGAATGTTTAGCCAGTATGTGATGCTTTAGATCGCCCGCCCGAACAGTACTGTATTCACAGTGGGGGCAGGAGTGAGATTTGTTACCTGAATGTTTAGCCTGTATGTGCCGCTTTAAGTGATTTCTATATTTTGTGCTGTAACTGCATTCACTACAGGTAAAATGATTCTTAGCCCACGCAGTTGCAGGTGAGCATTCCTTAGGTAGATTCACTTCTTGTATTGAACTTCTAAAGCACCTTGATGTTTTTACTTCAGTGGATGGTGAATTAGGTATTTTGAGGTGGAACTCTAAAAAATTAATTAAACAGAATTAGCAATCAGGTAGCAATTAGTTTACAATTTATGTTCAATCAATCAAACTGTTTATACTCCTAAAACTAAACTATTTACACAATTGAAGAGAAATAATTAATACAATTTAGTTAATTCAATAACTGATATTTTTCATAAATGTGCAAATCTGATTTATATGAAAAACCTCTCACAGTACAATGTTAACTAATTTCAATATTCAAAAAATGATAAAACCAAAATTACACATATTATGGTAATGTGTAAAGTTAATTCCATGCTTATTTACTAAAAATCATAGTATATGGTTGTAGGTCTAACAAGAGTAGTAAGTCTAATTCCAATTTCACTGGGTACCTGAAAATACAATTTAGGTTCCCTTGAAACTAAGAGTAGCGCTATTTACAAAGTCTCTCCAAATCATTAATTTCAAAATCAAGATCTGTCCTCATCTGTAACAATTACCAAATATTTAATTTTGTGTTCTTCATCTCAAATACTAATCCAGACCTCGAAGAGTCTGGACAATTACCTTTGATGTGTCTCGACAAGCTATAAAAGAAGGATCCAGCCACCGCTAGTTAGTTAGTTTGTTCTCAGCTGTCTACAAGTGATCATCAGTGCAACAGTGCGACGTAGTGTAGTGCGGTAAAGTGTTTTATGTGAAGAACAGTGTTGTGCCGAGACTCTGTAAAGAACAGTATAGTAGTGCATTAAAGAGAGCGGTGTGCGTTAACTTTGCAAAGTAAAGGACAGTGCAGTGCCGTGTTTTTGTGAACTTCAGGGATCGTGAGTGAATTATTGGACTGTGTAACAAGAACAGTGAATCAATCAGTGCATACTGTGAGTAGTAGTTAAGAATAATTAACCAAGTGTGTAGTGTGTTGTTAAATAAATTATGCAGTGATAAAAACTCTGACGCTTTTGTTTGTGTTTAATTGTGCAATCCAAAAGAACTCTAATGAACAACGTTTATTACGGATTTTGTAATAAACGTAACAATATTATAATATGTGTGTCTGATTCTGTTCAGAAACATAACTATAGAGGCAACCATTGGGGTATTTCTAAAAACGTTTCTCCTCAAAAGGATGACTCCAAAATAAAGAAGAAACCAAGACATATTCATAAAATGTTCAATTTAAATTGTACATACTATTGACTCTAGAATGGAAGCAGTTGTGAACACAGTGCCTCAATACTCCACTACAGCTAATTGGGCCGGGTGATCTACAGGCTACTAACCATTTCTAGTTAGAGTGGGACTGAGAATAAAGGAAAATAAATAAGATAATGTAACTTATGCCTTCCAGGAAAAATTTAAGGGCTCGAGCAAACTATCTTTTCATATGTGTGTATTTTAGCAGATTTCCCTTAAGGGATTTCAGCTATTGAGGTCGTACTCATGACACGATTTTCGAAAAATTTCTTAAAAAGTCAATCGATCCTACCCAGGAGATGACGAAAATTAGGTCCGTTCAAAATTATATATATATATATATATATATATATATATATATATATATATATATATATATACACACACATTTGTCTGAACGCTCCAGCAGACGTAATTTTTGTCGTTTGACCATTACCAAACTCGATATTTAAAAGTTTTATGCAAAAAGACAGATCAAATTCGTTAATGGCTGAAATCGGACCAATGGGAGAGGGGGTTTAGAGGGGGGATTTTCGAAAATTCGAAATATCTCCGTTACCATAAGTCAGATCAAAAAATTGTATAGAACCAATCTTATTGTAAATTAAATTTACTATAAATATTGTTCTATACATTTATTCTCTATCTTGAATATTAACCGAGATATTTGCATTTTTATTAATTGTGGGCCAATAACGGATGACTGAGTTTCCCACTAAAAGCTAGTTCGGCCCTTTTCCGTAACTGATCAGCTCTCGTATGGAGATTTCTCTATTGTATAACTTCACGTGGAAAATCTGCTTAGTTTACGCAGACCCTGCGTGATGGACTTTTTTTTTTTGTCAATTATTATAAGAATTGTAAGAAAGTGTAAGTCATTATTATTTAATAGAACTTTCTTATCATTCAAATTATTGTAATAGCCCAATGTTGCTGATTGTTATGTTTACAGGGATAGGGTATTGTTGAAGGCATGTAGCCAGTTAAAATAGGATCTACTGCCCATGAGAGAAGAAACCTTGTATAACACTACCTAATCTGTACGAATTTTAATTATTTTTTTCAAATCAGTTTACATTTTTTTATGGGGCTAGTCATTTATACAACTCAGTCAAAAACCATGAATGCCAGTAATGGCAACTTGGAAAAAATGAATAATATCTTCAAATAAAAATGAGATAAAATGCATTTCAAATGATCAATTAAATTGCATTAAATGTTGTCACTAGCAAGATGGCAGAATGAATGGAATAACTAGAAATGTGATTAACTTATTACCTAAAATAAGTGAATTCAAAACAGTCAAAGGTTCTCCGAGAGACCATTTGAATGAAGCAATAACTCTTCTTCAGCAAATCCTCAATAATTTACAAGAAGATATCAAGACTTCAAACACAGAAGCACAACTTGCCCAAATGAAAGTTAGCCAACCTTTGTATTCAGATATTTTAAAATCAAAAACCAAACATGATGCAGAAGAATCACACAAATTAACAATTAAAAGTGACCAAAACATTCACGTAGATGATTTAAAGCAACTGTTCAAAAATTATATTGATCCACAAGCATCAAAAATTGGTTAAACAAATTTAAAACGCTCAAAGATTATTATTATTAAATTATTTATTAATGTCCACTTTTTGCAACTAAGGCTAATTGGGATTAAACGCTCAAAGAAAGAGCTTTTAATTATTGAATCCAATGAGAATGACATTGAAATAATTTCACTGAATTATCTAAGAAATGTAATGACATCAATATTCAGAAAATTAAACATAACCATAATCATAAAGAATATTTATTTATTGTGGAGCGTTGGCTCAAACTATAGTTTTAACATTTTGGCTAAATTAACTGACTTTAGAGATCAACAAATATTACTTTGTTATGACATCAATTGTTGATCGAAACTATGGTCAGACAAGCTTGCTAATAATTAAGGTAGATCACTAGAAAACTTTATAATAATAAATAATCTTTATGTTGTAAATATTGATTTAGACATGCCAACTTTTGATGGAGCTCCAAGCATAGTTAATAATGACAAATCAAATATCGATAAATATATTCAGAAATAATGAATGAATATAATTGTGAAAGAATCGCACCATGGTGAAATGATAGCCTATCCAATTGTAGGAAAGAAGCCAATAGGATTCGTAGATTATTCCAAAAACCTCATTTAAACGCTGATCAAGGACAAGCAAGAAGATTAATATATATTGATAAAAAATCATGAATACATTAAAAAAATCTGTCCTGCAAAATTTCATCATAGTAGGAATATTGTTCCTTCATAGGCATAAATTAACCATGGACATAGTCTTATAAAGTTGCAGCTAATAAAATAAAATCTCCATTGAATTTTGAAAATATAAAATAAACTGACGGCATATATACCAGAAACCTGAAGGATACATTAGAATATATAATAAATAATATTGTGTCCAAAGATAATCGATTCACTGATAATACCTTTAACAATGAAATTTGAATAAAACAAGACTATTTATTAAATATTGTAGGTGATATTCCGTCGACAGAAAAAGAAATATATAACATAATTAATAAACTTAATGAAAACAAATCACTCGGTATAGACAGAATAATTACTCACTTTTTTCTAATTGTAACCCTAGAGTATAAGGAATTCATTACAATATATCGCCTGATTCTATATTTCCAAAAATATGGAAGACATCAAAAATGATTTTGCTAAGAAAACAAGGTAAACAGAAAAATGACATTGGTTCTTTAAGGGCAATATGCTTAATAAACACAGGAAGAAAAATATTAGAAAAAGTTATAAATAATCGATTTTTGCATTATTTGTACTCCAACAGTCTGATGAGTGAGCATCAGTTTGGATTTACTCCCCCAAAAGGTCCTATAGAAGCTATAAATAATAAAAGCATCTCGAGAAAAATGCTAGGATTCATTATTAGATTAACTTGATATCAAGGGGGCATATTTAATCAATATTATATTCATTAAGAGGAAAACAATGTTCAAAAAATATTTACTATCTAGTAGGCAATTATTCAATAAATAGAGTAACAATTCTATAAACTAACAATTACTCACTGTAGGAACACCTCAAGAATCAGCCTGCGCCCCCATTTTATGGAATTTAATTATACATCAATTATTACAAATACCACTACCTCCCAAATGGAAAATCATAGCATTTGCAGATGATATCATTTTATTAGTAACCTCAATCGCAATGTGTCATTTGAAACTTCATGTGTCCCTATTATGATAATACGGGTGAATGTACTGACAAATATAACATAATAAACTCAAAATACTAACGGAATAGCAGCAGAAGAAGTAGAATTACATTAAAAAATCAGACCGAGTTTCATTTACTTCAAATGAGTCAAATAATGAACTTTGCACTTTATCTAATAAAGCAAAATGACACATTATTCCATGAAAATCAGTCAATGAGTCACTTGTAATTCTTAGAGAGATCAACCAAAGGCAGAATAGTTAAGTTAAAAGTGGATCTGTTATTACTAGGCCAAATATACTCACGTTGAAGCTCTCCATAATATGTAGGTAGTTCCACTGCTGGTTCCTGATTAATGTGTTTCCACACTTGTTCACTGCCTACAAATATCAACATTACAGTTAGTACAAATATAACTGGCAATGGAACAAATCTTCCACATGATTACAGCTAGTTGGAACTAACGTCTCCTCTGCCAGAGAGAGGGAAAGCTTGTCAAACAAGGATTTGCTAGAGAGGTCAGTGTTCTGCATATCACCATCGCAGGAACCACTCCATCCTATCTTACTATTGCTCCTCAAGAATCCATTTGACATGAAATCAATCAGCCATAACTAAGCTCTATCCCATTCAACAACTGGCCATCTCACTATTCCCCTTCAAAGAAATCTTTATATTTATAAATAAACATATATGGAGAAAGGGACTGAATGCAGGCTTGAACAGTTATAGGCTACTTCTTCTGATTCGAATGAGTTAAATCCACCCAAATACTACTTACTCTATTCAGCAGTCGATAACTTTATAAGGTGTTGTATCATTTACTTATATCTGAGAAAATAGAGAATAAAACGCAAGAGGATGTGTTAGATTACCTCTAGGCATACAGAGGCTTTCCTCGCCCGCAGAATCCTCTTCTTTTATAATGGAGCTCGGCACAATATCAATATCTCCAGCAGCTACTGGCAACAAAACACACTGTATTAACAAGCTAGTATTATCAATAAACTAAATGTATTAGTAAAATAGGGCTGCTGTACTATCTAGTAGTGCACCTCCCCTTTGGTTTGAAATTGAATTAAAAGAAGGGGCGGAAATAAAAAAAACCGAAACACGTTCTATGACATTTTTGATACAATATTTTAGGTGAAAAAAAAAGTTCTGGTAAAATAAGTGTAAATTCTCTATGAAAAATTATATGTTCTAGTGACTTATTTTCCTAAGCAAATAGAAAATAAATAAATTTTTAATTTTAAGTGACATTATAAGGTGTGTTGTAAATGCCTTGAGACCAGGCTAGCCGAGAGTCGGGGTACATCCATAGGTAGGAATAAAGAAAGGTTTCCATGGAAATAAGTATGGAGAAAGTGTATTTTAGTCCCCCCCCCGCATGATGATGACAGCGGCCATTTTGTTTTTAACTTTATCTTTTTAAAACTTTAAAATTTCCAAAATACGCCATCGGAGGTTAAAACCGAGGGTGGGGGTTTTGTTGTTCTAACTTTATATTTTTAACACTTTAAAATTTCCAAAATACGCCATCGGTGGTTCACACCGAGGGTGGGGGTTTTGTTGTTCTAACTTTATATTTTTTAACACTTTAAAATTTCCAAAATACGCCATCGGTGGTTCACACCGAGGGTGGGGGTTTTGTTGTTCTAACTTTATATTTTTTAACACTTTAAAATTTCCAAAATACGCCATCGGTGGTTCACACTGAGGGAGTGGGGGTTTTGTTGTTGTAACTTTATATTTTTAACACTTTTAAATTTCCAAAATACGCCATCGGAGGTTTTTAAGCGAGTGCAGGGATTACAATGAAACAAGATGGCGGCATAGAGGGGGGCTAATCTACACTTTATCCAATAAGTGTCATTAAATATGAAATTCAGGTGAATCAGCAATCTCCAACAGTGGCTAGTGACTATTTATGTTTATCTATGATCGTCTAAATAAAGTGAAATGAAAGTTGTGGGAATTTCCTATGATAAGTCCAACAGAGAGAGACATGCGAATTTAGAGGAGAGAAAATAGAGAAGAAAACCAGAGCAGATGATGTGTTATATTACCTGTAGACATATCGAGGCTTTCTTCATCTGATGAATCCTCTTCTTGTTTAATGAAGATCAGCCCAGAGTCCACGCATCCAGCAGCTGCTCAGGAGAAAACATATTGTTATTAACTCACTTACATAACCTTTAATATAATTGTTGCTCTAATTAACATTGGCAAATTACAGGGGAATAGTTATTCATTTCACTAAAATTACTGATTAGAATATAAAAAAATTCAAAGCAGTCTACATCCTGATGCTTTAGGCCACGCTTATTCATATTAAGGCCTTTGGGAGACAATTTTATACGATCCATAGCCAAAGATGTTTCGCTATACATGCTCCCAGCTTCTTCAGGGCTTCTAACAGGCTGAACAGTTCTGATCCTCTCGCTGGTATTATAAGATACATTCGAGAATAACAATATTAAAAACTTAAAGTATTTAAATAACATCTACATATACCGTATATAACAAATAAACGAGTAATATGACCAATTATGTAGCATATTCATTCTATAAATATTTACCTGAAGTAGATGGCTCGTCATGCAAATAGTACTCAGGTTCTGTCTTGGCAGCAACTCCATCAAGGCTAGATCCTGGAGCAGCTACATCAAGGCAAATCGAATATATTATGCAATATTGGAAATAAATAAAAATTGCTGAACAAATTAAGAAATAAACACTTTACACACCATCAACAAAGCAACATAAAACAAAGGAATAAATATCACTAGTATCTCGAATAGACAGGACTTTGTATTAATGGCCCCAAACTCTGTCTACTCACAGGACAAAGGATAATTTATAAAGTTATGTAATGCTAAACAATTCAAACTTTAAATAGTCGAATAAATATTACACTAACAAACGGCCAAGTATGTGGATAAAATCTAAAAACCTGCTTCACATAGTGGATTTTATAAACATAGATATTTCCCAACGTGGACCTTTAAAATATTCATGTCAAAATTAATAAAAAAATGTGTAGGAAAAACATTACTAACAAAGAATATGAACACTGGTCAAAATTGGTTTGAAAGCTTTCATGAGTCTTTTTAAAAACCCTAGAATTATCAATATAAACGCGTGGGAAAGTAGTAAAACGGAATAAAGAATAGACAAAGGAATGGCTGTGGGACCTGCATCAGTCCAACATTGCCTTACTCTAAATCACTTACAATAACCATTTTGGAGAAAATTAATTGCATGGACGATTTAAAAGCAGTAATATACAGCTATAGAACAACTACTCACCATTCATATTGTGGGATGAACTGATATCGAAGTGTTATAATAGAGGAGCTGTGCTTGAAGAGGGGCAAGCTAGTAGAAGTAGGGCAGTAACCTACCTTACTCCGAGATAACAGTGATTGTATAGTAGGTGATGGTTGGGTTTGGGGCTAATAAAGTTTTCTAAATTCTTCTTTTAGAGGATTTTTTATTTGCTGACAGTTTCGGGCGACCGTTGGTTCCCTTCCTCAGAGCTGAACAATGAACGAAAAATATAAATATACAATAATGGAAAAACCGGAGCATATTATTATCCTTTAAGAGTACAATGGCCGTAAGTTTTAATTTATAATGAAAATAATGTAATGTAGGGTGGGGCGGCGTTGTAAACATCATAACAAGAAATGAAGCATACTAAAACTAAAAACAAATATGATAATGTACATACCAGTTTTTTTATATGGGGGAAGAGCTCAGAGCACGAACTGCAAACAATGGAGACTACACTATGACGAGGGAAAAAATGAAAAAAACAGAGGTATATGGGAAGGGGTTGGGGAAGGTCAATGAGCCTGTAGTATTTTGAAAATATGTGCATATGTTGGGGATATTTTTTGTTTGTCAGTTTTGTAGTTTATTCTATTGGGGTCTATGTTGATATGCAAGGTTTCAGAAATTAGCCGTTTGTGGTGATTTTTTTGTGTATCAAGTATGGATGTGTTGCTAAAGTCAAAAGTGTGGTTGTTAGTTATTGCGTGTTTTGCGTGGGCGGAACTGTCTATTTCTTCTTTAATAATAGTGCGTTTGTGTTGGTATAGTCTGTTTTTAAGGTGTTGTTTGGTCTCTCCTATGTATATCGCATTACAGTTTGGTGTCGAGCAGGGGACTTTGTATATGACGTTGGTGCTTTGTTCAAAGGGCAGAGGGTCTTTGAGTTTGTGTATAGTGATTTGAGTTTGTGTTTAGTACTGAGCCCCAAGTTACACTCTCCGCTGTTTGCAGTTCGTGCTCTCTGCTCTTCCCCCATATAAAAAAACTGGTATGTACATTATCATATTTGTTTTTAGTTTTAATATGCTTCATTTCTTGTTATGATGTTTACACCCCCCCCCACCCTACTTTACATTATATTCATTATAAATTAAAACTTACGGCTCTCTAAAAATTAAAACTTATTGTACTCTTAAAGAGTAATAATATGCTCCGATTATTCCATTATTGTATATTTATATTTTTCGTTCATTGTTCAGCTCTGAGGAAGGGAACCAACGGTTGCCCGAAACTGTCAGCAAATAAAAAATCCTCTAAAAGAAGAACTTAGAAAACTTTATTAGCCCAAAACCCAACTATCACCTACTACTTTGAATTATAATAACAGCTAACAATAAAACTGATTGAGTGATTGTATAGTTCTGACCATTCAAAGGTGCGCAGATCGTAAATTTTTGCGACTTTGGCGCATGACGTCACATTCAGCTTTACATCGTGAGCATCATTGTTTTTTTAGTGAATTATTTTATTTTCTATTGTTATAAGTGATTTTTTTTCAAAATGCCGAGTGAGTGTGTGCTATGGCAACATGTTTCAACAACTCTAGGAAAACAGGCATGTCTGTATCATATCACCGGTTCCCGAAAAACCCAGAAATTAAGAAACAGTGGCTAGTTCTGTGAAGACGAGGAGATTTGAAATTTAATCCTGTTATTGCTCGGGTTTGTTCAGAACATTTCAGCGAAAGTGATTACCAAAGGAATTTACAAGCAGAATTGTTAGGCTACATGCAAATGACAGCTTTTAAAAAGGTAAGATTTAAAATATAAGAAACAGAATTATCTTCATGTAGTGTTTCCTATAGTGTTGTATAGGAGTTTATTTCCCTTGCTCCATCATTAATGATATTACATGTTTCCTCCACAGTTATTTATTCTATGGGACAGTGTGGTTTCAATGCATACACTCCAACATCAGTGCCATTCTCTTCACAAGGATGCTCCTGGAACCAAGAACTCCCTCTGACTAAATATAAGCATCTTTTTATTAAGTACAAGGAGGACTACATGCCAATGATAAACTTTAAAAATCTTGTACCTATATTGACAAGTTGATGTTTAAAATAATTTACTCATTTTTATTCTGGTAACTGGATATCATTGTTCATTGCTTGGTTAGTCTCAATTTTATTAACTTTAATTTGTTTGTATAATAGTAGTCATTACTATTTTCATGTTTTGGACATTTTATCTAATTATAGTAACATTTTCCTTTTTATTGTGTTAATTACGTAGACAAATTACGATTTTTAAATGTAACCCAACATATATCAATTTTAAGGAAAATTAAATATCTCCGTTATTATGCATCGGATCGAAAAATTGTATAGAACCAATCTTATTGCAAATTAAATTTACTATAAATATTGTTATCTACATTTATTTTCTATCTTGAATATTAACTGAGATATTTGTATTTTTACGAAGTCTGTGGTCGGGTATAGTATGGATTATGTCGGCCATTTTCGTCATTGCTCGGCTCAGGTGGAAACTTCTTCTAACCTTACCTTACCTTCGTTACTTTGTGAGATTTATGCAAATACGTTCAGTTCGTCCGCCCCCCCCCATTCTTTAGTTCTTGGACTACTAAAATTTGAGTTATTAAAATATAAATTATTCTTACAATTCAGAAGCCGTTTCAGTTGGGAATTTATTTTAATTAACTGAAAGATTTCTCATTATCTAATCACGGTGGTATTGTGTTACCAGTATGAAGATTTCTCTATTGTGAAACTTCACAGGGGAAATCTGCTTAGTTTACGCAGCCCCTGCGTGACGGACTTTTTTTAATTTCAGACCTCCCCTACAACCCCCACTCCTTTTCGTACCTCGAAATTTTAATATAACTTATAATCAGGGTGGTGTTACTACTAAATCACATACGGAGTTTCGTTTACTTCGGTTGAGTCTTTTGTGCCATATAAAATTGTTTACTCCCACTATTATTTATAGCGTATAGCTCATTTATACTTCGGTATACGACAAAAGAGTTACAAAAGTTACTCTGAATAACAAAATAAACTACTTTTGTTATTTGCATATTTGCCGAAAAATCAATAGGAGACGAAATATCGCTATTTTTAATTTCAGGCCTCCCTTATAACCCCCACTCCTGTTCGTCTCAGAAACTATTCATACCAGAAACCTAACCTGTTTTAGTGGTAATATACATACCAAGTTTCATAAAATTCGGTTCAGCCGTTTACGAGTCTATAAAGGACATACACACAAACATTCATTTCAGCAGATTTCCCTCAAGGGAAATCAGCTATTAAGGTCGTACTCATGACGCGAGTTTTGAAAATTTTCTTCAAATGTCCATCGATCCTATCCAGGAGATGACGAAAATGAGGTCCGTTCAAAATTATATATATATATCTATATATATATATATATATATATATATATATATATATATATATATACTAGCTCAGATACCCGGCGATGCCCGGGAAATTATTGTTGACTGACTAATGATGGTATTTTGATAGTAAGACTTCATTGTGTACAATTACACTTCCCTCCACGACGTAATGATTTTCCGAAATAGCCAACCCTGAAGGCTAACATTTGGGGATTAATAGAATAGAAATTTTAGTTTTGAAGGATAAATGAAAATGTGTTCCTAATTTATCCTTCTACACTTTATGACTCACCGTTTTTCAATAATTCAAACCATAATCATGGGTAGCATTTATTACAATTAAATATCATCCATAATGAACATATTTTCTTTCAAAAGCCTACCCGAGCTCAAATAGTTCAGGCAAAGTTTTATACGTAAGATTATATTTGTAATAGTGAATCTCACTGGAAATCACTTCCAGCAATGCCAGACGGGAAATAAGTAAACTCAATTAACTGGTAAGGCTCCCGTCATCTTCCGCTCCCGCATTAGACTTCTCGCTTTTCAGCCTCTTTTATAATTCCCACTCCCGTTTGGACCTAAAATTTTAAATATAGCTTATAATCATGGAAGATTTAATGCTAATTGACATACCGAGTTTGCTAAGTTCGGTTCAATCGTTAGTGCCCAAAAAAATTGTTGGCTCCCGTTTTAGATTTTAGAGTCTATCACGTTTATACTTCTCTATACGACAAAAGTGAATAAAACAAAAGTTACTCTAAATAACGAAATAAACAACTTTTGTTATGTGCATATTTACTGAAAAGGAAATAGGAAACGAAATATCGCTATTTTTTATTCCAGGCTTTCCTTACAACTCCCACTCCTGCCCGTCCCTAGAAATGTTGGCATGGCTTGCTATAATGACGGCGTTAGTCCTAATACACGTACCGAGTTTTATTTTGTTCGGTGGATTCTTTTGTGCCGAATAAAATTGTCGAATCCCGCTATATTTTTTAGCGTATAACTCATTTATACTTAGATATACGACGAAATTATATAACAAAAGTTACTCTAAATAATAAAATAAATAACTTTTGATATGTGCATATTTGCCGAAAAAGCAATAGGAAACGAAATATCGCTATTTTTAATTTCAAGCCTCCCTTATAACCCCCACTCCTGTTCGTCTCAGAGAATATTAATATAGCCTAAAGTCTAAGTTGGGCTAGTAGTAATATACATACTAAGTTTCATAAAATTCGGTTCAGCCGTTTATGCGTGAAAAGGTAACAAACAAACAAACAGACACCAAAGAAACAAAATGCAGTTATGGTGTCTATGACATGTGAAACGAAAATTTATCGTGGAATTTCGCGAAAAAAATCTATGTACAGACAGAGGTTACAATTTTATATATATATACATATATATATATATATATATATATATATATATATATATATAGATATATCTCTGTTAACGCTCTAGCGGTCGCAATCTTTGATTGATCGTTACCAAACTCGATATTTAAACGTTTTATACAAAAAGACAGATCAAGTTTGTTAATGGCTGAAATCGGACCAGTGGGAGGGGGGCATTTTCGAAAATTCGAAATATCTCCGGTACCATGCGTCGGATCAAACAATTGTATATAACCAATCTTATTGCAAATTAAATTTACTATAAATATTGTTCTATATATTTATTCTCTATCTTGAATATTAGCCGAGATATTTGCATTTTTATTAAATGTAACAGACGAGCTATAGTTCCCGCCCAAAACTAGTTCGGCAATTTCCATAACTGATCGGCACTCGTATGGAGATTTCTCTATTGTATAATTTTACGTGGGAAATCTGCTTAGTTTACGGAGCCCCTGCGTGACGGACTTTTTATATATAAGATAGATAGCTCAATGTATTGTAGATCATTTTAAGAAGAACAACTAGAGTCCTTGTAAATGAAAATCCATGCTATACACTTCACGGCATGCTTGGTTTAAAGGTGGTGATTTTAAGAAGAAGAACTAGAGTCCTTGTAAAGGAAAATCCATGCTATACACTTCACGGCTTGCTTGGTTTAATGGTGGTGATTTTAAGAAGAAGAACTAGAGTCCTTGTAAAGGAAAATCCATGCTATACACTTCACGGCTTGCTTGGCTTAAAGGTGGTGATTTTAAGAAGAAGAACTAGAGTCCTTGTAAAGGAAAATCCATGCTATACACTTCACGGCTTGCTTGGCTTAAAGGTGGTGATTTTAAGAAGAAGAACTAGAGTCCTTGTAAAGGAAAATCCATGCTATACACTTCACGGCTTGCTTGGTTTAATGGTGGTGATTTTAAGAAGAAGAACTAGAGTCCTTGTAAAGGAGAATCCATGCTATACACTTCACAGTTTGCTTGGTTTAAAGGTGGTGATTTTAAGAAAAAGAACTAGAGCCCTTGTAAAGGAAAATCCATGCCATAGACTTCACGGCTTGCTTGGTTTAAATTTAGTGATTTGAAGAAGAAGAACTAGAGTCCTTGTAAAGGAAAATCCATGCTATACACTTCACAGCTTGCTTGGTTTAAAGGTGGTGATTTTAAGAATAAGAACTAGAGCCCTTGTAAAGGAAAATCCATGCTATACACTTTACGGCTTGCTTGGTTAATTGGTGGTGATTTTAAGAAGAAGAACTAGAGTCCTTGTAAAGGAAAATCCATGCTGTACACTTCACGGCTTGCTTGGCTTAAAGGTGATGATTTTAAGAAGAAGAACTAGAGTCGTTGTTAAGGATAATCCATGCTATACACATCACGGCTTGCTTGGTTCAAAGGTGGTGATATTAAGTAGAAGAACTAGAGTCGTTGTTAAGGATAATCCATGCTATACACTTCACGGCTTGCTTGGTTTAAAGGTGGTGATTTTAAGAAGAAGAACTAGAGTCCTTGTAAAGGAAAATCCATGCTATACACTTCACGGCTTGCTTGGTTTAAAGGTGGTGATTTTAAGAAGAAGAACTAGAGTCCTTGTAAAGGAAAATCCATGCTATACACTTCACAGCTTGCTTGGTTTAAAGGTGGTGATTTTAAGAAGAAGAACTAGAGTCCTTGTAAATGAAAATCCATGCTATACACTTCACAGCTTGCTTGGTTTAAAGGTGGTGATTTTAAGAAGAAGAACTAGAGTCCTTGTAAAGGAAAATCCATGCTATACACTTCACTGCTTGCTTGGTTTAAAGGTGGTGATTTTAAGAAGAAGAACTAGAGTCCTTGTAAAGGAAAATCCATGCTATACACTTCACGGCTTGCTTGGTTTAAAGGTGGTGATTTTAAGAAGAAGAACTAGAGTCCTTGTAAAGGAAAATCCATGCTGTTTCGAAACCTCAATTTCCAAAAAGATTTGATACAAATCAATTCAAGCAACCAATAATCAACCATCAACAGATGTGCTGAATATGGAGTAATACATAAACTGAAATCCTAAGTATAAATGAGCTAAATTTAAATGTGCCAATTAATCATCTTCATACTCTGACAGCTTTGGACATTGCAACGTAATTAGTGAAATACAAATAATTTTTTAAACAAATTAAATAAACCATAAAACTAGTTGTTTCATGAAAAAAAAATAGATCTAGAATCAATTTTAGTCTAGTATTACTAAATAGTTGACCGAGCAAATTTTGTCATAATATTAGTAACTGAATAAGAAAGATCTTTTCCTCTCTCTATGAGGATGTATGAGTGAGAGCATATGTGTATGTATACAGTAGATTTATACACTGACCATTTATTATTTATGTATGTTTTTGAGCCATAATGTCAGAAAAATAATAATTAATAGATGTAATAATTGATTTTATCCCCAAAGTGTTTTGAGTGTCCTCCACTCCTTCATATGCGGTTATTTAGTCATCAACTCCATTTTAATAAAAAAAAATTCTTTATATTATAATACATAGGATATATTATATAATATAGTTGCCCATTATAGTAAACTTCAGTTGTCTCATATATATACTATAATGAGCTATCATCAAATCCTTAGAGAGATGTCTGCTCGTCTCTATGTGCAGCTTGGAGAGTTCGGAGGAGGACAATCTTGATGGACAAGAAAGAACACCGGAGTCGGTGCCAAGACATGAAGGGTACGAGTGACTGTTGGTCTAATTTATCTTGTGCATGTGCATATGGTGTTAAATCTAGCTATATATTAGAGCTGATCTCTAAGTTAACAGAACATTATTCATAGTATACAGACAGCTAAAAAGAATAGGGAATTAGCTTCCAAATTCCTTATATATCTCCAGATCGTTTGCCATACAGACCGTCAGACACTCTTAATACTTTTAGAGCGAAAATGGCCAAGAGTTCATGCCAGTCGCAACTTTAATTAAATATTAAAAATAATTAACCATATTATAAATAATTAGTTAAAGTTCATTAATGAACAATGCTGTAATCTGAACAAGGGGGAGGGGGGTTAGAGGGGGAGAATTTTGAAAATGTGTAATATCTCTGTTACTCTAAGTCCCTTAATTAACCATGATGGGATTTTTGAATAAGGTATTCAAATGTCCATCGATACTACCCAGGTTATAATAAAAATGAGGTTCATTCAAAATGATATATATATATATATATATATATATATATAACATCATAACAAACCACAACAATAAACTCAAAAACACAAAAAAACAAGACCCCCTAAACACCTAAATCAATAAAACAAAACAATTCCTACACAACAACAAACACTTGCTTATACTCAAATCAGACAAAAGCAATCACACGGTTGTCATGGACAAGCACGAATACAACACCAAAATATTAGAGTTACTTACAGGGAAAACACATACAAACAAGTCAAAAGAGACCCAACCTCTACATTACAAGAAAAATTAACAAATTAATACTCAAACTACATAAAGATAAAAAAATAGACACAATCACAAAAAACAAACTAACAAAATACAACAGCACACCTCCCCAGAATTTATGGCACAGTCAAAACCCACAAAGCTAACTACCCCTCTCAGACCAGTAGTAAGCTTCAACAACAGCCCCACATACCACACATCCGAATATTTCACAGACTTAATCAAACCACAAATAAACGACCCTTACACCATCAAAGACTCCTTCCAATTTTACAATGAAATCAAAACCAAAACCACACCAGACAACTATATACTCATATCCCTAGATGTGAAATCACTATTCACTAATATCCCAATCAACACTGTCAAACAATTACTAGTCGACAAATGGGACAACCAAAAAGACAATACAAATATAACAACCACAGACTTCAAAAACCTACTAAATTTATGCCTAGATTGCGGATACCTCCAGTATGAAGAAAATTACTACAAAATCATAGATGGACTCCCCATGGGTTCACCTGTAGCCACTATTACAGCAGACATAATTATGACGGACCTCATAAACAAAACACTCACACAACTACCATATGACATTCCATTCATCTACCGATACATAGATGACCTATACCTAACCATACCCTCCACCGAAACTACTAATATCCTCACTCACTTCAACGCATACCACCACAAACTTCAATTTACCATAGAAATAGAAAACAACAAAACACTACCATTTTTAGACACCATCACTCTAAGGAAACCCAATGGCACCATAGCAGTCAATTGGTGGACCAAACCACACAATACAGACAGACATATAGACTACAACTCACACCACCCAATAAAACAAAAAATCAACACAGCACAAGCACTCATACACAGAGCACTCAAATTAAGTGACGCAACGTACCATAAAGGAAACATAAAATTAGTAAAAAAACATACTCAGACACAACAATTACCCAAATAAACTTATAAACCGCATCATACACAATACAAACAACCAAACACACAGCATCACACAAAACACCAATAACATCAACCAACACAAATTCCACTCTATCACATAAGTCAGAGGCCTATCTGAAAAATTAGCTAATGTAATGACCAATCACAACATAAAAATCAGCTTCAAAAACAAAAAAAACAATACACAAAGTAATATAGTCAAGGCTCAAAGCAAAAATACCCCCAAACAAAAAGAGCAATGTCATTTATAAGATACCATGCAAAAACTGCAACACATTATACATTGGAGAAACCAGCCAATACATCACCAACAGAATAACAGGCCACAAATCTGATATAAAAATAAACAGTGCATTGGCTCAACACAGCATCAACAATGACCACCACTTCAAATACAACGAAACACAAATACTAGACATAGAACCCAACAAGTCCAAAAGAATGTTTAAGGAAATGCTATACATAGCCCAACACAAAAACACATGCAACAAAAAGACAGACATTGACAAACTCAGCACCATATACTGCAACATAATACCATAAACACACCTCAACACTATACAATACTCATACCCATACATATATTCACATACATAACACTCGAGCACCCCATAACACCACATTATATATAATACCCATATCATTTTTTTTATATATGTATATATATATAAAGATATAACACTATAACATATTATAACATTATAACTGAATAGATCTAATACAACAAGAAGGTGGCTCTAATAAAAATATAACTACACACAGCATTAATAACTGTAACATAATAGTATAATAATACTATAATAATTAATAACTGTAACATAATAGTATAATAACTGTAACATAATAGTATAATAATACTGTAGATACATATTAGAATAATAATACATAATAGAATAATAATAGTCCAACATAAGAATAGCTTTAATATAGGCATAACAATGATTGCAATAAAACACAAGAATGGTTGTTACAACATAATAAATATAAGAATAAAAATAGCAACATAGATGCAACACAGGAATAACTTTAACACAACACAACAAAAATTATAATTTAAAATAAGAAGACAATGATTGTAATAGTACATAGCAATAACTATTGTAAAATAATATAAGTTGCAATAACATAGTGATAAGTGGCAATAACATAGATTTAATAAAACATAGCAATAATTGTAATAGTACATAGCAATAACTGTTGTAAAATAATATAACTACAGTACAACAATTATAACATAGTTTAACAAACAAAGACACCATACTATAAATATATAAAACATACAAAAGGCTGTGACCCTGCTATGTAAACAAAACAAGGAAGGTTACTATAACCCTAGTCATAGTGCAATAAGAATGTATAATAGTTTATAGATTATTTAGTCTTGGTAAGTAATAATAAGAAAAACACCCCTCTTACAATAATATATAATAACAAAGTGCAATATTATAAAGTAGTACATGTAATTTTACAGCCCTGAAGAAGAGAAAATAAAGATTCTCGAAATATCGGCATAAACTAAGATTTATTTCACCAACATTGACCAAAACTCCGAGAAGAATATCACACCCTATATATATATATATATATATATATATATATATATATATATATATATATCTATATATATATCCGTTACCGGCCCAAATTTAATAAAAATGCAAATATCTCGGTTATTATTCAAGATAGGGAATAAATGTATAGAACAATATTTATAGTAAATTTAATTTGTAATAAGATTGATTCTATACAATTTTTCGATGCGACGCATAATAACGGAGATATTTCGAATTTTCCGAAAATCCTCCCTCTAAACCCCCCCTCCCACTGGACCGATTTCAGCCATTAACGAACTTGATCTTCCTTTTTACATAAAACGATCAAATTTGGAGTTTGGTAATGATCAAACAAAAATTGCGACCGCTAGAGCGTTAACAGACAAATATATATATATATATATATATATATATATATATAAAATTTTGAACGGACCTCATTTTCGTCATCTCCTGGGTAGGATCGATGGACATTTGAAGAAATTTTTCGAAACTCGCGTCATGAGTACGACCTCAATAGCTGATTTCCCTGAAGGGAAATCTGCTAAAATGAATGTTTGTGTGTATGTCGTTTATAGACTTCTAAACGGCTGAACCGAATTTTATGAAACTTGCTATGTACCGTATATTATCACTAAAACAGGTTAGGTTTCTGGCTATATTAATATTCTCTGACGAGGAACAGGAGTGGATATTTCGTCTCCTATTGATTTTCGGCAAATATGCACATAACAAAAGTTGTTTATTTTGTTTTTTAGAGTAACTTTTGTCATATACCGAAGTATAAATGAGCTATACGCTAAAAACAATAGTGGGAGTCAACAATTTTATATGGCACAAAAGACTCAACCAAATTAAACGAAACTCCGTATGTGATTTGGTATTAACACCATCCTGATTATAAGTTATATTAAAATTTCGAGGTACGTTTAGGAGTGGGGGTTGTAGGGGAGGTCTGAAATTAAAAATAGCGATATTTCGTTTCCTATTGGCTTTTCGGCAATTAAGAACATAACAAAAGTTGTTTGTTTTGTTATTTAAAGCAACTTTTGGTATATGGACTTTTTCCATATTACGAAGTATAAATGAGGTATACTCGAAAAACTATAGCAGGGGTCAACAATGTTATAGGGCATGAAAGACTAAATCAAAATCAACGGAACTCCATATTTCTGACTATAAGCTATATTAACATTTTTAGGAATGAACTGAAGTGGGTATTGAGGCATGAAATGAAAAATCGTTATATTTCGTTTCCTATTGTTTTTTTTTGGCGAACATGCACATGACAGAAAATGTTTAATATCATATTCAGAGTAACTTTTATTACATACATCTTTATTGTAACTAATAAAGCAAGTAATTTGCATAGAAGTTTTGTTATAGTGATCAATGAGTATAACAAAATAAGTTGCTAATCAAACTCTCTTTACTGTTTGACACAGCGTGGATAACGCAAATCATAACCATGGATACCATCTATTATAATTATCATCTATAATCTATAGTAAATAGTTATTTCAACAACGTCAACATATCAGAGGAGATACAGTAATACATACCAGAATAAAGGAGGTTTATTTCGCACAACTTCCACGTTGTGTATATTCAGCATACACATAAAGGAATATTGAAGTTATCATTTTCTTGTCGTTGGTAACAACGAGCTGGCCCATCTCTGCTCTAGATGAGAGATAGAACCACCAACGAGCCTACTTCTGATTGGTGACAACTATACAATCACTGTTATCTCGGAGCAAGGTAGGTTACTGCCCTACTTCTACTAGCTTGCCCCTCTTCAAGCACAGCTCCTCTATTATAACACTTCGATATCAGTTCATCCCACAATATGAATGGTGAGTAGTTGTTCTATAGCTGTATATTACTGCTTTTAAATCGTCCATGCAATTAATTTTCTCCAAAATGGTTATTGTAAGTGATTTAGAGTAAGGCAATGTTGGACTGATGCAGGTCCCACAGCCATTCCTTTGTCTATTCTTTATTCCGTTTTACTACTTTCCCACGCGTTTATATTGATAATTCTAGGGTTTTTAAAAAGACTCATGAAAGCTTTCAAACCAATTTTGACCAGTGTTCATATTCTTTGTTAGTAATGTTTTTCCTACACATTTTTTTATTAATTTTGACATGAATATTTTAACCCTTGACTGGTAACACACATAATTTGTTCATTGCAAGTAACATGCGTCTGTGAGACGTGTACATAAAAAAATGATTTTAGAGGTGCAATTTTTAATAAAACTTCTATAAATTAACTAAATAATTTTTATTTGATTGTTCACTATACAATTAAAATTAAACAATACATGCAATTACAAATAAAATGCATACAATTAAAATCGGCATGACGTAAACAAACATTACTTTTTTACACCAAGAGCACAAGAATTATACACTTTTTTTGAACACTCTAGGCAACAAGGATTTTCGCATTTGATACATTTGTATGCAGTTTGCCTCCTCTTTTGATAAGGACAATATCGGCACGTTTTTCTCTTTGGAAGCTTATCAGAAATTTCTTGAGAGGCGCTACGCGTTTCTTCAGGTTCTCCAAGAATATCTCGTGCTATTTGTTTTAGGCTATCTGGAAGGTTTGATAATTGATTTTAGTTTTTGATTACAGCGAATTACTAGTTGTGCAATCATCTCATGGTTAAACAAAAGGCGCCAAACATCTTCAATATTGGGGTATTGGGAGTTTTACCAAGTGATTTTGCATTTGGTCGTAAAGCAGGAAGTTTTATTCTCATATTTTTGGCTCGGTTGAACACCAAGTGAAGCAGTTTTTTTTTCCCATAATAGTTCTTTGGTCCATCGCTGGTAGTCATTGAAGACCCATCACCAAGACACCAGGGACAACCTCTTCCACTGAATTTCCTCCGACCGTTTCATTTGCCTCATCCTCAATGTCTTGCTCATCTAATTCGGACTCGGAGTCATGTTCAGAATGTTCTATTTCATCCTCAACATTGTAGGAATCGTCAGAATCAAATTCTTCATCACTAGGCTCAACCTCTTCTTCAGGAAGAGCATGACATTATTTTTTTTGTCCTCGCAGAAAATATACCTGCCATACTAAAAAAAAAAGAAAAAAAAAGTAAATTAAAATAAACGAAGTGAAAAACTACATATATCATCAAATCAAAAAAAATAAAAAAATACTGGCGGAAAATTATGTTCAAGAATCTGATTGTAAATATTTTGTCTGCAAAAACATTTCTCGTAAATGGAAAGAAAAAAAAAGTAAAAATGTGTGCAATCAACGAAATATCATTTGAAAAAGTTTTGAATATAATTACATTAATCTCGAATATAATCCATCAAGAACATAAATAAAAAACTATTTGAAATTAGAGGGAACATTTAGTAATCATTTTTTTCTGAGAACATGAAGGATTAGAACTCTTCAAGGTATTTAGGCGAGTAAATAAAAATATGTATAGAAATAAATTAATAAGAACAGCATGCCGAACAAACACATTCGAACATGAAAATTATTATTATTGTTTAGGTACATACCTCACACATTACAGAAAAGAGCGTTTCAGGTAATACACGTCTGTAAGATGAACACAAATGTTGACACTCTAAGTAATACGCGTCTCTTAGACGTTGTACTTTTTATTTGTGAGCTTACTATAACCACAAAACACAATTGATTGGGTTGAAACTTCACAAGCGTTGTTTACAACATCTAACTTGAGCATACACTGAAGGTTTCATTTGACAAATAGCGCTAACGTATAAATTGCGAAAAATTAGTTAACCCAAGAGTCTCTGAGACGTGTGTTACCAGTTAAGGGTTAAAGGTCCACGTTGGGAAATATCTATGTTTATAAAATCCTCTATGTGAAGCAGGTTTTTAGATTTTATCCACATACTTGGCCGTTTGTTAGTGTAATATTTATTCGACTATTTAAAGTTTGAATTGTTTAGCATTACATAACTTTATAAATTATCCTTTGTCCTGTGAGTAGACAGAGTTTGGGGCCATTAATACAAAGTCCTGTCTATTCGAGATACTATTGATATTTATTCCTTTGTTTTATGTTGCTTTGTTGATGGTGTGTAAAGTGTTTATTTCTTAATTTGTTTAGCAATTTTTATTTATTTCCAATATTGCATAATATATTCGATTTGCCTTGATGTAGCTGCTCCAGGATCTAGCCTTGATGGAGTTGCTGCCAAGACAGAACCTGAGTACTATTTGCATGACGAGCCATCTACTTCAGGTAAATATTTATAGAATGAATATGCTACATAATTGGTCATATTACTCGTTTATTTGTTATATACGGTATATGTAGATGTTATTTAAATACTTTAAGTTTTTAATATTGTTATTCTGAAATGTATCTTATAATACCAGCATGAAGATCAGAACTGTTCAGCCTGTTAGAAGCCCTGAAGAAGCTGGGAGCATGTATAGCGAAACATCTTTGGCTATGGAATCATAGAAAATCATCTCCCAAAGGCCTTAATATGAATAAGTGTATCTAAAGCATCGGGAAATGTAGAAGGCTCTGATTTTTTTAATATTCTAATCAGTAATTTTTGTGAAATGAATAACTATTCCCCTGTAATTTTGCCAATGTTAATTAGAGCAACAATTATATTAAAGGTTATGTAAGTGAGTTAATAACAATATGTTTTCTCCTGAGCAGCTGCTGGATGCGTGGACTCTGGGCTGATCTTCATTAAACAAGAAGAGGATTCATCAGATGAAGAAAGCCTCGATATGTCTACAGGTAATATAACACATCATCTGCTCTGGTTTTCTTCTCTATTTTCTCTCCTCTAAATTCGCATGTCTCTCTCTGTTGGCCTTATCATAGGGAATTCCCACAACTTTCATTTCACTTTATTTAGACGATCATAAATAGTCACTACCCACTGTTGGAGATTGCTGGTTCACCTGAATTTCATATTTAATGACACTTATTTCCAAGGAAACCTTGCTTTATTCCTACCTATGGATATACGCCAACTCTCGGCTAGGCTGGTCTCAATGCATTTATAGAACATCAAATAACGTCATTTCAAACTAAAAATTGTTTTATTTTCTATTTGTTTAGAAAAAAATAAGTCATGAGCATATTTAGTTCATTGATAATACTAGCTTGTTAATACAGTGTGTTTTGTTGCCGGTAGCTGCTGGAGATATTGATATTGTGCCGAGCTCCATTAAAAATGAAGAGTATTTTTCGGACGAGGAAAGCCTCTGTATGCCTAGAGGTAATCTAACACATCCTCTTGCGTTTTATTCTCTATTTTCTCAGATATAAATTAATGATACAACACCTTATAAAGTTATTAAGTGCTGAATAGAGTAAGTAGTATTTGGATGGATTTAACTCATTCAAATCAGAAGAGTAGCCTAAAACCATTCAAGCCTTTATTCAGTCTCTTTCTCCATATGTATTCATTGATAATTTTAAAGATTTCTTTGAAGGGGAATAGTGAGAGGGCCAGTTGTTGAATGGGATAGAGCTTAGTTATGGCTGATTGATTTCATGTCGAATGGATTCTTGAGGAGCAATAGCAAGATAGGATGGAGTGGAACCTGCGATGGCGATATGCAAAGCACTTACTTCTCTAGCAAATCCTTGTCTGACAAGCTTTCCCTCTCTCCGGCAGAGGAGATGATAGTTCTAACTAGCTGTAGTCATGTGAAAGATAAGTTCCATTGCCAGTTATATTTGTAGTAACTGTATGTTGTTATTTGCAGGCAGTGAACAAGCGTGGAAACACATTAAACAGGAACCAGCCGTGGAACTACCTACATACTATGGAGAGCTTCAACGTGAGTATATTTGGCCTAGTAATAACAACTTAACTATTCTGCCTTTGGTTGATCTCTCTAAAAGTTACAAGTGACACATTGACTGATTTTCATGGAATAATGTGTCATTTTGCTTTATTAGATAAAGTGCAAAGTTCATTATTTATTTATTTTTTAAAAAATTATTTCCTCTTCATAGTAACATCCTATGTGGAGGGATTTTTATATTTACATTCTATGTGCAGTATGCCAAGACCTGTAACTTTTATATTACATATTAAAAGATGTAAATAGAAACTTGAAAATGAAACTTGCAAAAAAAAAATCATTAAATATTAACAATTAAAATAAATAATAAAATAAAAATTACATTATTTTAATATTATACTACCGTTTCCTCTCTCAGCTTAAGGATATTATCGGCTATTGTTTGTAATACATTTATGTGTTTTGAAAATAAAATATTGGGACTGATAGGCCATTTGGGAATATGAGTCCTTAACTGTCTTTGTATGTCTTGAGTCAGATCTGCATTCATAAAGCATGTGTGTAATTGTCGCATTTACAAGTATTTGAGTTAGTAAGTATGAATCTGTACAAGTAAGAGTGTGTATTTCTGTGCCCAATTGGTAGTTGTGTTTGATAAAATGTATGTTGGCATAGTTAGATATTGGTCTTAATAACAGAGATATATAATTTATAATAGAACCAAAGGGGAGCTGCACAAGTAGATCTGGTACAATAGCCCTATTTTACAAATTCATTTAGTTCATTAGCAGATTTCCCTTAAGGGAAATCAGCAATTGAGGTTGTACTCATGACGCGATTTTCGAAATTTCTCTTCAAATGTCCATTGATTCTGCCCAGGAGATGACGAAAATGAGGTCCGTTCAAAACTGTGTATATATATATATATATATATATATATATATATTTGTCTGTTATCGCTCTAGCGGTCGCAATTGTTGTCTTATCATTATCAAACTTGATATATAATTGTTTTATAGAAAAAGAAAGATCAAGTTCGTTGATGGCTGAAATCGGACCAGGGGGAGTGGGGGTTTAGAGGGGGATTTTTGAATATTCGAAATATCTCTTTTATTATGTGTCGGGTCGAAAAATTGTATAGAATCAATCTTATTGCAAATTAAATTTACTATAAATATTGTTATATACATGTATTCTGTATCTTGAATATTAACCGAAATATTTGCATTTGTATTGTGTGTGTGGTCGGCTATGTTCGGCACTTTCTGCCGAGAGCTAGTGTGGCCGTTTTGTAACTATTCGTCCCTCGTGAATAGGTCTAGAGATACCTTCCTACTACTGTTATTATTAGGCAGATTTCTCTATTGTAAAACTTCACGTGGGAAATCTGCTTAGTTTACGCAGCCCCTGCTTGACGGACTTTTGATAATACTAGCTTGTTAATACGACGTTGTGTCAAGTCTATGCTTGGACTCTCAGCAGGTACAAATTCTACCATGCTTTACACTCCACGTCGTTATCATGGCCTTGGTCTATTGAGATGCGAATGGGAGGCACCACTTCAGCATCTAGCAATAGCTTGCAAATTGGCACGGGTGAACGATCCACTGTTTCAGAGAATCTTCCATTATGAAGCAGAGGCAGACATGTGTCTGAGCAGGTTGGACTTGGAAGTTGTTTCCAGAGGGGACACAGTCTCGGTCAAAAAAATTAGACAGACTCTCAGAGAAAAGTTTGAGGTGTGGACATCATGCAAGTGGCAGGGGGTTGGAGTCCACCATTTTAAAGAAAACTCAGGACTGAACAAGCATATGACTGAGAAACAGTAGCTCCCCATTGCGTGATGTTCCGGGAGTTGTCTCGAAGTCAGCGGATGTTAGACCTCTCTGTCGAAGGTGTGGCAGGGAGACCGAAACACCAGCCCATGTGGTCGGGAATTGTCCACATAACATGTTGCTGATCACGAGGCGACATCGCTGGGTAAAGCATGCTATCATGGAGCTCCTGAAAGCGAAGAATTTTACATGCTTTGAAGAGGTGCACGCTGTCAATGACGCAGGGTCAACGAGGTACACAGACATCATTGCCTTCAAGGAGAATTGTAAATTTGCCCACATCCTGGACCCGACGATAAGGTACGAGAGCAACGGCCCTGATCAAGCGGAGAAGATCCACCAGGAAAAGAAAAATATTTACGTGAAATGTACTAAATTTTCCTCAGAAAAAGTCAGGGAATTACATAGTACCCACATCCCCATAGCAACACCCTATGTGGAGGAATTTTTATATTTGCATTCTATGTGCAGTATGTAAAAACTTATAACAACTTTTATATAATATAAAAGATGTAAATTGAAACTTGCCAAACAAAATCATTAAATACTTGCTAGCTAAGGTGCTCGGCCTTGCCCGGGCAAATCATTTGAGGCTGAATGATAATAGTATTTTTCATGGGGGCTTTACTTTGTACAATATTTTTACAATTTCCTGTCTCAATGCGTAGGATTTACACCCGAGTGCAGCGTGCTTTAATTAAAAGTATTTGTTATGTACTTAATTCTACAAAATACACAATATCTTTATATAACTCGTTTTCTGTGCATGCATCTTTTTTTTATATATATAACATAATCATAGATTATCATATTATTATAGACAAACAACAGAGTTTTTTTGATTTAGATTTATATATATATATATATATATATATATATATATATATATATATATATATATATATATATGACCTTTTGGGGGATTAAATCCAAACTGATGCTCACTCATCAGACTGTTGGAGTACAAATAATGCAAAAATCGATTATTTATAACTTTTTGTAATATTTTTCTTCCTGTGTTTATTAAGCATATTGCCCTTAAAGAACCAATGTCATTTTAGCAGATTTCCCTTAAGGGAAATCAGCTATTGAGGTCGTACTCATGACGCGATTTTCGAAAAATTTCCTTAAATGTCCATCGATCCTACCCAGGAGATGACGAAAATGAGGTCCGTTCAAAACTATATATATATATATATATATATATATATATATATATATATATATATATATATATATATATATATATATATTTGTCTGTTAACACTCAAGCGGTCGCAATTTTTGTTTGATCGTTACCAAACTCGTTTTATGTAAAAAGGAAGATCAAGTTCGTTAATGGCTGAAATCGGACCAGTGGGACGGGGGGTTTAGAGAGGGGGATTTTCGGAAAATTCACAATATCTCCGTTATTATGCTTCGAATCGAAAAATTGTATAGAATCAATCTTATTGCAAATTAAATTTACTATAAATATTGTTCTATACACTTATTCTGTATCTTGAATATTAACCGAGATATTTGCATTTGTATTCTGCGTGTGGTCGCCAGTACGCGGACTTTCCGACGAGAGCTCTGGCGGCCGTTTCCATAAGTATTCGTCCCTCGTGAATAGGATTAGAGGTTAGGTTAACTGTTTTTTGGAGCTAGAAACTACTGGGTTATTACGCCCTAAATAATGTTTTAGATTTATAGGTTTCTTACTACTACAGTTGTTATTAGGCAGATTTCTCTATTGTAAAACTTCACGTGGGAAATCTGCTTAGTTTACGCAGACGGACTTTTTCTGTTTACCTTGTTTTCTTAGCAAAATCATTTTGATGTCTTCCATATTTTTGGAAATATAAAATATGGGAAACTCTTGCAATATATTGTTGTAATGAATTCCTTATACTCAATTACAATTTGAAAAAATTGAGTAGTTATTCTTTCTATACCGAGTGATTTATTTTCATTAAGATTATTAATTATGTTAAATATTACTTTTTCTGGCGACAGAATATCATCTACAACATTTAATAAATAGTTGTTTTATTCGAATTACATTGTTAAAGGTATTATCAGTGGATCGATTATCTTCCGACACAATATTATTAATTATATATTCTAATGCATCCTTCAGGTTTCTGGTATACATACCGTCAGATTGTTTTATATTTTCAAAATTCAATAGAGATTTTATTTTATTAGCTGCAACTTTATAAGACCAAGTCCATGGTTTATATATGTCTACTAGCGGACTCGACAGAGGTTGTCCTGCATGATATTTCAAGCGATTAGGATATTAAACAAAGCATGAAATGAAAACAAATAATATAATAATTTCATTCTTCTTTATGAAATAACATCAATTTTTTCTAAAAACTATTCGTTATAATTAATAATGTTTGTTTAATTTTATCTTAATGCGACTTGATGAACAATATTTTTAGTCAATTCCTGAGGAGTATAAATGAATAAACTTGACGGTTTTCCATCTCGAGGACACGCCACATATAATTGGGCATGTGAAAAGACCAGATTTGACGAGCCAGTCTTTTCTCAATGCATTAGCTCGACGGTGTTCATTGCGTTGCTCAACTGACTTTCATTAGCACGTGTGATTGGAGCCTGGTTTTTTTAAATTTTCATCTTCTGCCGATCTATTTAACCTAGTTAGTTCTGGACTAATTGTGAATTCTGAGTCTGTCAACCGATATTTCCTCCTCGCCCTGGAAGACTTGCCATTGTTTTATGCACGTAACTTATATGTGAATATAATACACTTAATATTCACTGAAATGCAGCACCTGAAATATCAAAAGACATCGTAAAAAAAAAAAAATAAAATGTCAAAATAACGAAACACACTTAATATAATACACTCAAATTAAAAAGTCGAAAAATGAATGAAATTCTATGCACGCAATTATATCTGAATATAATATGCTCAGTATTTATGTAAATGCGATACATATAATATCAAAACACAGCCTCCAAAAATATTAAATGATTGAATGAATACATTCACAATATGAATGAATGAATGCATACACAAAAATTCAATCAAGTGGATCCAGCCGTTTAGTAGCAGTATAGATAAATAACCTAGATACTGACTGCAGAACCATTTGCCGGGCTGATTTGTGAATCTAAACCATCCAGGGCGTCACCCAAACGCCATTTGAATCGGAATTGCACATTTATGAAAATATCAGCTATTGAATTAATTAAATTGCATTAATTATTTCTCTGCAATTGTTTAAATAGTATAGTTTTAGGAGTATAAGCATATTGAATAATTGCACATGAATATGAATAACTGCTAAACTAATTGTTACCTGAATGATAATTTTATTTAATTGATTTTTTAGAGTTCCACCTCAAAATACCTAATTCACCATCCACTGAAGTAAAAACATCACGGAGCTTTAGAAGTTCAAGGCAAGAAGTGAATCTAGCTAAGGAATGCTCACCTGCAACTGCGTTGGCTGAGAAACATTTTACCTGTAGTGAATGCAGTTATAGCACAAAATATAGACATCACTTAAAGCAGCACATACAGGCTAAACATTCAGGTGACAAACCTCACTCCTGCCCCTACTGTGAATACAGTACTGTTCGGGCTAGCCAACTAAAGCTACACATACAGGCTAAACATTCAAGTGACAAACCTCACTCCTGCCCCTACTGTGAATACAGTACTGTTCGGGCTGGCTATCTAAAGCTGCACATACAGGCTAAACATTCAACTGATAGACCTCACTCCTGCCCACACTGTGAATACAGTACTGTTCAGGCTTGGAATCTAAAGCTGCACATACAGGCTAAACATTCAAGTGACAAACCTCACTCCTGCCCCTACTGTGAATACAGTACTGTTCAAGCTGGCAATCTAAAGCAGCACATACAGGCTAAACATTCAAATGATAAACCTCACTCCTGCCCCTACTGTGAATACAGTACTGTTCTGGTTTGCAATCTAAAGCGTCACATACAGGCTAAACATTCAAACGATAAACCTCACTCCTGCCCCTACTGTGAATACAGTACTGTTCTGGTTTGCAATCTAAAGCTGCACATACAGGCTAAACATTCAAATGATAAACCTCACTCCTGCCCACACTGTGAATACAGTACTGTTCAGGCTGGCAGTCTAAAGCGTCACATACAGGCTAAACATTCAAACGATAAACCTCACTCCTGCCCCTACTGTGAATACAGTACTGTACATACTGGCCATCTCAAGCGTCACATACAGGCTAAGCATACTAGAGACACAGCTCCCTTATAGCTAAAGTGGGAACAGGATTTATTGAAATGTATTTCCATCGAAGCAACCTGGGAACAGTGCCTCAGCCTTCATCCTCTCTACTCCAGTACAACGGGCCCAATGCTCCTTCTTTACTCACAACTACTCATCTCATAACAACATTTATCACATCCTGGGGCTCAGGTTAGCCATGAGTGTTAAAGCGTTGACCTTAATCTCACATGGTAAACCTAGAGTGGAGAGTTCGATTCGTGCCTGTGTAAAAGAACTTATTTAGTTCATTAAGTAAAATCCTTAGTCCCACCCTGGATAGAAAAGGGTGCTAACCCGTCCCAATTAACCTTAGCTTTTTAGTCTTTGTGGACGGTCATAAATAATAATAATTCTAATTTGGCATACATCTAATTTTTGTATTAAATAGTTATTAAAATGTGTATTTACGTTAAATGCATTATGTTATTTTAATAAATGACATTTATTACTACTTTTTATTCAATTTTTCCTTCAAGTTCTGCGAGAAATTACTGCGGTGACTGGATTTTTAGTCAAATCAGCAACATGATGTTGGATACTACTTGTAAAAAATACACTTCGTTAAGATATCTATTTGGTTTATATCTGTCAGTTTTCTAACTGAAGCAATCTTATGTGGAACCCTCAATGACCTTTATTTTTGCTGGGACCTAACTTGTTCCTCAAAAGGTAAAGTCCAGTTAAAAGTGTCAATATAAAAATGAAAATTTCTATTCAAAGATTAAGTAGAAATTGAATTTTTAAATATTAAACTAAATTTATGTGCTTTAGCAGATTTCCCTTTTGGGGAATCAGCAATTGATGTTGTGCTTATAGCTCGATTTTCGAAAATTTTCTTCAAATGTTCATCAATCCTGTCTAGGAGATGATGGAAATGAGGTCCGTTCAAAATTGTATGTATATATATATATATATATATTTGTCTGTGGTCGCTTTATCAGTCACAATTATTGATTTATTGTTCCCAAATTCGATATATAAAAGTTTCAAGTAAAATTAATTACCAAGTTTGTGAACAGCTAAAATCGGATGGAGGGGGGGGGAGTTTGAGGGAGAGAATTTTGAAAATTCGATATTTCTCCTTCATTATACATTAGATTGAAAAAGTTTATGAAAGTAATTTTATTTTAAATTTAATTTTCTCAGAGTCGCGTAGCAGCCATTCAGGAGACAGTTCTATTATTTCAGCTCTGTGTAAATCCGTTTGTTGACCTAGTTTAAGGCCGTTTTAAGCCTTCAAATTTGTCAGTGTTGAACATAACAACAAACATTGTGTGTGTAAATTTTGAAGAAATTCTATGTAGCCACAATCGTGAAAACTGTGCGTTTTTAACGTGTTTTCCTCAGTTATCTCAGGCCTTGCCTCTGCCTTGGGGGCTATAGTGTATCGTCTTGCTCCTAGGCCCACTCTCTATCTGCTCCATTCTATTAGAAGATAGGCAACCCCGCATAGAGCAGCTGTTATCACTGCCCTCCATAGCTGAGGCAATAGAGCAGTTGACTTGTAATCTAAGTACCAGGCTTCACATCCGCACCTCTGAATCTAATTTTTTTTTCTTAACAATAAAAAATGCCTAAAAAGAAAAATGGAACTGAGAAACAACCCCGTTCCGCGGGAAACAATTCTCAAAAAAATTCCACCGCCAACGACTCACAAGAAAAGAAGAAAATCGCTCTTGAAAGAAGCCCATCCTACCAGTCCATAGCGGCCAGTACTTTATCTTGTGCTATATTTAGACAGCCTTTTCCAAAAAAGCAAGTTAACCAATCAACAAACATCATTTCAAAAATAAATTTGATGCCCTTTCCCCTAGCGATGCTCATTATTACCAAGTTTATGTTACTAAGTTTAAGCCAAATTTATAAATTTAATCGTTTATTTTATTCTGAAGGTAAAGCAATATAACAAAATTCTCTTCGTAGTTCTGATATTTCTCTGTTAAATTCTTTTTTTATTAGTCCTAATTCTTTATGCATTTATTCACTTAATAATGTTTTATATTCTTCTAATTTAGTATATACATCACTTTCAACTCGAACTGGTATAGCATCATCTATTAATTTCTGAAAAGCGTTTCCTACCTTTTCTTCTAAATCCTCTTATTTTACATAATCTACTAATCTCGCTTTAATGATTTCATCAAATTCTTTTATGTCATTAGTTCTTTTTTCTCTTTTATTTTCAGTTTTAAAATCTTCCAACATTGTTTTTAGTTGTTTCATAATAACTACATCATTATTATCTTTTCCTTCTGAAACACTAGTAATTCTTCTTTTATTAAAACCAATATAGCTTTTAGTAATTGTTAATATCGAACCAATTATTTCATTTACCTTTGTTTTTAATTCATTCTTAAATTTATTATTAAAATCGTTTTTTAATTCGTTCTTTAATTAATTTTCATCATCTTTTATTTGGGTTTGGAATTTTGAGATTTCTGTTCTAAAAGAATTTGGAAGTTTATTTACAATATCGTTTTTTATTTCTGTTTTATCGAGAATATTAGATTCTTGAAAAATAATTTGATTCCCTAAATCATCAAACTTTAAAACAATTGATTTATAAGAATCCATTTCTGTTTATTTATTAAGTTTAAAATTTCATTAAACTTCATCCCATTAGAAAACAATTTAAAAACTATTAAACATAAATGTCCACATATTGGCGGATCTTTAATATTTTGAAGGCGATCTTCATTATATATTAAATTATTTTCTCCTAAATATGTAACTAGTTCTTTCGATGGTTAAAGGTTTCCATATGAATTAAAATAATATTTATTATTTCCATTTTTATAAAATGTGTGTTCCACTTCCAAATGAATTATCAGTATTAACAATTCCGCATTCAATATTTTTAGGAGATTTTGGAAGTTCATCTCATAAAAACTCCTCTAAATTTTTTTATTTTGAGCTTCTTAACCTTTTCTTCAATATCAAAATAAGATAATGGTTTAATTATTTTTTTTTTAATTTGGAACATTTTTTTAACTTGGAGCTTTTAATGCCAGATCCTATAGTTAAACTTTTTGCCTTTTCTGTTATTTTTTCCATTTCAATATTATGACGATTTATTTCTGCTTCTTCAGCCTTTTTATGTTTTGCATCAATAAGAGAATTAGCAACAGAACTTGCTCCTCCGAGTAATGCACCTAAAGCTCCCAAACCTACAAATATTAATGGTAGTATTCCGCCATCTTTTCGAATTCCCTTTTCCCTTGAAGTTAGAGTGATTCTTACACTCTTTCTAGCTTTTAAGTTGTTCTCAATCTTATTAATTTGTCTTTCTGTTAGTAAAATTTTATATGTTTTTTTTGTTGTTTGAATTGTTGCATCTGTTTTCTTTTCCAGAGCATTAGCGATTTTAGATTTTTGATTATCTGTAAGAGAAATTTTATATGGCTTATAAAAAGTCATGATTATTTTGCATTTATTAAGATAAACATGTTATCTTATTGAAATACATCAAATTCATTATTTTCGCTTAAACCCATTCCTAAATTTCCTAATAAGAGGACCACCACATCGGCTGATGTGTGGAGGAAAATCAGGTCTCTAATGGGTGGAAATTAGAAGCAGCCGACATATTTGTACATTAAAGGGGAACTGACATCTGATCTTCAGAAGGTTGGGGAAGAATTTGCGAGGACCTTCATCGTCAATGATGGCTTCTTCAGCGGCCAATTCGTCCACATCAAGAGAGAAGAGGAGGCCCTGCCTCTTTGTTTCGACTCCAACTTGGATGTCCCTGAGTACAACCTCCCCTTCTCGAGGTGGGAACTCGAATGCTCACTACGCCTGCTGAAGGCTAATTCACCAGGCCCAGATGGCATTCACTACAACATGATTAAACATCTTTCTCGAGAGGGGATGACTAGGAAGGCTGCCCCAAGAGTGGAAGCTATCCTTAATAATCCCTATTAATAAATCTAACAAGGACAGGAAACATGCGGCCTATTTGGCATTCACAAGGCATTCGACTCAGTAGGCAGATCCAATATTCTGAAAACCTAAAATGTTGAGGATTCAAAGAGAATCTACCAAAATATGTGGCGAAATTGTTGGACAGAAGGATGTTTCAGATATTAGTGAACGGCCTTAAAGCCGAGCCAATAAAATACAGAGTACGGGATTCCACAAGGAAGTTCGCTTAGTAGCACCCTATTTCTGATCGCCGTCTGCTCAATAACCCTGATGTGCAGGCTCCAGCCACACTAGATTAACACACCTCCATCTAATCAAAGGGAGAAACGCGCCCTGATGTGCAGGCTCCAGCCACACTAGATTAACACACCTCCATCTAATCAAAGGGAGAAACGCGCCCTGATGTGCAGGCTCCAGCCACACTAGATTAACACACCTCCATCTAATCAGAGGGATAAACACGCCCTGATGTGCAGGCTCCAGCCACACTAGATTAACACACCTCCATCTAATCAGAGGGATAAACACGCCCTGATGTGCAGGCTCCAGCCACACTAGATTAACACACCTCCATCTAATCAAAGGGAGAAACGCGCCCTGATGTGCAGGCTCCAGCCACACTAGATTAACACACCTCCATCTAATCAGAGGGAGAAACGCGCCCTGATGTGCAGGCTCCAGCCACACTAGATTAACACACCTCCATCTAATCAAAGGGAGAAACGCGCCCTGATGTGCAGGCTCCAGCCACACTAGATTAACACACCTCCATCTAATCAAAGGAATAAACGCGCCCTGATGTGCAGGCTCCAGCCACACTAGATTAACACACCTCCATCTAATCAAAGGGAGAAACGCGCCCTGATGTGCAGGCTCCAGCCACACTAGATTAACACACCTCCATCTAATCAAAGGGATAAACACGCCCTGATGTGCAGGCTCCAGCCACACTAGATTAACACACCTCCATCTAATCAAAGGGAGAAACGCGCCCTGATGTGCAGGCTCCAGCCACACTAGATTAACACACCTCCATCTAATCAAAGGGAGAAACGCGCCCTGATGTGCAGGCTCCAGCCACACTAGATTAACACACCTCCATCTAATCAAAGGGAGAAACGCGCCCTGATGTGCAGGCTCCAGCCACACTAGATTAACACACCTCCATCTAATCAGAGGGATAAACACGCCCTGATGTGCAGGCTCCAGCCACACTAGATTAACACACCTCCATCTAATCAGAGGGATAAACGCGCCCTGATGTGCAGGCTCCAGCCACACTAGATTAACACACCTCCATCTAATCAGAGGGATAAACGCGCCCTGATGTGCAGGCTCCAGCCACACTAGATTAACACACCTCCATCTAATCAGAGGGATAAACGCGCCCTGATGTGCAGGCTCCAGCCACACTAGATTAACACACCTCCATCTAATCAGAGGGATAAACACGCCCTGATGTGCAGGCTCCAGCCACACTAGATTAACACACCTCCATCTAATCAGAGGGATAAACACGCCCTGATGTGCAGGCTCCAGCCACACTAGATTAACACACCTCCATCTAATCAGAGGGATAAACGCGCCCTGATGTGCAGGCTCCAGCCACACTAGATTAACACACCTCCATCTAATCAGAGGGATAAACGCGCCCTGATGTGCAGGCTCCAGCCACACTAGATTAACACACCTCCATCTAATCAGAGGGAGAAACGCGCCCTGATGTGCAGGCTCCAGCCACACTAGATTAACACACCTCCATCTAATCAGAGGGATAAACACGCCCTGATGTGCAGGCTCCAGCCACACTAGATTAACACACCTCCATCTAATCAAAGGGATAAACACGCCCTGATGTGCAGGCTCCAGCCACACTAGATTAACACACCTCCATCTAATCAAAGGGAGAAACGCGCCCTGATGTGCAGGCTCCAGCCACACTAGATTAACACACCTCCATCTAATCAGAGGGATAAACGCGCCCTGATGTGCAGGCTCCAGCTACACTAGATTAACAGAGCTCCATCGGACGGCTTCTTCATCATCGCTTCCTCGCTTACCACTTACTTCGCCGAGGACGGCTTCAGCCTAAGGAGGGAGGAGTTACGTCTTGGCAACATCCGCTCTGCTGACACCTCAAGCATCAGCATTTATTCTCCTTATAACCCCTACCATTTTTCCTCTCCTTGTCATTTCCCCAGTAGCTCTAGACTGTCACTCTGTTCATTTTCAAAGTTGTAATTGTTGTAATTAATAAAAGTACTTTTTAAAAAGGCTTACACGCGTACTTTAAACTTAACTATAGACACCATAACTGCATTTTGTTTCTTTGGTGTGTGTTTGTTTGTTTATTTGTTACCTTTTCACGCATAAACGGCTGAACCGAATTTTATGAAACTTGGTATGTATATTACTACTAGCCCAACTTAGACTTTAGGCTATATTAATATTCTCCGAGACGAACAGGAGTGGGGGTTATAAACAAAGCCAGAAATTAAAAATAGCGATATTTCGTTTCCTATTGGTTTTTCGGCAAATATGAACATAACAAAAGTTGTTTGTTTTGTTATTTAGAGTAACTTTTGTTATATACACTTTCGTCGTATACCGAAGTATAAATGCGTTAGACGCTAAAAATTATAGCGGAAGTGAACAATTTTATTTGGGACAAAAGACCCAACCGAAATAAATAAAACTCGGTATGTGAATTAGTACTAACGCTTTCATTATAACAAGCCATACCAATATTTCTGGGGACGGGCAGGAGTGGGGGTTGTAAGGGGGGCATGAATTTAAAAATAGCAGTATTTCGTTTTCTATTCGTTTTTCGGCAAATATGAACATAACAAAAGTTGTTTACTTTGTTATTTAGATTAACTTTTGTTTTATACATTTCTCCAGGATGCTCAACAGTTCATTCCAATTTGACCTATGAGGTACCTCACCAGGATAAATTAATTCAAATCAATGTTAAGATTTTATCCTTAATAACTGAAATCTATGCATAATGCACAGGAGACGGGAAATATGACAATTTGGAGGCCAGTGAAGACTTACATAAAAAATTAATTTTATTATTTACAAATGCCAACAACGGGTATTATCCCTAAACACTGGGACGGGTAAATGTCAAAATATTGTGCAATGTAAAGCCTTGCCAAAAAAATACCATCACCATTCAGCCTCAAATCAATTCCCGAGCGAAGCCGGGTATCTGTGCTAGTATATATATATATAAAATTGTAACCTCTGTCTGTACGTTGATTTTTTTCGCGAATTTTTACGATAACTTTTCGTTTCATATGTCATAGACACCATAACTGCATTTTGTTTCTTTCGTGTGTGTTAGTTTGTTACCTTTTCACGCATAAACGGCTAAACCGAATTTTATGAAACTTGGTATGTATATTACTACTAACCCAACTTATACTCTAGGCTATATTAATATCCTCTGAGACGAGCAGGAGTGGGGGTTATAAGGGATGCCCGAAACTAAAGATAGTGATATTTCGTTTCCTATTGGTTTTTCGGCAAATATGAACATAACAAAAGTTGTTTATTTTGTTATTTAGAGTAACTTTTATAACATTCATTTTTGTCTTTTAACAAAGTATAAACGAGATATACACTATAAACTAAAGCGGGAGTCTACTATTTTATTGGGCGCTAACGATTTAACCGAACTTAACAAAACTCGGTATGTCAATTAGCATTAATTCTTCCATGATTATAAGCTATATTAAAATGTTTAGGTTAGAACGGGAGTGGGGGTTATAAGGGAAGCCTGAAATGAAAAATAGCTATATTCCGGTTCCCATTGGTTTTTCAACGTATGCGCGGAACATACGTTGCTTATTGTGTTATTTAAAGGAGCTTTTGTTATATATACTTTTTTCATATACTGAAGTATAAGTGAGATATACGCTAAAACTATAGCGGAAGTCAACAATTTTATTGGGCGCAAAAAAAAAAAAAAAATAACCGAATTAAACAAAACTCGGTATGTGAATTTGCATCCGCTCCTCGTACACGAGGCATATGGGAACGGCGATATTGAGCCTATTCGGGACGAAAAGGCTTAAGTGGGCGGCAGTGTTGCGAAAATTAAATACTTGGAAGAATTGGACATAGATGTTCACGTGTTTGGGGAGTGTGGAGATCAAAGAGGTGCCGCTAATGGTCTAGCCCGTACTAGACCAGACGTCGACGGCCCAGACAATTCCCCTTTGATGTTTGCTGACGACCTATATAAAGAACCCGCCAGCCACGAGCGAGTCAGTTTTATTCTCACCTGTCTTGATGTTCACATCAGTGCTACAGTGCGACTTAGTGCAGTGTGGAAACGTGTTTTTATTAGAAGAACAGTGTTGTGCCGTGACTGTAAGTAACAGTTTAGTGCCTTGTTTAAGACAGTGCAGTGCCGCGAAGTAAAGGACAGTGCAGTGCCGTCTTGTTGTGAATTTCAGTGACCGTGAGTGAATTGTTGGACTGTGTAATCTGAAGAACTGTGACGCTATCAGTCTATACTGTGAGTAGTAATTAAGAATAATTACCAAGTGTATTGTGCATTGTGAAATAAATTGTGCAGTGATAAAAACTGTGAAACTTGCGAGTATTTAATTTTGCAATCCAAAAGAAATCTAATTAAAAACGTTTATTACTGGTTGTGGTAATAAAAACGTAACAATATATACCATAGCTACTTCAAATTATTATTATTATTAGAAATGTATTTTCCCAATATTGGAAATCGTTAAGCACTTTGACTCAATTTTTGATGTTTTAGCAGATTTTCCTTAAGGGAAATCAGCTATTGAGGTCGTACTCATGACGACCTCAATAGCTGATCATGACGATTTTCTTCAAATGTCCATCGATCCTACCCAGGAAATGACGAAAATGAGCTCCGCTCAAAATTATATATATAAATATATATATATATATATATATATATATATATATATATATATATATATATATATATATATATATATATATATATATAATTTTGAGCGGACCTCATTTTCGTATCAACAAACAACAAAAATTGTGACCGCTAGAGCGTTAACAGACAAATATATATACGAGTATATATATATATATATATATATATATATATATATATATATATATATATATATATAAAGATATAAAAGCTAGTTCGGCCGTTTCATTAACTGCTCGGCTCTCATGAAATTTCCCTATTGTAAAACTTCACATAGGAAATCTGCTTAGTTTACGCAGCCCCTGCGTGACGGACTTGTATCTATCTATCTCTCTATCTATATATTTGTCTGTTACCACTCTAGCGGTCGCTCTCAAATGCTGAAATCGGACCAGTGGGAGGGGGGGGGGTTAAAAGGGAGGATTTTCAAAAATTCGAAATATATCCAGTACTATACGTCGGATCGAAAAATTGTATAGAATCAATCTTATTGCAAATTCAATTTACTATAAATATTGTTATACTCATTTATTCTCTATCTTGAATATTAACAGAGATATTTGCATTTGTATTCTGTGTGTGGTCGGCAGGAGTGGGCTGTACTTTCCGAAGAGAATTCTGGCGGCCGTTTTCGTAACTGTTCGTCCCTCGTGAATAAGTTTAGAGATCCATTACTACTAAACTTGTTATTGGGCAGATTTCTCTATTGTAAAACTTCACATTGGAAATCTGTTTAGTTTACGCAGCCCCTGCGTGACGGAAATTTTTCTTATTTCGGCAGTATTCCTTCATTCTGTTGCAGAATGCCAATTTTCTTCCATCAGAGCATTTAGGATTTTGGTCTTGGTTGCTCTGTTTTGCCTTCCCATTTGTTGCGGAAGGGGCTTCTGTCGGTTATGTTAGCAATTCGCATGTCTTATTCTACAACTTCTTTAAAGGACCGTGGTGTTGTCCCTTCCAGTAATGATATGTACTTTAGTATCCTTTTGGTTAGTCTGCTAGTCTATCAATGTGTCCGAAGAATGTCTTTTCCTAATGTCCACTTCGATGTTTGATATTTTTCAGTTTTCTGGGTTGATTGAAGTCTAACGATCAGGAGTGAGTTTTGCGCCTAGTATTTTCCGAATAATTTATCTTTTTAACTACAACATATTATTATTTACACACACTTCATGAATAGTTTTAAGACCCAACATATTTCCAACAAAATCCTACTTTAAGAAAAATATTAGTAAAAAAAAGAAGTTACAAAGTTTTAATACTCTTAAACCTTCAGCAAAAAGGAAAACAAATATAGCTTATGTATTGCTGTAACACCTTTCCTGTTAACTCTATTGTGTTTCATTAAACTTTGGAGGGGGGGGGGCAAAGCAAATATAGCTTATGTATTGCTGTAACACCTTTACTTTTAACTCTATTGTGTTTCACTCAACCTTTGAAGGGGGGGGGGCAAAGCAAATATAGCTCATGTATTGCTGTAACACCTTTACTTTTAACTCTATTGTGTTTCATTCATCCTTTGAGGGGGGGCACAAAGCAAATATAGCTCATGTATTGCTGTAACACCTTTACTTTTAACTCTATTGTGTTTCATCCATCCTTTGAAGGGGGGCACAAAGCAAATATAGCTCATGTATTGCTGTAACACCTTTACTATTAACTCTATTGTGTTTCATTCATCCTTTGAAGGGGGGGGGGGCAAAGCAAATATAGCAAATGTATTGCTTTAACACCTTTACTTTTAACTCTATTGTGTTTCATTCATCCTTTGAGGGGGGGGCACAAAGCAAATATAGCTTATGTATTGCTGTAACACCTTTACTTTTAACTCTATTGTGTTTCATTCATCCTTTGAGGGGGGGGGCACAAAGCAAATATAGCTCATGTATTGCTGTAACACCTTTACTTTTAACTCTATTGTGTTTCATTCATCCTTTGAGGGAGGGGGGGTAAAGCAAATATAGCTCATGTATTGTTGTAACACCTTTACTTTTAACTTATTGTGTTTCACTCAACCTTTGAAGGGGGGGGGCAAAGCAAAAAAAGCTAATTTATTGCTTTAACACCTTTACTTTTAACTCTATTGTGTTTCACTCAACCTTTGAAGGGGGGGGGGGCAAAGCAAATATAGCTCATGTATTGCTGTAACACGTTTAATTTTAACTCTATTGTGTTTCATTAAAATTTTGAGGGGGGGGGGCAAGCAAATATAGCTCATGTATTGCTGTAACACCTTTACTTTTAACTCTATTGTGTTTCATTCATCCTTTGAGGGGGGGGGGGTAAGCAAATATAGCTCATGTATTTCTGTAACACCTTTACTTTTAACTCTATTGTGTTTCATCCATCCTTTGAAGGGGGGGGGCAAAGCAAATATAGCTCATGTATTGCTCTAACACCTTTACTTTTAACTCTATTGTGTTTCATCCATCCTTTGAAGGGGGGGGGGGAAAGCAATTATAGCTCATGTATTGCTGTAACACCTTTACTTTTAACTCTATTGTGTTTCATTCATCCTTTGAGGGGGGGGGGGCAAAGCAAATATAGCTCATGTATTGTTGTAACACCTTTACTTTTAACACAATTGTTTTTCATTCATCCTTGGAGGGGGGGGCAAAGCAAATATAGCTCATGTATTGCTGTAACACCTTTACTGTTAACTCTATTGTATTTCATTAAACTTTGAAGGGGGGGGCAAAGCAAATATAGCTCATGTATTGCTGTAACACTTTTACTTTTAACTATATTGTGTTTCATTTATCTTTGAGGGGGGGGGAAAAGAAATTATAGCACATGTATTGCTGTAACACCTTTACTTTTAACTCTATTGTGTTTCATCCATCCTTTGAAGGGGGGGGAGCAAATATAGCTCATGTAATGCAGTAACAACTTTACTTTTAAATCTATTGTGTTTCATTCATCCTTTGAAGGGGGGGGGGCAAAGCAAATATAGCTCATGTATTGCTGTAACACCTTTACTTTTAACTCTATTGTGTTTCATCCATCCTTTGAAGGGGGGGGGGAAGCAATTATAGCTCATGTATTGCTGTAACACCTTTACTTTTAACTCTATTGTGTTTCATCCATCCTTTGAAGGGGGGGGGGAAGCAAATATAGCTCATGTATTGCTGTAACACCTTTACTTTTAACTCTATTGTGTTTCATTAAACTTTGGAGGGAGGGGGGGTAAAGCAAATATAGCTCATGTATTGCTGTAACACCTTTACTGTTAACTCTATTGTGTTTCATTAAACTTTGAAGAGGGGGGGGGCAAAGCAAATATAGCTCATGTATTGTTGTAACACCTTTACTTTTAACTCTATTGTGTTTCATCCATCCTTTGAAGGGGGGGGGGAAGCAAATATAGCTCATGTATTGCTGTAACACCTTTACTTTTTACTCTATTGTGTTTCATCCATCCTTTGAAGGGGGGGGCAAAGCAAATATAGCTCAGGTGCCAGAACTATACAATCTCCCGGTACTGCACGTTACCGGGCTCCTTACAACCGTATATTTTCACCCAAACCTAACTTACCTTTCTCCCTTAGAATAGAGCGTTCTTCGTTCAGTAGAAGGGGAGCTGTCATTTCCCCAACAGGTCTGACAGGCCTGAGGAAACCGACCAAGCCAAGTAATACTAGGGCTTCAGATAAAAAAAAAAAATAAATAAAAAAAATAAAAACTATACATTCACTGTTATCTGGGAGTAAGGTAGGTTACTCCCCTACTTCTACTAGCTTGCCCCTCTTCACGCACAGCTCCTCTATTATAACACTTCGATATCAGTTCATCCCACAATATGAATGGTGAGTAGTTGTTCTATAGCTGTATATTACTGCTTTTAAATCGTCCATGCAATTAATTTTCTCCAAAATGGTTATTGTAAGTGATTTAGAGTAAGGCAATGTTGGACTGATGCAGGTCCCACAGCCATTCCTTTGTCTAGTCTTTATTCCGTTTTACTACTTTCCCACGCGTTTATATTGATAATTCTAGTGTTTTTTTAAAGATTAATGAAAACTTATGTACCAATTTCGACCAGTATTCATATTCTCTATAAGTAATGTTTTATCTATACATTTTTTTTAGTATTGTTAGGATGAACTATTTAATGCTTAAGTCAATTAGTATTATATAATATTGTAAATTGTCCTTTGCCTTGATGTAGCTGCTCCAGGATCTAGCTGTGATCTAGTTGCTGCCAAGACAGAACCTGAGTACTATTTTCATGACGAGCCATCTACTTCAGGTAAATATTTATAGAATGAATATGCTACATAATTGATCATATTACTTGTTTATTTATTATAAACAATTATAAGTAGGTTATATTATTATTATATTATTAATAATATAACCTGCAAGATCGTTGAGAAAATTTTGAATAAAAGACTATTATGGTTCCTTGAAACTCATAACCTCTTAGCTCCCTATCAATATGGATTTAGGCCAGCTCATTCTACTATACACCACATAGCAAGATTTGAAAGCGACATTTTAAATGCTTTCTTGATGAAAATAAGTGTCTTAGCCATGTCCTTTGATCTCGAGAAGGCATATGACAGAGTCTGGAGGAGACTCATAATATCGCAGCTGATTAAATGGGGAGTTCATGGCAAAGTTATTTTATTTCTTAAAAATTACCTTTCTCAGCAAACTTTCAGGGTGAGGATTGGTACTGCATTATCTGGGATATTCTCTCAGGAGAATGGAGTGCCTCAAGGAGGTGTACTGAGTACACCTTTGTTCACTATAGCTGTAAACTCAGTCATTGCATGTAAACCCAAAGAAGTATCTTATTGCCTGTATGCTGATGATTTGATAATTTAAAACACCACATACAGTCAACTATTAATTTGTTGGAGTAGTGGTGCTTAGATTCTGGCTTTAAATTTTCAGAGGAGAAAACGAAATGCATTCTATTCACCAAAAAAAGAACTATAGCTCCACCAGATTTGCATATCCATAACAAAACCATAAAAGACACAAATACTTTACAATTTTTAGGACTCACACTAGACAAAAAATGAATATTGTTACCTCATTTAAAAAATCTCCTTAACAAATGCAAGAAATCCTTGAATTTGCTGAGGATACTTAGCAATAGGCAGTGGGGAGCTGACAGATTTTTAATGCTTACATTCTATGGAGCCTATACCATGTCATTGCTGGATTACAGTTGTATTGCTTATTCTTCTGCCAGCTGCAGTACACTAAAACTCCTTGACACTATTCACTACATAGAATCGCTACAGGCGCTTTCAGATCAAGTCCCACTGACAGCTTATGTGTTGAAGCTGAGGAACCTCCCCTGGAGTATAGAAGGCAAATACTGTGTTTTAAATTTTTATCCCAGTCAAAGGCATTAAATCAATCTTGTGTAAATACATCTTTAAATAAATATTCCCGAACCTGTCCCAAACAGAAACCACTTTTAATCCACCTCCTTCAAAATAACGACATTCATAAAACACCAATGTACTGTTACGCTACTCTTACACCCCTCCCCCCGAGTAAAGAACTATCAAATTGATTTAAAGCTAACACAATATCAAAAATCAAACCCTCTTTCTTCAAAATTTTATCACACATCTTTCAAGGCTGTAATTTTACAAAACCCTAACACTCTATTCATTTTACAGACGGATCTAAGACAGAACAAGGGACGGGCTCAGCCACCACAATCAAAAACAAAACTTACAAAGTTAAACAACACGACGAATCAAGTACAGGGTGAGGCATATTATCGAGCAATTTAAAAAAGCGCGCGAACCAAGCTGTGTTGGATGGAGGTGGACCACAGATGGAACTACACTAACACCAACAGAACTCAATAAGATTGTACAAACAAAAATACTCCAAGACTGGCAAAAACACTGGTTACGTAATGACAACAAACTATTGGAAATAAAAAGCAATGTTACTGGATGGACAATGAAACAGAACGTAGATTCAAGAAGAGACCAAGTCGTCCTCACAAGACTTCGTATTGGACATACATACCTGACACACTCTTACATAATGAACAAAAAAGACAAACCTACTTGTACTCATTGCAACACTGGACTAACTATAAAAAGTCCGTCACGCAGGGGCTGCGTAAACTAAGCAGATTTCCCACGTGAAGTTTTACAATAGAGAAATCTGCCTAATAACAACTGTAGTAGTAAGAAACCTCTGAACCTAAAACATTATTTAGGGCGTAATAACCTAGTAGTTTCTAGCCCCAAAAAACAGTTAACCTAACCTCTAAACCTATTCACGAGGGACGAATAGTTATAGAAACGGCCGCCAGAGCTCTCGGCGGGAAGTCCGAACATAGCCTAATGGTGACCACACGCAGAATACAAATGCAAATATCTCGGTTAATATTCAAATACAGAAAAAATGTATATAGCAATATTTGTAGTAAATTTAATTTGCAATACGATTGATTCTGTACAATTTTTTCGGTCCGATGTATAGTAACGGAGATATTTGGAATTTTCAAAAATCCCCCCTCGAAACCCCCCCCTCCCCCAGGTACGATAACATCCGTTAACCAACTAGATCTTCCTTTTTACATAAAACGAATAAATTTCGAGTTTGGTAAAGATCAAACAAAAATTGCCACCGCTAGAGCGTGAACAGACAAATATATATATATATATATATATATATATATATATATATATATATATATATATATATATATATATATATATATATAATTTTGAACGGACCTCATTTTCGTCATCTCCTGGGTAGGATCGATGGACATTTGAAGAAATTTTTCGAAACTCGCATCATGAGTACGACCTCAATAGCTGATTTCCCTTAAGGGAAATCTGCTAAAACACCTACTAACAGAATGCAGATTACGAACTTACTTAAACATTCCACATGACTTGAACGGATTACTGACTGAGGGTAGCCCACATATTACCACGATAATGACATATTTAAAAACAATGGGACAGTTAGAGAATATTTAATTCCATATTTTAAAATTGTTTAATTTGTGTGACGTGTTTAAATTTGAATAATGCCTTTTGAATGAATGTTTTATGAATAGTTTTGTTTCAAAGTCACCAAGTTTTCTTACCACCTGTTTTTAGTTCTATGTTATGTTTGTGTTTCTTGTTCCTTTTGTGTTATTTTGTTTACATGTTTCTTGTTATTTTTTTGTGTTTGTGTTTCTTGTTTCTCTTGTTTGTTTGTTGTTATTTCTTGTTACTTTGTTTACTTGTTTTTGTTTTGTTTTCCCACTTGTTTAAGGAGAGCCAAGTCACCTCAGTTGCAGAGCTCTAAATAATAAATAAATAAATATTAATTATATGTGGTATAGAGTTGTTATTTCAATACAATATAAGTTTTTAATATTGTAAGTCTCGAATTTATCTTATAATACCAGCGTGGGGATCAGAACTGTTCAGCCTGTTAGAAGCCCTGAAGAAGCTGGGAGCATGTATAGCGAAACATATTTGGCTATGGAATCTTAGGAAATCATCTCCAAAAAGCCCTAATATGAATAAGCATTGCCTAAAGCATTAAAATACGTAGAGGGCTCCAAATTTTTTTTATATTCTAATTAGTAATTTTGGTGAATTGAATAGCTATTTCCCCCAATTTGCCAATGTTAATTAGAGCAACAATTATATTAAAGAGTATTTAAGTGAGTCAATAACAATATGTTTTTTCCTGAGCAGCCGCAGGATGCGAGGACTTTGGGCTGAATTTCATTAAACAAGAACAAGATTCATCGGACGAGGAAATCCTTGCTGTGTCTACAGGTAATATAACACATCATCTTCTCTATTTTCTCTCCTCTAAATTCACATGCCTCTCTCTATTGGACTTATCATAGGAAATTCCCACAACTTTCATTTCACTTTATTTAGACGATCATAAATAGTCACTAGCCACTGTTGGAGATTGCTGATTCACCTGAATTTCATATTTAATGACACATTTCCATGGAAACCTTGCTTTATTCCTACCTATGGATATACCCTGACTCTCGGCTAGCCTGGTCTCAATACATTTATAACACACCTTATAATGTCATTTCAAATTAAAATTTGTTTTATTTTCTATTTGTTTAGAAAAAAATAAGTCATGAGCATATTTAGTTCATTGATAATACTAGCTTGTTAATACAGTGTGTTTTGTTGCCGGTAGCTGCTGGAGATATTGATATTGTGCCGAGCTCCATTAAAAATGAAGAGGATTCTTCGGACGAGGAGAGCCTCTGTATGCCTAGAGGTAATCTAACACATCCTCTTGCGTTTTATTCTCTTTCTCTCAGATATAAATTAATGATACCATGCCTTATAAAGTTATCAAATGCTGAATAGAGTAAGTAGTATTTGGATGGATTTAACTCATTCGAATCAGAAGAAGTAGCCTATAACTATTCAAGCCTGCATCAGTCCCTTTCTCCATATGTATTTATTTAAAAATATAAAGATTTCTTTGAAGGGGAATAGTGAGAGGGCCAGTTGTTGAATGGGATAGAGCCTAGTTATGGCTGATTGATTTCTTGTCAAATGAGTATTTGAGGAGTAATAGAAAGATAGGATGAAGTGAAACATGCGATGGTGATATGCAAAGCACTGACCTCTCTAGCAAATCCTTGTCTGACAAGCTTTCCCTCTCTCTAGCAGAGGAGACGTTAGTTCTAACTAGCTTTAGCCATGTGAAAGATTTGTTCCATTGCCAGTTATATTTGTAGTAACTGTATGTTGTTATTTGCAGGCAGTGAACAAGCGTGGAAACACATTAAACAGGAACCAGCCGTGGAACTACCTACATACTATGGAGAACATCAAGGTGAGTATATTTGGCCTAGTAATAACAACAACTATTCTGCCTTTGGTTGATCTCTCTAAGAATTACAAGTGTCTCATTGACTGATTTTCATGGAATAATGTGTCATTTTGCTTTATTAGATAAAGTGCAAAGTTCATTATTTATTTATTTTTTAAAAAATTATTTCCTCTTCATAGTAACATTCTACGTGTAGGGATTTTTATATTTGCAGTATGTCAAGACTTGTAACAACCTTTATATTACCTATTAAAATATGTAAATTAGAAACTTGAAAATGAAACTTGCAAAAAAAAAAAAAAATCATCAAATATTAACAATTAAAATAAATAATAAAATAAAAATTACATTATTTTAATATTTTTCTACCGTTTCCTCTCTCAGCTTAAGGATATTATCGGCTATTGTTTGTAATACATTTATGTGTTTTGAAAATAAAATATTGGGACTGACAGGCCATTTGGGAATATGAGTCCTTAACTGTCTTTGTATGTCTTGAGTCAGATCTGCATTCATAAAGCAAGTGTGTAATTGTCGCATTTACAAGTATTTGAGTTAGTAAGTATGAATCTGTACAAGTAAGAGTGTGTATTTCTGTGCCCAATTGGTAGTTGTGTTTGATAAAATGTATGTTGGCATAGTTAGATATTGGTCTTAATAACAGAGATATATAATTTATAATAGAACCAAAGGGGAGCTGCACAAGTAGATCTGGTACAATAGCCCTATTTTACAAATTCATTTAGTTTATTAGCAGATTTCCCTTAAGGGAAATCAGCTATTGAGGTTGTATTCATGACGCGATTTTTGAAATTTCTCTTCAAATGTCCATTGATCCTACCCAGGAGATGACGAAAATGAGGTCCGTTCAAAACTGTGTGTGTGTTTATATATATATATATATATATATATATATATATATATATATATATATATATATATTTGTCTGTTATCGCTCTAGCGGTCGCAATTGTTGTCTTATCATTATCAAACTTGATATATAATTGTTTTATAGAAAAAGAAAGATCAAGTTCGTTGATGGCTGAAATCGGACCAGGGGGAGTGGGGGTTTAGAGGGGGAGCTAGTGTGGCCGTTTTGTAACTATTCGTCTCTCGTGAATAGGTCTAGAGATACCTTCCTACTACTGTTATTATTAGGCAGATTTCTCTATTGTAAAACTTCACGTGGGAAATCTGCTTAGTTTACGCAGCCCCTGTGTGACGGACTTTTGATAATACTAGCTTGTTAATACAGGGTGTTTTGTTGCCAGTAGCTGCTGGAGATATTGATATTGAGCCGAGCTCCATTATAAAAGAAGAGGGTTCTGTGGACAAGGAAAGCCTCTGTATGCCTAGAGGTAATCTAACACATCCTCTTGCGTTTTATTCTCTATTTTCTCAGATATAAATAGATGATACCATGCCTTATAAAGTTATCAACTGCTGAATAGAGTAAGTAGTATTTGGATGGATTTAGCTCATTCGAATCAGAAGAAGTAGCCTATAACCTATATCATATGGAGAGGGCCAGTTGTTGAATGGGATAGACCCAAAGGCTTGAGGTAAACCCTTCCAAGAGCACAGCAGTAATATTGTTTGAGGGTCAGCTTGTGAAGTACAAACTTGTTATCATTGGAGGATGGTAGCTACATTCAGTCAATCATTCAGGACGAATCTGTCAAGTATCTCGGCTGCACTATTTCTGGTGAAGTAGTAATCAATGATAATGCCATTCAACAGATGACAAAAAATCTGGAGAAATTAATGTCCTCCCAGCTACTAAAACCTGACCAGAAACTAAATGCACTCAATCAGTATTTGTTCCCCACTCTGACATACCCATTACAGACAGCGCCGCTTAGTAAGCTTCGTCAAGCCTTGCTGGAAGGTATCGATGTTGTGTCAAGTCTATGCTTGGACTGCCAGCAGGTACAAATTCTACCATGCTTTACACTCCACGTCGTTATCATGGCCTTGGTCTATTGAGATGCGAATGGGAGGCACCACTTCAGCATCTAGCAATAGCTTGCAAATTGGCACGGGTGAACGATCCACTGTTTCAGAGAATCTTCCATTATGAAGCAGAGGCAGACATGTGTCTGAGCAGGTTGGACTTGGAAGTTGTTTCCAGAGGGGACACAGTCTCGGTCAAAAAAATTAGACAGACTCTCAGAGAAAAGTTTGAGGTGTGGACATCATGCAAGTGGCAGGGGGTTGGAGTCCATCATTTTAAAGAAAACTCAGGACTGAACAAGCAAATGAATGAGAAACAGTTGTTCTCTGCTTCAGAATGGATAAACTCTGTCAAACTTAATACAAATTACGCCCCATTGCGTGATGTTCCGGGAGTTGTCTTGAAGTCAGCGAATGTTGGACCTCTCTGTCGAAGGTGTGGCAGGGAGACCGAAACACCAGCCCGTGTGGTCGGGAATTGCCCACATAACATGTTGCTGATCACGAGGCGACATCGCTGGGTAAAGCATGCTATCATGGAGCTCCTGAAAGCGAAGAATTTTACATACTTTGAAGAGGTGCACGCTGTCGATGACGCACGGTCAACGAGGTACACAGACATCATTGCCTTCAAGGAGAATTGTAAATTTGCCTACATCCTGGACCCAACGATAAGGTACGAGAAACGACCCTGATCAAGCGGAGAAGATCCACCAGGAAAAGAAAAATATTTACGTGAAATGTACTAAATTTTCCTCAGAAAAAGTCAGGGAATCATATAGTAACCACATCTCCATAGCAACACCCTATGTGGAGGAATTTTTATATTTGCATTCTATGTGCAGTATGTAAAAACTTATAACAACTTTTATATAATATAAAAGATGTAAATTGAAAATTTCCAAACAAAATCATTAAATACTTGCTAGCTAAGGTGCTCGGCCTTGCCCGGGCAAATCATTTGAGGCTGAATGATAATAGTATTTTTCATGGGGGCTTTACTTTGTACAATATTTTTACAATTTCCTGTCTCAATTCGTAGGATTTACACCCGAGTGCAGCGTGCTTTAATTAAAAGTATTTGTTATGTACTTAATTCTACAAAATACACAATATCTTTATATAACTCGTTTCCTGTGCATGTATCTTTTTTTTTATATATAACATAATCATAGATTATCATATTATTATAGTCAAAAAACAGAGTTTAGTTGATTTCGATTTATATATATATATATATATATATATATATATATATATAGATATATATATATATATATATGACCTTTTGGGGGAGTAAATCTTATCTGATGGTTGGTCATCAGACTCTTGGAGTAAAAATAATGCGAAAAGCAATTATTTATGACTTTATATAATATTTTTCTTCCTGTGTTTATCAAGCATATTCCACATAGAGAACCAATGTCATTTTTCTGTTTACCTTCTTTTCTTAGCAAAATATTTTTTGATGTCTTCCATATTTTTGGAAATATAGAATATTAGAAACTCCCACGATATATTGTAATGATTCCTTATACTCTAGGGTGACAATTTGAAAAAAATTGAGTAGTTATTCTGTCTATACCGAGTGATTTGTTTTCATTAAGATTATTAATTATATTAAATATTTCTGTTTCTATCAACAGAATATCGTCTTTAATTTTTAATAAATGGTTTTGTTTTATTCGAATTTCTTTGTTAAAGGTATTATCAGTGGATCTATTATCTTCGGGTACAATATTATTATTTATATATTCTAATGTATCCTTCAGGTTTCTGGTTTACATGCCGTCTGATTGTTTTATATTTTTAAAATTCATTAGAGATTTTATTTTAGTAGCGAAACTTTATAAGACCATGTCCATGGTTTATTTATGTCTACTAGCGGACTCGACAGAGGTTGTCCTGCATGATATTTCAAGCGATTAGGATATTAAACAAAGCATGAAATGAAAACAAATAATATAATAATTTCATTCTTCTTTATGAAATAACATCAATTTTTTCTAAAAACTATTCGTTATAATTAATAATGTTTGTTTAATTTTATCTTAATGCGACTTGATGAACAATATTTTTAGTCAATTCCTGAGGAGTATAAATGAATAAACTTGACGGTTTTCCATCTCGAGGACACGCCACATATAATTGGGCATGTGAAAAGACCAGATTTGACGAGCCAGTCTTTTCTCAATGCATTAGCTCGACGGTGTTCATTGCGTTGCTCAACTGACTTTCATTAGCACGTGTGATTGGAGCCTGGTTTTTTTAAATTTTCATCTTCTGCCGATCTATTTAACCTAGTTAGTTCTGGACTAATTGTGAATTCTGAGTCTGTCAACCGATATTTCCTCCTCGCCCTGGAAGACTTGCCATTGTTTTATGCACGTAACTTATATGTGAATATAATACACTTAATATTCACTGAAATGCAACACCTGAAATATCAAAAGACATCGTAAAAAAAACAAAATAAAATGTCAAAATAACGAAACACACTTAATATAATACACTCAAATTAAAAAGTCGAAAAATGAATGAAATTCGATGCACACAATTATATCTGAATATAATACGCTCAGTATTTATGTAAATGCGATACATATAATATCAAAACACAGCCTCCAAAAATATTAAATGATTGAATGAATACATTCACAATATGAATGAATGAATGCATACACAAAAATTCAATCAAGTGGATCCAGCCGTTTAGTAGCAGTATAGATAAATAACCTAGATACCGACTGCAGAACCATTTGCCGGGCTGATTTGTGAATCTAAACATCCAGGGCGTCACCCAAACGCCATTTAAATCGGAATTGCACATTTATGAAAATATCAGCTATTGAATTAATTAAATTGCATTAATTATTTCTCTGCAATTGTTTAAATAGTATAGTTTTAGGAGTATAAGCATATTGAATAATTGCACATGAATATGAATAACTGCTAAACTAATTGTTACCTGAATGATAATTTTATTTAATTGATTTTTTAGATTTCCATCTCAAAATACCTAAGTCGCCATCCACTGGAGTAAAAACATCAAGGAGCTATAGAAGTTCAAGGCAAGAAGTGAATAGATCTAAGGATTGCTTACCTGCAACTGCTGGGGCTGAGAAAAAATTTTCCTGTTGCGAATGCAGTTACAGCACAAATTATAGGCATAACTTAAAGCAGCACATACTGGGTAAACATTCTACTGACAAACCTCACTCCTGCCCCTACTGTGAATACAGTACTGTTCATAAGGGCAATCTAAAGCAGCACATACTGGGTAAACATTCTACTGACAAACCTCACTCCTGCCCCTACTGTGAATACAGTACTGTTCATAAGGGCAATCTAAAGCAGCACATACAGGCTAAACATTCAAACGATAAACCTCACTCCTGCCCCTACTGTGAATACAGTACTATTCAGACTGACAAACTAAAGCGTCACATACAGGCTAAACATTCAAATGATAAACCTCACTCCTGCCCCTACTGTGAATACAGTACTGCTCAGGCTGGCAATCTAAAGCGTCACATACAGGCTAAACATTCAAAAGATAGACCTCACTCCTGCCCCTACTGTGAATACAGTACTGTTCGGGCTTGCAATCTAAAGCTGCACATACAGGCTAAACATGCAAAAGATAGACCTCACTCCTGCCCCTACTGTGAATACAGTACTGTTCGGGCTGACAGTCTAATGTGTCACATACAGGCTAAACATGCTAACAATAAACCTCACTCCTGCCCCTACTGTGAATACAGTACTGTTCAGGCTGCCAATCTAAAGCGTCACAAAGAGGCTAAGCATACTAGAGACACAGCTCCCTTATAGCTAAAGTGGGAACAGGATTTATTGAAATGTATTTCCATCGAAGCAACCTGGGAACAGTGCCTCAGCCTTCATCCTCTCTACTCCAGTACAACGGGCCCTTGATGAGAATGAGAATTAGCAACAGAACTTGCTCCTCCGAGTAATGCACCTAAAGTTCCTAAACCTGCAAATATTAATGGTAGTATTCCGCCATCTTTTCAATTTCCCTTTAATTGAGTATAAGTTAGAGTGATTCTTACACTTTTTCTAGCTTTTAAGTTTTTCTCAATCTTATTAATTTGTCTTTCTGTTAGTAAAATTTTATATGTTTTTTTTGTTGTTTGAATTGTTGCATCTGTTTTCTTTTCCAGAGCATTAGCGATTTTTGATTATCTGTAAGAGAAATTTTATATGGCTTATAAGAAGTCATGATTATTTTGTATTTATTAAGATAAACATGTTATCTTATTGAAATATATCAAATTCATTATTTTTGCTTAAACCCATTCCTAAATTTCCTAAGAGGACCACCACATCGACTGATGTGTGGGGGAAAATCAGGTCTCTAATGGGGATTAGAAGCAGCCGACATATTTGTACATTAATGGGGAACTGACATCTGATCTTCAGAAGGTTGGGGAATAATTTGCAAGGACCTTCATCGTCAATAATGGCTTCTTCAGCGGCCAATTCCTCCAAATCAAGAGAGAAGAGGAGGCCCTGCCTCTTTGTTTCGACTCCAACTTGGATGTCCCTGAGTACAACCTCCCCTTCTCGCGGTGGGAACTCGAATGCTCACTACGCCTGCTGAAGGCTAATTCACCAGGCCCAGATGGCATTCACTACAACATGATTAAACATCTTTCTCGAGAGGGGATGACTAGGAAGGCTGCCCCAAGAGTGGAAGCTATCCTTAATAATCCCTATTAATAAATGTAACAAGGACAGGAAACATGCGGCCTATTTGGCATTCGACTCAGTAGGCAGATTCAATATTCTGAAAACCTAAAATGTTGAGGATTCAAAGAGAATCTACCAAAATATGTGGGGAAATTGTTGGACAGAAGGATGCTTCAGATATTAGTGAACGGCCTTAAAGCCGAGCCGAGAAATACCGAGTACGGGATTCCTCAAGGAAGTTCGCTTAGTAGCACCCTATTTCTGATCGCCATCTGCTCAATAACTAAGTGCTATAACCATAATGTTAATTTTTTTCTATATGCAGATGACCTGCTAATCCTCTGCCTTTCTGAAAGTTTGGAGTTTTTTCGGAAGAATCTGCAGGCTTGCATTAACAGGTTGCTAGGCCTGGTGCACATAACTGGTTTTCGAATCTCACCAGAGAAGACCAAGTCCAGCAGGCGTAGAGGCGATTTCGCTTGTCCGAATCTATATATGGACGACCAACTCATACAAAACAGAACATGACCGTTTTCTAGGTGTCACACTTGACAAGCACCTTAGTTGTGTACCGTATATCGTTGCAAGAACACGTGCTATCGGAGAATGTGGATCCTCAAAGTTCTTTGTGGGACATCTTGGGGAGCTGACTGGTCTACACTTAATAAGTTTAATGATTTCTTGCACTTATTAACAATTTTTTTTTAAATGAGGTACCCATGTGAGGCGTCTGTCTAGTGTAAGTCCAAGGAAAGTAATGTTATTAGTATTTTCAATGAATTTGTTTTTTAAAGTTATTTGAGGAGTTGGAACATTTCTTTTTTTGGTGAAAACAATTTGTTTAGATTTTTCGTGTGAAAATCTAAAACCTGTCCTTTCACTCCACTTTTCCAACTCATTTATTGCGGTCTGTAATCTTTGTTGTGCTTTAAAAATATCAGTTTGTGTGGTGTATATGAAGAGGTCATCAGCATACAGGCAATAAGACACATCTTCGGGGATAAAATTTACAATGGAGTTAATTGCAATATTGAAGAGAGTTGTACTCAGCACTCCATTCTCCTGGAAAAATACATCTGAGAGGGTAGTACCTATCCTCACCCTGAATGATCTTTTGGAAAGATACTTCTTTATAAAATTTAATATTTTCCCGTGTATTCCCCATTCTACTAATTGGGATAAAATAAGTCTTTTCCGTACTGTGTCTTATGCTTTTTCTATATCTAATGATATTGCCAGGAGGAGCTTTTTATTTAAAAAAGCATTATGTATATCATTTTCAATTCTAGCAATGTGGTGCAAAGTGTTGTGATGAGGTCTAAATCCACACTGAAATGGGGATAGTAATTGCTTACTTTCTATATACCACACCAATCTTTTATTAATCATGTTTTCAAGCAGTTTGGAAGTACAGCACGTCAGAGATACAGGCCTGAAACTAGTTGATAGTTTTTTATCTTTCCCAGGCTTCAGAATAGGCACAATTATTGACTCATTCCAGAAGTGAGGATAGTGTATACCTTCGAATATCTCATTTAATACTTTTAAAAGGGTAATAGAACCTAAGGTGGGTAGATTTTTTTAACATATCATCTGTTATGTTGTCTGGTCCTGGTCTAGTGGTCTGTATCGTCGGTACAGCAATTTTTAATTCTTGAATAGTAAATGGGTTGTTTAAAGGATGTATGAAGACTAAATCGATTGTCATTGTTGAGATTTCTGTCAGTCTTTTGTAGTTTTGGAATGAACTAGTGTAATTATCACTGCTGGATGTATCTCTGAATTGCTGTCCAAATATATTGCAGAGTATGAAAGGGTCAGTGATAATATTGTTATTATGATGTAGTCCTGAAATTGGTTCTTTGTATTTTTTGTGTTTAATTTGATTAATTTTTATCCAAATATCATGTTGTGAAGATGTGTGATTAATACTTGATAAAAAATCTACCCAACACTTCTTTTTGCTAGTCTTAATAACCCATTGAGCTCTAGCTTTCTTCCTTTTATAGTCAATGAGATGTTCATGTGATGGATTTCTGCGGAACAAATTTAGAGCCTGATTTCTGTTTTTCACAGCAGTTTTACATTCATTATTCCACCATGGGACCGGGGGTTTCTTATATGAGTGTGTTGTTTTAGGAGTACTGTTCTCAGCTGCTTCAAGTATAATGGAATTCAAATCAATTAGAGTTTTTATTTCACAAGAGGTTATTTTACTCTCAACATAACTTTGAAATGAATTCCAATCAGCTTTTTTAGTGTTATATCTGGAAGGCATGCTGAATCGTGGGGGAAGGACGTCGAGCAGTATGTGTATGTCCCCGTCCTTGTACAAAAATCTGTTGGTAAGTCAGTGTTTAGGCAGTGTATGTCAAACTGTTCAAATATGTTTTGTAATTGAGCGCCTTTACTGTTTGTAAAAGGGGAGTTCCACATTTCTGAAAGAGCATTTAAATCCGACAATATTAGTAAAGGGCTCGGTAATTGTGTTAGTAAGTCTCGTAGGTGTCTTGTGTCTATAGGATCCCGTGGTGGAAGATAAATGGAACAAACTGTGAGTTTGAATGGAAGGAACACTGAAACTGCAACTGCTTGAACGGTGGTTCTAAGTTGAACAGGTTCACTATGAACATGATATCAACTATAACTGCAACTCCACCACAAGCTTTACCCCCAAGAGAATGGTCTCTTCTGTAAGTCTTATAACCATGGATGCTGAATATGTGATCCTGTTTAAAGTGTGTTTCTTGTAATGCGATAATACTGCTGTGTTTTAGTTGTATCAGTCGGGTTAATTCTGCTCTATGTTTATTGGCACCATTGATATTCCACTGAAGTACTTGGGACATAAGTTATTATGAATATAGAAAGGATAGAATGCAGTATATGGCTAGAATAAAAGTTAAAAGCTTAAGGAAATCAAAATCAGAATTGTTAGGAGAAAGATAATTAAAAGACGGAGCAATCATAAAATAATATAACAATAATTGCAAAAATGATAATAATAATAATAAATCAATAAATAAAAAATCATTTAAATTTTTCAGAACCTTTTCTGGGTGTTTTCTTTCGAACGTTTTCATGCTTCTTTACATTATTGTCCTTTAGCACTTGGTTGTCTTTTTTAAAATTATTATTCTTTCCTCCAGGTACTTCCTTCAGTGATTCAGGTACTTCCTCCAGGTACTTCAACTCTACTTCCTCTTCTTCAGTGATTTCAATTCTATAATCTTTTGCAGATTTTTCAAACTCTTGAACGGAGATTATTTGAGTTGCGGGTCGTGGGGTACTTTCAGAAATAACTTTTTGTAGTAATTCCATTTTTTGGTGTAGCAGTCCTATAAGATTTAATAATTTATTGAACTTGTAGCAGCTTGGCTTGATCTATAACCTAACCCTTACTAGATGCCAAGTGGTCCCAATGACAGTGTTGCCAGGAAGTAATTAATCTAATTTTAACGTGGCTACACTGCGAGCAACCATATAATAACCTTTCAGTCAGTGTAAAAAATTGACCGCTCACTCTCGCAGTTGTGTGTGTTGTGCTTTTGTGAACTCTGCTCCGAACCATTTTTGTTGTTATCTATTCAAAGACCGATTGTTATTATTTATTGCATTATGTGTTCTTCAATCTTTTAATTTTCGACCAGTTGTTTGTTTTTTTTTTTATAAATTATAGTGCCTTATTACTTTCAAGTTTTGTTATTGTACGTTATAAAAACCCGTACATTAAAGTGGTGACTCAGACGCCGGACATTAATAATGGAAAACATCAGCAAAGACATAAATCCTACGGAACTGGAGGAAGTCGGCGCTTACGGATTCGGACCTAACTTGCGGATCCCAAGTTTTTGGAAGGCAGATCCAGAGCTTTGGTTTTGCCAGGCTGAAGCAGTCTTCGCAACCTCCAAGGTAACTAGCTCTAGGATTAAATTCCAGTTAGTTACTGCCAACCTAGACTTCGAAATTCTAAAAGAGGTGGCCGATATAGTTAAAAATCCCCCGGCTGACCCATATGAAGCCCTTAAAAACCGGCTTCTCCACACATTCACGGAATCCGAAAACCTACGGATCCGGCGACTTCTCGAAGAGAAACGTCTATCTGAAGGAGAACGACCTTCCCAGTTCCTCAACGAATTGAAACGACTAGCTGGCGCCACTATACCCCCTAACCTCTTACGTCATGTATGGCTGAGGGCACTTCCCGACCGTATACAGGCCATGCTAGCCGTTACCAACGAGGCCTCAGTCGATAAACTCGCTGAGATTGCAGATCGTATTGCTGATGTATGAGCCCAGCATCCTTGAAGTACGCGCACAGAGCACACAACCCTCACAGACACAACCTACCCAGCTATCGCAGCTGGAAGAGATGGTCAGGAAACTCACCCTGGAAGTCACAGATCTGAAGAGCGAGATAGCACGCATAGAGCGGGAGGACCATTCACATTCACACTCACGTCGACGTAGCCGTTCAAGCAGCAGGAGTGGAAAATTTTGTTATTACCACGAGACCTTCCGAAAAAAAGCACAGAAATGCAAACAGCCCTGTGAATGGAAGAACAACATTCCGGCTCAGGAAAACTGTTAGCAGCGGCCGAGATGGCGGACTCCGTCGCTGGCACTCACCAACGCCGATTATTTGTGAAGGAGAAAGAATCGGGAGAGAGATATTTAGTGGACACAGGTGCATGTATATCTGTTTTCCCAGCCAGGTCGCGGGATCGGAGACATCCAACCAACTTCCCTTTGTACGCTGCCAATGGTACAACGATCAAGACGTATGGGGAAGTCAGGAAGACACTTAATATCGGACTCCAACGACCACTCCCCTGGACCTTCATCTTGGCAGACATCAGTAGCCCCATCATCGGCGCCGACCTTCTCTTCCACCACCACATAATCGTCGATCTCAGAGGTCGTCAGCTCCTAGACGCAAAAACGGGAATCACAGCAAAGGGGACCATTGCACACTCCAAAATACCCACGGTATATTCAGTTCCCGCTGGTGAGTGGTATTACGACCTACTACGTAAATACCCATCCATCACACGCCCGTCAACCGTCCTGCAGAAACCAAAGCATAACATCCAGCACTTCATCGAGACGAAGGGACCACCCGTCACAGCAAAAGCTCGACGCCTCCCACCTGAGCGTTACAGGGCTGCAAGGGAGGAATTCCTCAAAATGGTGGACGAAGGCATCTGCAGGCCGTCTAACAGCCCCTACTCAAGTCCGTTACATATAGTGGTAAAGAAAGATGGCAAAATGCGATTTTGTGGGGACTACCGCCGACTAAACGAACAGACTGTTCCCGACAGATACGGTGTTCCAAACATACTGACTCTCAACACCAATCTTAGTGGAAAGACCTACTTCAGTAAGATTGACCTGAACAGGGCGTACTATCAGGTACCTGTAGCTGAAGAAGACATTAAGAAGACCGCAGTAATCACACCCTTCGGTCTCTTCGAGTTCCTGGTAATGTGCTTCGGCCTTTGTAATGCTGCTCAGACGTTCCAGCGCCTCATGGATAGTATTTTGGCACTACCCTATGTCTTCGTGTACCTAGACGACATACTCGTATCATCCAGTACCAAGGACGAACATCATACACACTTAGACAACGTCTTCCGAATACTGAGCGAGCATGGTCTAACAATAAACCCGGCAAGACTGAGATCGAATTCTTGGGCTTCCTCGTGAATGCCCAAGGTATCAAGCCCATGAAAGCAAAGGTTAACCAGGTCATGGAGTTTCCTCGACCCAGCAATAAGGGACAACTTCGGCGGTTCTTGGGAATGCTGAATTTTTATAGGCGATTCATACCAAACGCAGCCGAACACCAGCATACCCTACACTCAATAGTAGGCAACTGCAAGAAGAGCGATGCAACAACTCTGGAATGGTCCAAGGAAGCAGACGCTGCATTTCGTCTATGTCAGCAAGACATCAAGTCGGCCCTCACTTTGTCACATCCATCTGACGATGACGAACTCTCATTGGCATGTGACGCGTCAAACAAAGCCATCGGGGCGGTTCTTCAGCAACGTGAAGGATCCGGTTGGAAACCTCTTGGGTTTTTCTCGAAGACACTGACGAAAGCAGAACAAGGTTACTCCACTTACGACAGAGAGCTGGTCGCCGTACACCGAGCAATACGTCACTTCAGGCCCTCGATCGAAGGACGTAACTTCACCATACTCACCGACCACAAGCCGCTGATCCACATGTTCCGACAACGCGCTGACACAGCCACGCCTATGAGGATCCGATTGGTAAACTTCATCAGTCAGTTTACAACCGATATTCGACATGTAGCTGGAAATGACAATGTGGTCGCAGACACACTCTCGAGGTTGGAGGAGATTACGCTTCCCGATGACAATGAAAAAATTGCAGAGCTTCAAGAGACGGACTCTGACATAAACGAGCTCCTTAAAAACCCTGCCCTCTCGCTTAAGTGGATGAAAGTTCCACATGCTACGAGGCCCCTTCCCTGCGAAACAAGCACCTCACGGATGCATCATTGAGACAATCGATTTTTACTCATATCCACAACCTCAGCCACCCGGGTATACGCGGGTCAAGGAGACTCATTGCCCAACGATTCTTCTGGCCAAACATGAATGTAGACATTGCCACCTGGGCACGTGCTTGTGTCGCTTGTCAGCGGAGTAAGGTACATCGCCACACTGTCACGCCCCCGGGAACCTTTGCCACAAGTGCTCGCTTCGAGCACGTCCACATAGATATTATTGGACCACTCCCAACGTCGGACGGCAAACGTTATTGCCTTACTATGGCAGATAGGTTTACCCGGTGGCCTGAAGCTGAGCCAATCGAAGACATCAGTGCAGACACGATATCCAGAGCCCTACACAGGACTTGGATCTGCCGCTATGGCGCCCCTACTAGAATTACAACGGACCAAGGGAGGCAGTTCGAGAGTCAAATATTCTGCAAGCTCACACACATTCTCGGGATCAAACGTACTAGGACAACTCCTTACCATCCACAAAGTAATGGCTGTATTGAACGGTGGCACAGGACACTCAAAGCAGCTCTCACAGCTCACCTCATCGGCTCATCGAGATGGACTGACCTGCTGCCCACAGTACTTCTTGGTCTGAGAGCAGCAGTGCGTGATGATAACACCAGTAGTGCAGCAGAACTGGTATTCGGGCAGCCCCTACGGTTGCCTGGTGAATTGCTCGCAAGCCACCAACGACCTGAGGACCCCGAGGAGTTCCTGCGGAGGTTGAGGGACCACATGAAGGACCTTCGACCAGCACCTCACCGTCCCAGCAGCAGCCAAACCTTTGTTCCTAAGGACCTCAGGAACTGCACTCATGTGTTCCTACGAGATGATACAGTTCGCCAACCCCTAACACCACCATACTCAGGACCTCATCTGGTACTGGAACGACAGCCGAAGACATTCAAGATCCAACTTCCTACGGGACCAAGAACCGTCTCACTCGACCGTCTGAAACCAGCCTACACCATCCAGGACTCATCTCAACAAACCTCATCCAACCCCACAGCACAGCAGACCTCTGCGAATCCCCAGACAACACTGCACCCTTCCAACCAGTCTTCAGCCCAAGACACAGCCACACAAGCGGAACAACCTCACCAGACTCGTCGAGGAAGACCCATTAGACTTCCTGCCCGCTTCCATGACTCGGTCATTGGGGGGAGGTGATGTAGCAGCTTGGCCTGCTCTATAACCTAACCCTTACTAGACGCCACGTGGTCCCAATGACAGTGTTGCCAGAAACTAATTAATCTAATTTTAACGTGGCTACACTGCGAGCAACCATATAATAACCTTTCAGTCAGTGTATAAAATTAACCGCTCACTCTCGCAGTTGTGTGTGTTGTGCTTTTGTGAACTCTGCTCCGAACCATTTTTGTTGTTATCTATTCAAAGACCGATTGTTATTATTTATTGCATTTTGTGTTCTTCAATCTTTTAATTTTCGACCAGTTGTTTGTTTTTTTTTATAAATTATAGTGCCTTATTACTTTCAAGTTTTGTTATTGTACGTTATAAAAAAACCGTACATTAAAAACTGAATATTATCACTGTGATGTGTTTCAACTTTTTTTGCATATTATTCGACTCTAGTTTGGTTTTAGAGTTTCTTTTTTGCTTCAACATAACTGAGTTTATCAACTACCATTGATTTTCTAATATCAAATTCGGTAGAGTTCGTAGTACAGTTTTTCCTCGAGGTTATATGTTCTTCTCCACATAAGCAGCACTTGAGTTTTGGACAAGGACATTCATGTGGTGCTTCTGAACATTTCCGGCAAACAGGTTCTCTGTTACAACGGGATTTAAGGTGCCCAAGGAGTCCGCAGTTAAAACCGAGTAATGGTTTGGGAATATAAACTCTAAGTGGTACAGATATATAACCAATGTAAAGACGCGTAGGTAATGTTGGTTTGTCAAATGTTGCCACAGACAAAGGACTATTTATTTGTACCAGGTTTTCCGATTTTCATCGAAGTTCATGGAGAATCTCTTCGTCTGAAAGTCTTTTATTTCTTGACAATAGAATACACCTTTACTTTTGTTCATGCTGCTCTGTGGTGTGACTGATATATCGGCGTTTTTAAATGTTTTTTGTTGTAGAAGTGCATTAGAGACAGCCTCATTTGGACACACAAAAAGAAGTTTTTCTCTCTTTCCTATTTTTTTAATTTTTATTTCTTTTGAGAATGATGAAGCCCATCGAAAAATTTCAAAGGGGCTACCACTTAGGTGGCACAAGATATACCTAAAGTCTCTCGAAAGAAGCTAGTGTGCCTGCGATTGGCTAGATAATTCCCAGCCGTGAGGGCAGTAGGGGAGGGGGGGGGGTTTACAGGTTTATCATAAGAGAAGCAAGGGAAAGAAGATAATCTCTGACTGGCACCTCGTTGGGCATGGATTAGGTGAGGCAGTTAAGTGGACGGAGGGATTAGCGGAAGGTTGCATAGGATTAGGTACAGTGGTGGAGTTACTCTTGATTGTGGGCTGAGGCGGTGGAGGTGGGAGCAGGCTGGGAGTTATCAGGGGCAATCAGCTCGCTCCTTGGATGTTCGGGGTTGGGAGGAAGGAGGGGCAATAGATACAGGCAGGTCTCTCCTGGGCAGAGGGGTATCCTCGGTTACTCTCGGCTGTGGAGGTGGGAGCAGGCTGGGAGTTATCAGGGGCAATCAGCTCGCTCCTTGGATGTTGGGGTTGGGAGGAAGGAAGGAGAATAGATACAGGCAGGTCTCTCCTGGGGAGAGGGGTATCCTTGGTTACTTTCGGCTGTGGAGGTGGGAGCAGGCTGGGAGTTATGAGGGACAATCAGCTCGCTCCTTGGATGTTGGGGTTGGGAGGAAGGAGGGGGGATACCCGCAGATACAGGCAGGTCTCTCCTGGGGAGAGGGGTATCCTTGGTTACTCTCGGCTGTGGAGGTGGGAGCAGGCTGGGAGTTATCAGGGGCAATCAGCTCGCTCCTTGGATGTTGGGGTTGGGAGGAAGGAAGGAGAATAGATACAGGCAGCTCTCTCCTGGGGAGAGGGGTATCCTTGGTTACTAAAAGGGCTGTGGAGGTGGGAGCAGGCTGGGAGTTATCAGGGGCAATCAGCTCGCTCCTTGGATGTTGGGGTTGGGAGGAAGGAGGGGGGATACCCGCAGATACAGGCAGGTCTCTCCTGGGGAGAGGGGTATCCTTGGTTACTTTCGGCTGTGGAGGTGGGAGCAGGCTGGGAGTTATGAGGGACAATCAGCTCTCCCCCCCACCCCCCCCCCCCCCCACCCCCCCCCCCCCCCACCCCCCCCCCCCCCCACCCCCCCCCCCCCCCACCCCCCCCCCCCCCCACCCCCCCCCCCCCCCACCCCCCCCCCCCCCCACCCCCCCCCCCCCCCACCCCCCCCCCCCCCCACCCCCCCCCCCCCCCACCCCCCCCCCCCCCCACCCCCCCCCCCCCCCACCCCCCCCCCCCCCCACCCCCCCCCCCCCCCACCCCCCCCCCCCCCCACCCCCCCCCCCCCCCACCCCCCCCCCCCCCCACCCCCCCCCCCCCCCACCCCCCCCCCCCCCCACCCCCCCCCCCCCCCACCCCCCCCCCCCCCCACCCCCCCCCCCCCCCACCCCCCCCCCCCCCCACCCCCCCCCCCCCCCACCCCCCCCCCCCCCCACCCCCCCCCCCCCCCACCCCCCCCCCCCCCCACCCCCCCCCCCCCCCACCCCCCCCCCCCCCCACCCCCCCCCCCCCCCACCCCCCCCCCCATTTATTGCCACGGGGAAAGCGATCCTAGCAGAGAGGTACTAGAGTGTAGGTTACTTACCAGAGAGGAGGCTGATCTATGGTTCATGTTGCTAGGTTGGGGAGAGGAGACTGCTGGGCTGGGTGGTTTATTGCCACGGGGAAAGCGATCCTAGCAGAGAGGTACTAGAGTGTAGGTTACTTACCAGAGAGAAGGCTGATCTATGGTTCATGTTGCTACGTTGGGGAGAGGAGACTGTAGAGATGAGTAATATTCAGTGGACTAGAGTCAAACCGCTAGCCCGCTCATTAACACTTTACTCATAATTGTCTCTGACAACAACTAAATCCGTCTATATTCGTCATATGTAGCTAAAAAACATAAACCCCTATTTAAAATACCAACGAACATTGAGTGCGCCATTTAAATCGTTCATACGTCTCTGAAAATAAGAGTTGATAATAATCATGGTATGACCGAGTTGTAGATAATACAAAATGTCGATGTTAGACCCGATTGGATTTTGAGCCAAGTCATGTTTCATGAGGTTGTGAACTGAAGATATTGCCAAATGCTTGTAAAGCCAAGTCATGTTTTTATGACGATGTCGAACCAAGTCATATTTCCAAGTGGATGTAGAACCCACTCATATTTCCATGTGGATGTAGGTCCACGTCATGTTGTCATGATGATATAGTGCTGAGTCATATGGCCGATTGGATGTAGTGCCAAGTCATGTTGTCATGATGATATAGTGCTGAGTCATATGACCAAGTGGATGTAGAGCCAAGTCATGGTGCCATCATGATATAGTGCTGAGTCATATGGCCATGTGGATGTAGAGCCAAGTCATGTTGTCATGATGATATAGACACGTCATGTTGTCATGATGATATAGTGCTGAGTCGTATGGCCAAGTGGATGTAGGTCCACGTCATGGTGTCATGATGATATAGTGCTGAGTCATATGGCCGAGTGGATGTAGAGCCAAGTCATGTTGTCTTGATTATATAGTGCTGAGTCGTATGGCCAAGTGGATGTAGGTCCACGTCATGGTGTCATGATGATATAGTGCTGAGTCATATGGCCGAGTGGATGTAGAGCCACGTCTTGGTGTCGTATGGCCAAGTGGATGTAGAGCCAAGTCATGTTGTCATTATGATATAGTGCTGAGTCATATGGCCAAGTGAATGTAGAGCCAAGTCATGTTGTCATGATGATATAGTGCTGAGTCATATGGCCAAGTGGATGTAGAGCCAAGTCATGTTGTCATTATGATATAGTGCTGAGTCATATGGCCAAGTGAATGTAGAGCCAAGTCATGTTGTCATGATGATATAGTGCTGAGTCATATGGCCAAGTGGATGTAGAGCCAAGTCATGTTGTCATGATGATATAGTGCTGAGTCATATGGCCAAGTGGATGTAGAGCCAAGTCATGTTGTCATGATGATATAGTGCTGAGTCATATGGCCAAGTGGATGTAGTTCCAGCTGTTTATGCGTGAAACGGTAACAACTAACAAACAAACATACACCAAAGAAACAAATTGCAGATATCGAGTCTATGACATGTGAATCGAGAAAGTATCGTGAAATTCCGAGAAAATAATCAATGTACAGACAGAGGTTACAATTTTATAGATATAGTATATAGTGTGTTAGTATATCATATCTTAACGGAGTAGAGTTAATAAATACTTTAAATAACTGGGTGCACCTCCCCAGCGTTCATCCTTTAAAATTATTTATTTAATAGCTAAGGTACCCCGCTTCGGTCGGGAAATCATTAAAGCCTGACTATTGAGGTTATTTTTATACCAAGGCTTGAATGTCTACAATTATATTTCCCGTCTGGGCTTTTTTCTATAAGGTCTAGGTAACTGTAGGGGACTTATAGAATTAAAATTTGAATTTTTTAAAAAAAAGAGTAAATGAAAATGAGTTCCCAATCAATTCCTCTCTACTGTTTGACACATTGTGAATAATTCAAATCACAATCATGGATAGCATTTATCGTAATTAAACAGTATATATAATGCACACATTTTCTGTCAAACATACTTCATTTCGTTTTTAGATAATATTATATTCGTAATAGTAGATCTCAGTGAAAATCACATCCAGTAATGCCAGAATTTCACAGGAAATAAGTAAACTCAATTAACTGTTTTGCCTCCCGTCAATTTCCGCTCTCCCGTGAGCGTTATCGTCATTGTTTTCCATAAGCAACACGCGGCCCTCTCAACAAATTTATTTTATAGACTTTCTCCCATCAATATATTGTAAAAAATTAATTAAAATTTTATGGTAGTATATACTAAACCGAAGCAATTTTTTGTGACGAGTTACTTATTTGGCGACTTGTTCAAACATTCAATATGAACTCGCAGCGCCTGTGCTTGTTTGTATTTGCTTCTGTCACACGACCAGTCTGGTAAGCTGTTAACTAGCAATATTAGAAATTCTTGTGTTTCTTGAAAGGCGTGAGTGCAATATTAATGTCAAAAAGGTAATATTAGTTTTTTTATTCAAAATTAATATTTCGTGCAAATTGTTTTAACTTTCAAATTTTTAATTCATAATATGTCGGAAAAGCAAATAAAAAACCGGAAGGTTGCTCATGAGCACAGGCATTACCAAGAAATGTGGAAATTTGATTATTTTTTCACTTTCCTCAAAGATAAACCTATATGCTTAATATGCTCAGAGACTGTGTCGACATTAAAAGAATATAACATACAAAGGCATTAGGATACTGTAGGGGCGTGCGGTTAGCTTTTGCGGTAATAATAATAGAGCTAATTCGGCACCAAAATGTCGGGGCGGGGTAGCCATTATTCCCGAGTTTCGGCACCAAAATGTAAAGGCGGGAAGCTTTTTAAAGGCAATAATAAGAGAGCATTAGACTGAAATAAAAGTATTAAAGAGATAATTTCCTCATAAGAAAGCATTAGACTGAAATATTTATTATTTTATGGAAAGATGAGGGTGAATAAGACAAGTCACTATTTGAGTTCTCCAAAGAATCAAGTATATATTGAATAAGCAACATATAATAAACTTTATAGTAGGCAGTCAATTTTATACAACTTAAATCCTAAAGAATGCTGATTAAGAAACTAATCTTATGTCTAAGTGAACCAAACATTAACATTTATTGATATAGAGGTTGAAAAAAGAAAGGAAATTTAACTTTATAAAATACTTTAGCGGCAAGCCAATAATATATACATACATATATATATATATATATATATATATATATATATATATATATATGTATATATACATAATATATACATATATATTTGGCTTAAGTGGGCGGCAGTGTTGCGAAAATTAAATGGCCCTACTATTCAAGACGTGATTGGGCAGTGCGGAGGGGTTCAAAGAAGTGCCGCTAATTGGTGGAAGGCACTAGTCCCTTCCAGACCTTCTTGGAAAAGCCTCGGTCTCACCCTGCTCTCCATTTAAGCCTGTACAGCTAAATCTAATTATAGCCGTCTCTCTGGATCTTCTAGATCTTTCTCGAACTGGAACCTCCTATGCCTAGACACTTCTACAAGGATTTATAAGGAAGTCTCACAGCACCCCACAGTCTGTTTTACGGTCAGACGTCTTGATGGTCACATCAGTGCTACAGTGCGACTTAGTGATGCGCGGTAAAATGTTTTTATAAGAAGAACAGTGTTGTGCCGTGACTGTAAGTAGCAGTTTAGTACCGTGTTTAAGAGAGTGCAGTGCCGCGAAGTAAAGGACAGTGCAGTGCCGTCTTTTGTGAATTTCAGGGACCGTGAGTGAATTATTGGACTGTGAAATCTGAATAACAGTGACACTATCAGTGTAATACTGTGAGTAGTAATAATCAAGGGTATTGTGCATTGTAAAATAAATTGTGCAGTCATAAACTGTGAAACTTGTGTGTGTTTAAGTTTACGGTGTTATTTTGTGTTCCCAATGAGATTCTGTCTTCTAGCTGGTGAAAACTGGTTGCGGTGATCTGTATATGACACTAACATTGCAGGAGATGAAAGATAGACTATTACACTGTAGCGGTAGAACCAATACAGGAGAGTGGACCCTACTCTGGAGTGGAATAGATCCCAACGGTGGAACGGGTGAATCCCAACTGTACTGTATCTTTGAAGCGGTAAGTAAACTTTTACTGTAGCGGTAGAAGCGACCCTGGAGAGGGTCAGGGCCCAACTGATTGGTTATCTCTGAAGTGGGGTACACTATTACTGTAGCGGTAGAAACGAGCCCGGAGGGGGACCAAACCCAACTGCTCTAATGTAATGGCCGCTCAGATCAAGCGGGCTCTTTTTCCTGTAAGCTAGCGCAGCAGTTTCCTCTTCTGGCCATTGCTTACGTGATCTCCATAAGTGTGGCGGGTTTGTGAACTAAGTGAGCGCGGGAAATTCAATTCAAAGACGACTGAACAGATACAAAACATGAACACCATATAATAACATAACCGGACAACTCTGGATAGATAAGTTTAAGCAAATGATTAACAGACAGATTACTTTTAAAAATCAAGTTAATTTATCAAATACAGCAGTTAAAGCTAGTTTTATTGTCAGTCAAATATTGAAAAAAAAATGAAACCCTTTGCGGATAGAGAGATGATAAAAGAATGTCTGACTGCTGTCGCAGAAATAGCATTTCCTGATAAAATAAATATTATTTCAAGCATTAGTTTATCAAGATTCACCATTGCAAGGAGAATTGAAGACTTGTCCGAGACTGACTGATACAGCACAACTGGCTCTTTTGTTACGTGGTATTGAGACCAAATTTAATATTACCGAAGAATTGTGTTCACCGATTCCAACGCAAGGAGCTACAACCGGCAAAGACCGGTACGATGAACTAAAGTCCTTTTTGGGAAACTTTTCAATTTATCGTCAGATGGAGCACGAGCTATCAAGCATTGTGATAGAAGGATCAGGAAGTCTATTTCAAGACATTAAGAAGGCCACAAGAAGGGAAACACTCATTAAGCACTCCATAATTCACCAGGAAAATTTGTGTGCGAAAAGGTTGAGTTTGCCAACAGTACCAATAATTAAACTAATCAGTTTTATAAAGTCAGGCGCCTTAAATCACAGTGAATTTAAAGGATTCCTGAAAGATTTAGAAATTGAATATGGCGACGTGGTTTTCAATACCGAAGTACGTTGGCGTAGTAGAGGTGCAATGCTAAAAAGAGTATACAACTTAAAATTGTTCTTGGATATGAAGTGATATGCATTTCCTCATTTTGGTAATAAAGAATGTATGTGCGATCCTAGGTTTCTTATCGATTTGACTCAACATCTCAATGATCTTAATGGAGAACTTCAAGGCAAAGGACAGGTTATTTACAATTTGCATGATAAAACTCAGGGCTTTGAGCGCCAATTAAAATTGTGGAAACAGCATTTTTTGTATAAAGTGTCTCACATTCCACATTTAGAAAAAGAAATCGTTACTACTTCTTAAAAATACACATAATATATAGAAATCATGCGTGAAAATATTTCCTCGCCATTTAATATAGATGGTGGGTACAGTTAACGAAGACATTCAAATGGAAGTGATTGACATGCAGAATAATACCAATATAAAAAATGTATTTTTCTCAGTAAACATGATAAATTTTATAAATCGCATATGAACTCTGAAAATTTCTGCTTTTGACGAAAAATGCAAAGCAAATGAAGTCTCTGTGTCGGAAGTACGTGTGCTTACGAACAAGATGCACCATTAGAAAGCTGCATACGTGTAGCTACTTCATCAATTGCGGCTTTCAAACAAATTCTTTTTCTGTTATTTTATTGTTTATTTTTTTATTTTGCATTAAAATTTGTAAATTGGAACGTTGATTAAAAAGGTTGCTCACCCCTGCCTTAGATTATTGATTCAGAATATTATTTTAATAATTTATCTATCTGATGGAACTAAATAATAGTTCCCTAAAAATAATTTCATTTATGTTCAAAAAGCTAGATGAGGGGAAGACAGCCCCCCCCCCACACACAACCTAAGCAATACTTTAAACATTCATATCGAGTATATTGTTACGTTTTTTATTAGCAAAACCAGTAATAAACATTTTTAATAAGAGTTCTTTTGGATTGCAAAATTAAATACTCACAAGTTTCACAGTTTTTATGACTGCACAATTTATTTAACAATGCAGAATACATTTGGCTAATTATTCTTTATTACTACTCACAATATGCACTGATAGCGTCACTGTTCTTCAGATTATACAGTCCAATAATTCACTCACGGTCACTGACGTACACCAAAGACGGCACTGCACTGTCCTTTACTTTGCGGCACTGCACTGTATTAAAACGGCACTAAACTGTTATAGTCACGGCACAACACTGTTCTTCACATAAAAACACTTTACCACACTGCACTAAGTCGCACTGTAACACCGATATGACCATCAAGATCGCTGAGCATAAACTGACTGCTCGTTTTTTTTTTTTATCTGAGACCCAGCTTTTCATGTTATAAGGTAGTGTGACCTACCGGGGGTGAGAAGCGATAGTTCCCCTTCTGCTGAACTACGTTCCATTATTAGGGAGGTGGTAATGTTGAATGGGTTAAATGGAACTCGATAAGGGTAGGTGACCCGGTAGCTGACTGCTCGTGGCTGGCCAGGTTCTTTATATAGGTCGTCGGCATACATCAAAGGGGAATTGGCTGGGCCGTCGATGTCTGGTCTAGACGGGTCTCTTAGAGCCTAGACTCTCTGTCGGCTTCTTTGATCTATCTCGCACTTCCAGAATACACGACTCTCTCTCTGAAGGATTATTCATGTATTTAATTTTCGCAACAATATATTAAATACCGGAAATTTACATTTCTATTGGAAATAAATAAAAAAGTAATTTTATAGGGAAAATAAATAAATGAGGAGGAGGCGACGGAGATTTATAACCTCACTAATCCGAATCGTACTTACAACTATCATATAAAACTAAAACATAACATCTTTTATAATATGCATTTATTAAAAAGCACTTAAATAAGCACTAATAAAATTAATGACTCCCGCTAAAGTTTTAGCGTATATCCCGTGTTTACTTCATTTACAGCAAAAGTGAATACAACAAAAGTTACTTTAAATAACAAAGTCAACAACTTTTGCTATGTGCACGTTTGCCGAAAAACAAATAGAAAATATAAACAAATGCGAATTTTTATTTCAAGCCTCTCTTATAACCCCCACTTCCGTTTGAACCTAACAATTTTTATCTATCTATCTATCTATCTATCTATCTATATATATATATATATATATATATATATATATATATATATATATATAAAATTGTAACCTCTGTCTGTACATTGATTTTTTTTTCGCGAAATTTCACGATAACTTTTCGTTTCATATGTCATAGACACCAAAACTGCATTTTGTTTCTTTCGTGTATGTTTGTTTGTAACCTTTTAACGCATAAACGGCTGAAACGAATTATATGAAACTTGGTATGTATATTACTACTGACCAAAATTAGACGTTAGGCTATATTAATATTCTCTCAGACGAACCGGAGTGGGGGTTATAAGAGAGGCCTGAAATTAAAAATAGCGATATTTCGTTTCCTATTTGGTTTTCGGCAAATATGAACATGAAAAAAGTTTTTTATTTTGATATTTAGAGTAACTTTTGTTATATACACTTTTGTCGTATACCGAAGTATAAATGAGTTATAAGCTAAAAACTATAGCGGGAGTCATTAATTTTGTTGGGCTCAAAAGACTCAACCGAACTAAAAAAAACTCGGTATGTGTAATAAATCTAACGACTTCTTTAGAAAAAGCCATACCAACAATTCTAGCGACGGGCAGGAGTGGGGGTTATAAGGGAGGCCTGAAATTAAAAATAGCGATATTTCGTTTCCTATTTGGTTTTCGGCAAATATGAACATAACAAAAGTTGTTTATTTTGATATTTAAAGTAACTTTTGTTATATACACTTTTGTCGTATACCGAAGTATAAATGAGTTATAAGCTAAAAACTATAGCGGGAGTCATTAATTTTGTTGGGCTCAAAAGACTCAACCGAACTAAATAAAACTCGGTATGTGTAATAAATCTAACGCCTTCTTTAGAAAAAGCCATACCAACAATTCTAGCGATGGGCAGGAGTGGGGGTTGTAAGGAGGCCTGAAATTAAAAATAGCGATATTTCGTTTCCTATTTGGTTTTCGGCAAATATGAACATAACAAAAGTTGTTTATTTTGATATTTAGAGTAACTTTTGTTATATACACTTTTGTCGTATACCGAAGTATAAATGAGTTATAAGCTAAAAACTATAGCGGGAGTCATTAATTTTATTGGGCTCAAAAGACTCAACCGAACTAAATAAAACTCGGTATGTGTAATAAATCTAACGCCTTCTTTAGAAAAAGCCATATCAACAATTCTAGCGACGGGCAGGAGTGGGGGTTGTAAGGAGGCCTGAAATTAAAAATAGCGGTATTTCGTTTTCCATTAGTTTTTCTGCAAATATGTACATGACAAAAGTTGTTTATTTTGATATTTAGAGTAACTTTTGTTATATACACTTTTGTCGTATACCGAAGTATAAATGAGTTATAAGCTAAAAACTATAGCGGGAGTCATTAATTTTATTGGGCTCAAAAGACTCAACCGAACTAAATAAAACTTGGTATGTGTAATAAATCTAACGCCTTCTTTAGAAAAACTCTAGAAAGATAACTTTTGTTATATACACATTTGCCGTATACGGAAGCATAAATGAGGTATACGCTAAAAACTATAACGGGATTTAACGATTTTATTTGGTACCAAAGACTCAACCGAACTAAACAAAACTCCGTATGTGAATTAGCACTAGCTCCTTCATGGTAATAAGCTGTACTATTATTTCTAGGAATGAGCAGGGGTGGGAGTTGTAAGGGAGCCCTGAAATTAAAAATAGTGATATTTCGTTTTCTATTGGTATTTCGGCAAGTATGTACATGATAAAAGTTGTTTATTTTGTTATTTTCAGTAACTTTTGTTATATTCACTTTTGTCGTACAGAAAAGTATAAACGAGATACATTAAAAACTAAAGCGGAAGCTAACAATTTTGTTGGGCACAAACGATTTAACCGAACTTAGCAAAACTCGGTGTGTGAATTAGCATTAATTCTTCCATGATGGCTATATTAAAGTTTTTAGGTCCAAACGGGAGTAGCGGTTATGAAGGAGGCCTGAAGTGAAAAATTGTGAAATTTCGTTTCCTATTAGATTCTTGGCAAACACGCACATAGCAAAAGTTGTTTACTTTTGTTATTTAAAGTAACTTCTGCCGTATATGAAGTAAACACGGGATATACGCTAAAACTATAGCGGGATACGTTAATTTTATTAGTGGTTATTTAATAGTTTTTAATAAATGCATATTATGACAAAAGATGTTGTGTTTTAGTCTTATATGATAGTTGTGAGTATGATTCGGATTAGTGAGGTTATAAATCTCCGTCGCCTCCTCCTCATTTATTTATTTTCCCTGTAACTTTGTTATTTATTTCCAATAGGAATGTAAACTATAAGAGCATTTCCGGTATTTAATATATACTCGATATGAATGTTTAAAGTATTACTTAGATTGCAGAGGGGGGTAGGGCTCTCTTCCCCTCATCTAGCTTTTTGAACATAAATGAAATTATTTTTAGAGATCTATTATTTAGTTCCATCAGGTAGATAAATTATTAAAATAATATTATGAATCAATAATCTAAGGAAAACAATGAAGATAATGCTCCTGTGAGTGAGGAAATTGACGGGAGTAATTGAGTTTACTTCTTTCCTGGCATGACGGGAAGTGATTTCCACTGAGATCTACTATTACGAATATAATCGTATGTTTAAAACTGAGCTTAAACAATATGTGCTCTGATTAGTTTTTGAAGGTAATATGTTCATTATACATGGTATTTAATTGTAATAAATGCTATCCATAATTATGGTTTGAATTATTAAAAAACGGTAAGTCAAAAAGTAGAGAGGGATAGATTAGGAACACATTTTCATATATTTTTCAAAACTAAAATTTCTATTCTATTAACCCTGAAAGTTACACTTTAGGATTGGCTATTTTGAAAAAACAATACGTCGTGGAGGGAAGTGCAACTGTGCACATAGAAATCGTGCTATAAAAATACCATCATTAGTCAGTCAACAATGATTTCCCGGGCATCGCCGGGTACCTTAGCTAGTGTATATATATATATATATATATATATATATATATATATATATATATATATTTATTAGCAGATTTCCATTAAGGGAAATCAGCTATTGAGGTCGTACTCATGACGCGATTTTCGAAAATTTTCTTCAAATGTCCATCGATCCAACCCAGGAGATGACGAAAATGAGGTCCGTTCAAAATTATATATATATATATATATATATATATATATATATATATTTGTCTGTTAACGCTCTAGCGGTCGCAATTTTTGTTTGATCGTTACGAAACTCGATATTTAACCGTTTTATGTAAAAAGACAGATCAATCGTCATTTCTCGGCTCAGGCGGAAGCTTCTTCTAACCTATCGTTTTTAACCTTACCTTTCCTTCTTTACTTTGTGTGATTTATGCAAATACGTTCTGTTCATCCGCCCCCCCCCCTTCTTTAGTTCTTGGACTACTAAAATTTGAGTTATTAAAATATAAATTATTCTTACAATTCAGAAGCCGTTTCCGTTGGGAATTTATTTTAGTTAACTGTAAGATTTCTCATTATCTAATCACGGTGGTATTGTGTTACCAGTGTGCAGATTTCTCTATTGTAAAACTTCACATGGGAAATCTACTTAGTTTACGCAGCCCCTGCGTGACGGACTTTTTATTTATATATTTGTCTGTTAACGCTCTAGCGGTCTTAATTTTTGTTTGATCGTTACCAAACTTCATATTTAAGCGTTTTACGTAAAAAGAAAGATCAAGTTCGTTAATGGCTGAAATCGGACCAGTGGGAGGAGGGGGGTTTAGAGGGGGGATTTTGGACAATTCTCCGTTATTATGCGTCGGATCGACAAATTGTATAGAATCAATCTTATTGCAAAGTAAATTTACTATAAATATTGTTCTATACATTTATTCTGTATCTTGAATATTAACCGAGATATTTGCATTTGTATGCATGTATGTGGTCGGCACGAGTCGGCTATGTTCGGGAGTCTTCTCCGAGCGCTAGTGCGGATCGTTTCGGTAACTATTCGTCCCTCGTGAATAGGTTTAGAGATTCCTTACTAATACTTTTGTTATTAGGTGGATTTCTCTATTGTAAAACTTCACGTGGGAAATCTGCTTAGTTTACGCAGCCCCTGCGTGACGGACTTTTTTTAAATTCAGGCCTCCTTTACAACCCCCACTCCTGCCCGTCCCTAGAAATGTTGGTATGGCTTATTATAATGAAAGCGTTAGTACTAATACACATACCGAGTTTTATTTATTTCGGTTGGGTCTTTTGTCCCAAATAAAATTGTTCACTTCCGCTATAGGTTTCAGCGTATATCTCGTTTATAATTCAGTATACGAAAAAAAATGTATATGACAAAAGTTACTCTAAATAACAAAATAAACAACTTTTGTTATGTTCATATTTGCCGAAAAACCAATAGGAAACGAAATATCGCTATTTTTAATTTTAGGCTGTCCTTATAACCCCCACTCCTGTTCGTCTCAGAGGATATTAATATAGCCGTTCAGCCGTTTATGCGTTAAAAGGTAACAAACAAACACATACGAAAGAAACAAAATGCAATTATGGTGTCTATGACATGTGAGACGAAAAGTTATCGTGAAAATTCGCGAAAAAAATCAATGTACAGACAGAGGTTACAATTTTATATATATATATATATACTAGCTCAGATACCCGGGTTCGCCCGGGAATTGATTTGAGCCTGAATGGTGATGGTATTTTTTTGGCAAGGCTTTACTTTGCATTACTTGACATTTACCCGTCCCAGTGTTTAGGGTTAATACGCGTTGTTGGCATTTGTTAATAATAAAATTAATTTTTTATGTAAGTCTTCACTGTCTTCCAAATTGCCATATTTCCCGTCCCCTGTGCATTATGTATAGATTTCAGCTATTAAGGACAAAATATTAACATTGATTTGAATTAATTTTTCCAGCTGAGGTACCTGATAGTTCAAATAGGAATGAATTGAAGCATTGCGGGGAAAAGTGATCTAAGTGCCAAAATACAAAGTTACGGAAAAATGAAAAAAACTGGTCAGTAACTCAAGTTTCTGGTTTATCTTTATTGAAAAGAACAAAACTTATACAATACACATAATACAAAAATTATAATTATAAAAAAAAAAGAAAATTCTGCACAATCATATGATATAAAATATAGACATTTTTAAAATAAGAAAAATATTTTATGTAAAAGGAATACAAGTTTCTACAGAAAAAATAAGCTAAAAATAAAAAAAAAATTAAGTCCTCAAACATGTTAATTATTTTTTTAAAAAACCATTTAGTTTATTTGAATTATTTTTGAAAAAAAGTCACGATTTCCTTCGGATAAAAATTCCAACATCGCTTTCAAATCTTTTTTCTTAGCCTCACTCAGTGGCACTTCCTTTGGTAGGCCAGGCAGAAGAGCATGTCGAATTTTGTTTATTGTCATTCCTGGTTTCATGACATTAAGAGAGCCCCATGGAACCAAATCATTGAAGCTCGTTTTGTAATAAACAATACCTGGGTTTTCTTTGGTGATTCACAGACAAGATAATTTGGTGATGCGTAATCTGGACATATCAATGAATGTGGATGGCACTTAATCAAAATCAATGAAGGCTTTCTCTCCCATATCCAACACATGGAATGGGTGCCCAACTTTTGCTGTTTTATTACCTTTTCAACATCCTCTACAGTGTATAGCTTGCTACGTTTAGCCCGTTTTTCAATGAGAGCAAAGTCCCTATCTGCAGCAGAAAATGAGTGCCCAGAAATGAGGAATTTGTGTTCAATCATATCAAAGCGGCCATGGCTCACCAGAAAGATGTAGAGAAATAAAAGCATACGGTTTTTCAACTGACCGGCACAGTTATCGCTCCATACACACAAATAAGGTTGGTAAGTGTAGAGCAATTCAGAGTTCAGTGCTTGTAATATGCAGGAAGCCATCTGGTTTCCTCCTCTTCCAGATTGGCCTTCATGCCACACACACATGATACCGTCATCGGTGTCTGCTTTATGAATCCCAAAATTATAACAGGAGAGTTGACGGCTGTAATACATAGAACTGTGGGAAAGGTGGGGTAAGCTGAAAGCTTTCTGAAAGTCTATGGTAATTGAGCAGATCTTACTTCCAGGAAGAGTGCTTTCAGAGCAATCAATAGAGTTGGCTTTGAAAACTGGTTCAACCTGTCGGTGATGCAATTCGAGTTCAAGCTTAGCTTTCTTAGCAGATTCAAAGTCCTTAGATTTTGATTTAATGTTCAGTAAATCGCAGGAGTAGATAGTAAAATGTATGTTCTGGGACTATCTCAGCTCATTCACCCCAGCCACATCTCTGCCGGCTGCTTCAAGGTCACCCGCTTCCACTCTTGCAACTCATCTTTTTACAAACATTTCTCTTTACCAGACATATGAGGGACGACAAAAAAAAAAAGACACCTCACTGCCAGCTGCCTAGAGGTCACCCACTCCCGTCACCTGTCTTATACATACATTTCTCTTTACCAGACATATGAGGGATAAAAAAAAATATATTAAAAACATTTATTAATCGTATAATCACACAAAGTAAGTAAAGCAATAACTTTTTTATGGTCATTCACCCAGACACCTTTCTGTCGGCTGCTTCAACACTTCCACTGTCGTCACTCGTCTTTTTACATACATTTCTCTATTGCCTCTGTCATCAGATTTACTAATGACTTGGTACGGTGCACTTGGTTCGGAGGTATTTTATTTCTAATGGAAGAAGTACATAGGAATATAATAGAAATTTTTAAAGAGGAAATTATATTTCAGCTAGAAAAAGAGGACGATTTTCAGTTAACAATGGAGTACTTTTACAACAATCGTCTTTTAAATGATTGGATGTTGAATAAAATTAATAATGCACGTGACTTTAATGAGAAAAAACGAAAATTTTGCGAAATGTTACCAAAACGTGGTCCAAGTGCGTTTAAGACATTTTTACAAGCGTTAAACAAAATCAATCTCAACAGTTTATCAGAAAAGATGAAAACATATGAAAAACCTTTCAAACAACCTTTATGTAAGAGGGTATGACGAATAGAATATTTCAGCGCTCAAATACGGAGAATGAAATGTCTTCAACTAAAAACCGGGGTGCAGTTACGGTCTCGACATTGTATTGTTGCTGAGCGAGCTTAAAACACCGAAGTTAAAATATGGACATTGTACATAAGCTTATAAAAAATCCTCTGTACAGACGATTTATAAAAGAATACTCTAAGGTGACACTGTCAGATCCGAATGCGAAAGCATTTATAGAAATTAAAACAGAAATAGATAGACTAATGTATTACACAAGAGTTATAAATCAGACTTTAAAAAAAAAAAATGGACATTACACTAGCTGTATTTGGAGTGATCCTAACACACACGAAGGTCCTGATACGTGTATATGTTGTATAGTAGCAAATAGACATCATGACATAAATAAGAAATTAGCAGCACTATATACATGATGATGTTGATTAATTGAAGATTACCCCCTCCCCTAAGTCAGAGGTTTACAGCGAGGAAGACGGTCTGTGGAATGGATCTGACCACTGACTTCAAAATCACTAACACCAAACTCATTCGAGTTGGTCTCTGTGACGGTGTACCAACCATCGGTTTAATAGAAAAGAAGAGATGTATGTACTTAAACAGACTAGAATGGAAAAATGTAGTACAACTTGCTTCTAGGATATGAAGCTATTTCGCCAAGGGAAAGAAGGTCACTGGGGAAGAGCAGGTACAATATGAGAACATCGTACTCAATTTTACAAAACGTGGAAGAAACAGAGTAATTAGGTTCGAGCATGCTTACCCATGGTTCGCAACGATAAACCGAAGACCATCCCCTCACTTAACAATTACATCACCTGCTGTCTGCCTCAACAAGAGTGAATGTGTTAAACTTTGCTCCGATATGGAAAGGATTGACGACTGCCTCGCTTTAATGGAGAAGGTTCAAGAAGTGTACGTGAAGCATGTGAATCGTGAAGTAGTACAAACTGAACCTTTAAATTTATCATTAAATACGAATACATTATTTAATAACTTGTGTAACCTTATTGAAGAATAAAAGATTACAATTATTAGTTATTTATTTATTGTTATACTTCCTTTTTTCCATTCTTATGCTTCAAGAGAAAAGTAATAAGGTAGGATTAGAGGAGAGAAAAAAAAAAAACAATAAAGAGGTTTAGAAAATATTATTGTGATTATACTTTCTTTTCGCTGACATATAGTCTTTATGCTAATAAAATCTAGACTATTGTTAGATGTTTTAATCAGATAAAAAAGTAAGATAAATACTATACTATTTAAATTAAGAATATTTAATAAGCCCAACATACTATGATTTAAGTACGAATCGGGTTCTATTATTCCATCCGAATTTTTAATAAATATTTCCACTACTTGCTCATTAAGGGCTGTATGAACTATTTGGTAGTTTTCGTCCGGCACTGCGTACAAACGGTAAGACTTGGTTTTTTCAATAGGTCTTTTTATACATTTTGAAGAAGTACTGCTAGTACTCACGAGAGATATTTTTTCATGAGCTTTAAGTGAACCAAAATATTTTCTGGTACAATACGCGCATTCACGTTCTCATCGTATGCAATCGTATCTGACATGACATTTTAACTTACTTAAATTTTTAAACTGTTTTCCGCAATAAGAGCATTTATTAGTTTCCACTTCTTTTCTTTTTAAACGGTAATGAAAGTGTTTTTTTTTTGTTATTTACTATCCTTCGCTTATTTTAGATGATGATTTTTTCTTAGCGAACAGACTTAAAAGGAGATATTCTAATTTTGCTTGTCTTCGTCAAATTTGTCAAGCTCCTTAATATCTATATTGAATGCCCCACCCTTCTTTCCCAAAAATATTAACCCTAATGTCGGTTCTGAGGGAATTGTTCACTTCTTGAATCACTTCGTCATCTAGGATTCTGAAGTACCTCCTAGGTAGCCAAACTTTAACTGTCTCTTCCTTTTCTAATTGGTATGCAATTATGGATATCCCTACAAATCATAAATGTTTACATACAATTTTTTTTATTTGAAGATTTTAATGTAAAAGTACATTCTATAATTTACCAAATTCGGTGTTTTCAATAATTTCAATTTTCTTATTTTGTACACCGCTTGTGGAACAAGTTAGATATGTTAAAACGCCAAAGGGAGAAGCCGAGCTGAATGAACATTTAAGAACTGCCGAGGATTTACAAAGAGAATACTTGGCTAAACTCTTCAAAGGTGGAAAACAGCTCGACTCACGCTATGGGATTCGAGTCACGCCTAATGGTGGTCTAGCTATTGGAGACTCTACGGACGTACAGCAACCAAACAGCCTGTTATTGCAAAAAGTAATGACATATCAATCAATGGGGAGGTGTATGAGGGTACACCAGGGTTGCTGCAACTCCTTTACTTAAAAAATCCAGAAGGTTATACAGAGACTGACTTAAAAAACTATAAACACATTTTACATAACATGAATGCTCACAAAAAGGGGTATAGTGAGGAGCGAGGTTTGTTCGGAAGCAGGACTGAAAAAATATAAGAAATTAATATCTAAGCTATTTTCATCCACCTATTTGAGCCCTTATGTTTCGTCTTCGGTAGTACCCACTGGTAGTAGATTAGCCTCGCTTCGTTCATTCAAACGTGGCGCAGGTCTCATGCGTGCGGATACACCCACCCGTTTTTGAATTTTGGATCGACCCAAACGAACTTGTGGAACGTCTCAGATTATTATTAGCATCGAGAAATGCAGGTCACGAAGGACATGGAAATGAAATCGAATCGATAATTGAGGAGTTGCGAGAAGAGAATATAATATATCGATTTCAGGTTTTATATTCAGTTCCAATAATGACAGTGAACAAGTTCGGGTCTCGTGTAACGGAAAAATATTCTAAATACAACAAACATTATTTTCCATTTGGTCATTTAAAGTCTGAAAAACATATCGATGCAAACCGTTTACGAATAATTAATGTCACCGCACCTGTTGCTTCTGGTGATGCGGTCAACAAATTATATACAGACGGAATAGCACTTTTTTACACGGATTTGATAAATTGGTCTGGTAATTGTATAAATGGTAATGGAAAGAGGCTTGCTAATTTTGCCCCTCCTATTGATGGCTATGATGTAGTCACCAAAGACTTCCTTAATAAAAATTCACCGACATTAACAAACGAAAAATACGATGCTCGCGGTAAGCGGATCACAAACGTCAACGAACCGCTTGATGAAACGGATGTTGTAACGTTAGGTTACCTGCAGAAATTATTAAAGAGAATGTAGGTATCGAGTCAAGTGTGAAGAAACAAGTTCTCGAAGAAACAGAACTGCTCGAAAAATTTATCCACGAAGAAGGACTCTTTTGAAAGGAGTGAGTGACTATGGCAAATAGATCTGGTTGAAATGCTCCCTTATGCGAAAGTAAATAATGGTTACAGATATTTGTTAACGGTTATCGATTCTTTTTCGAAATATGCTTGGGTTCTACCGCTAAAATGGAAGTCAGGAGAGGAAGTCGTTAAAGCCATGGAACACTTGTTTCGATCAAGCAACGCCATTCCTCGAAACATTCAAAGTGATCAAGGAAAGGAGTTTTACAATTCTGGGTTTATTGCATTAATGAAAAAACATGACATTAATCATTACTCGACATATTCCAATATGAAGGCTTCAATTGTCGAAAGGTTCAATAGGACATTAAAGAACAAAATGTGGAAGGCATTTAGGTTAAGAGAGAATTACAAATTCGTAGATATTTTGCCTACTCTTCTTCATGGATATAACACAACATATCATACTACTCTTGGCATGAGACCGATTGATGTGAGTTCTAGAAAAGTTGAAGAGTATTTATTAACTAAAGTACATCCATTAAAATCTACTAAGAAAAAAAAGTAAACATCGATTTAACGAGTCAACGTATACGCTCTGGATAAGCAAGAGAACGTATATCCTCTGAGAATTTCTCCCTCCGAAAAAACGGAACATTTCGACCTTCTCTTATTAAAGAACGACGAAGACGACGAGGATAATTACCACTTTTGCCTAATTAAAGACATGACAAGATTGCTATCAGATCAATTAGGAAAGCATTGTTCAAAAAGACACATATGCAAAAGGTGTTTTTATCCTGCGTTAAGTGTTGTCCGTCTCGTTGAGCACAAGCGGCTTTGTGAAAAAACGGATGCGGTGCGCATGGTAATGCCGGACGATAACAGTCATATAAAGTTTAAAAATTATAAATTTAAAATATTACACCCTATAATAGTTATTGCAGACTTAGAATACGCTCTCAAGCCCCTCGAACATGGTTCTTCAGACGTGAGACAAGGGGGGGGAAGGTAAAAAAACAAAATGGAACGCACTTCCGAGCACGAAGTAATAGCCTGGGGGCATATGTTATCTCGTCAACCCCGGCATTCGAGACAATAGGACCTGTCACTTATACCGGGAAAAATCCTATAGAAATGTTTTAAGCATTTCTCCAAAACGTTGTCAAAGACGTTGAGATGTTATATCATAAAAACGTTCCGTACGAAGAAGATGACGATCAAGTACGACTTCTCCGTGAAACGACTGAAACGTGTCATATTTGCGAGGAAAAATTTCTTCCTACAGATACACGCGTCATCGACCATTCACACCATACCGGACGTATTAGAGGAGTGGCTCACAATCAGTGTAACTTAGAATTTAAATATCCTAATGGGATTAACGTTTACTTTCACAACTTATCATATGACCAACACTTTATTATCAGAAAACTGGGATACGATTCAAAACCGATAGAGGTAATTCCGAGCTCGTCCGAAAAGTTTATCGCCTTTAAGAAAAAGTGTGGGGGTATATACATCAATTTTGTTAGATACATACAGATTTTTGCCTCAATCACAGCAAGCATTAGCTGAAAAATGTAAAAGTTTAACCCATTTAAAAAAAAAAAAAAAAACATTTTCCCGATCCAAAACAATTTAGTCTCGTGAAAAGAAAGGGGATTTTCCCTTACGAGTACATAGATTCTCCCTCGATGGCAGAGGAATGTCGGCTTCCGTCAAAAGAAGAATTCGTTAACATTTTAACAAACTCTGACATATCGGACGAGGAATACAGACACGCAAAAAAAAAAATGTGTGGGAAGCATTCGATTGTAAAACCCTGTCTGACTATTTAATAATTTATTTAAAAACAGATATTTTGATATTGTCTGACGTTTTTCAAAATTTTTGCTCGTTTGCCTTTGAGACGTACAAACTCGACCCTTGCTGGAGTTACACCCTACCCGGTTTTTCCTACGAAGCCATGTTGAAAATTACGAAAGTAAAAATCGAACACACTTTTTCTTAAAGGCGATAAACTTTTCGGACGAGCTCGGAATTACCTCTATCGGTTTTGAATCCGTATCGTGTTTCAATAACATGAAGATATAGGAAATAAGATAGTACCTATATAACAAAATCAAAGAATTTGATTCCCTAGTACTTCCCCTATCACTCCTTGAGGAAATTCAGCACGATTTTTTTTTTCAAATATTACATTATACAAATTAAATAATGGAAATGCTCTTATAGTTTAAATTTCTATTGGAAATAAATAACAAAGTTATTTTCTAGGGAAAATAAATAAATGAGGCGAAGGGGGAGGGGGATTTATAATCTCACTAATCCGAATCATACTTAGTACTAAATAATCGAAATAGATAAGGCTAAAACATAACATCATTTGTCATAATATGCCTATATTAAAAACACTTAAATAAGCACTAATAAAATCGTCGACTCCCGCTATAGATTTAGCTTATATCCCGTATTTACTTCAATTTACGAAATAAGTGAATGAAACAAAAGTTGCTCTAAATAACAAAGTATGTGCACCTTTGCCGAAAAACAAATAGAAAATTAAATATCTTGAATTTTTACTTCAGGCCTCCCTTATAACTCCCACTCCCGTTCGAACCTAAAAATTTTAATATAGCATATAATCATGGGAGAATTAATGCTAATTGACACACCGAGTTTTGTTAAGTTCGGTTCAATTGTTAGCGCCCAATAAAATAGTTGACTCCCGCTTTAGTTTATAGTATATATCTCGTTTATACTTCGTTAAAATTCAAAAATGAATATTACAAAAGTTACTCTAAATAACAAAATAAACAACTTTTGTTAGGTTCATATTTGCCGAGAAACGAACAGAAAACGAAATACCGCTATTTTAAATTCAGGCCTCCCTTACAACCCCCACTCCTGCCTGTCCCTAGAAATGTTAGTATGGCTTATTATAATGAAAGCGTTAGTGCTAATACACATACCAAGTTTTATTCATTTCGGTTGGGTCTTTCGTCTCAAATAAAATTGTTCACATTCGTTATAGGTTTTTGCGTATATCTCATTTAAATATAAACTATATAAATAAATAAATATATATATATATATATATATATATATATATATATAAACAAACAAACAAACAAACAAACAGACACGAAAGAAACAAAATGCAGTTATGGTGTCTAGGCTATATTAATATCCTCTGAGACGAACAGGAGTGGGGGTTATAAGGGGAAGTCAGAAATTAAAAATAGCGATATTTCGTTTCCTATTGGTTTTTCGGCAAGTATGAACATAACAAAAGTTGTTTATTTTGTCATTTAGAGCAACTTTTGTTATATTCACTTTTGTTTTATAAAAAAGCATAAACAAGATGTACACTGAAAACTAAAACGGGGGCCAACTATTTTATTGGGTACTAACGGTTGAACCGAACAAAACTCGGTATGTCAATTAGCATTAATTCTTCCATAATAATAAGCTATATTAAAAGTTTAAGGTTCAAACAGGAGCGGGGGTTATAAGGGAGGTCTGAAGTAGAAATTCGCGATAGTTCGTATTCTATTTGTTTTTCGGCAACCGTGCACATGACAAAAGCTGTTTACTTTTTTATTTAGAGTAACTTTTGTTTTATACATTTTTCCAGGAACAATGTGTGGACAAGTAATGTGCGTAGAAATATTGATATGCTCAACAATTCATTCCAGTTTGAACTAAGAGGTACCTCTCCTGGAAAAATTAATTCAAATCTATATTAATATTTTGTCCTTAATAACTGAAATCTATGCATAATCCACAGGAGACGGGAAATATGACAATTTGGAGGACAGTGAAGACTTACATAAAAAATTAATTTTATCATTAACAAATGCCAACAACAGGTATTAACCCTTAACACTGGGACGGGTAAACAAAATATTGTGCAATGTAATGCCTTGCTAAAAAAAGTACTATCACCATTCAGCCTCAAATCAATTCCCGTGCGAAGCCGGGTATCTGAGCTAGTATATATATATATATATATATATATATATATATATATATATATATATATATATATATAAAATTGTAACCTCTGTCTGTACATTGATTTTTTTCGCGAAATTTCACGATAACTTTTCGTTTCACATGTCATGGACACCATATCTGCATTTTGTTTCTTTGTGTATGTTTGTTTGTTTTTTTGTTTTTTTGTTTGTTTGTTACCTTTTCACGCATAAACGGCTGTACCGAATTTTATGAAAATTTTTATGTATATTACTACTAACCCAACTTAGACTTTAGGCTATACTAATTTTCTCTGAGACGAACAGGAGTGGGGGTTATAAGGGAAGCCTGAAATTAAAAATAGCGATATTTCGTTTCCTATTGGTTTTTCCGCAAATATAAACATAACAAAAGTTGTTTATTTTGTTATTTGGAGTAACTTTTGTTATATACACTTTTGTCGTATACCTAAGTATAAATGAGTTAAACGTTAAAACTTTAGCGGGAGCCAACAATTTTATTTGAGTCAAAAGACCAAACCGAAATAAATAAAACTCGGTATGTGTATTACCACTAACGCTTTAATTATAACACGCAATACCAACATTTCTAGGGACGGGCAGGAGTGGGGGTTATAAGGGAAGCTAGAAAGTAAAAATAGCGATATTTCGTTTCCTATTCGTTTTTCGGGAAATATGAACATAACAAAAGTTGTTTATTTTGTTATTAGAGTAACTTTTATTTTATACACTTTTTTCGCACGAAAGACTTAACGGAACTAAATGAAACTCGGTATTTGTATTAGCACTAACACCTTCCTTATAATGAGCCATACCAACATTTCAGGGGACGGGCAGGAGTGGGGGTTTTAAGAGAGGCCTGAATTTAAAAATAGCTGTATTTCGTTTTCAATTGGGGTTTCTTTTATGCACATGACAAAAGTAGTTTATTTTTCTATATAAAGTAACTTTTGTTATATTCACTTTTGTCGTATAGAAAAGTATAAACGAAATGTAGACTAAAATCTAAAGCGAGAGCCAACAATTTTGTTGGGCACTAACGAATGAAGCAAACTTAGCAAAACTCGGTGTGTGAATTAGCATTAATTCTTCCATGATTATAAGCTATATTAAAAATTTTAGGTTCAGAGAGGAGTGGGGAATATAAGAGTGGCTGAAATAAAAAACTCGCTTTTTTTATTTTCTATTTGTTTTTCGGCAAACATGCACATAACAAAAGTTGTTTACTTTGTTATTTAGAGTAACTTTTGTGTACATTCACTTTTGTCGTAAAATGAAGTAAACACGGGATATACGCTAAACGGGAGTCAATAATTATATTAGTACTTATTTAATGGTTTTTAATAAATGAATATTATGACAAATGATGTTATGTTTTCATCTTATATGATAGTTCAAAGTATGATTCGGATTAGTGAGGTTATAAATTTTCGTCGCCCCCTCCTCATTTATTTATTTTACCTAGAAATTAACTTTGTAATTTATTTCCAATAGAAATATGAACTATAAGAGCATTTCCATTATTTAATTTGTATAATGTAACTTGATGTTATTGAAACAAATATGTGCTATCATAATAATTAAACGTTAATGGTAATGTCATTATGACAAAAAACAATATGCGTTTAAACTCGATATGATATGATATTTTCAGGGTACCACTATTAATTAGTTCCATCCAGTAGATAAATTATTAAAATAATGTTTTGAATCAATAATTTAAGTAGAAGAATTTTGAGAGTCTCATGCGGGAACGGAAGATGAATGGAGCCTTACTAGATAATTGAGTTTACTAATTTCCCGTCTGGCATTACTGAAAGTAGTTTTCAGTGTGATTCGCTATTACAAATATAATCTTACGTGCAAAAACTTTGCCTTATATTATATGAGCTCGGATTGGCTTTTGAAAGGAAATATGTTCATTATAGATGATATTTAACCCATAATTATGGTTTGAATCATTGAAAAAAGGTGAGTCAAAAAGTGTAGAGGGATAGATTAGGAACACATTTTCATTTATTCTTCAAAACTAAAATTTCTATTATATCAATCCCCTGAAGTTACACTTCAGGGTTGCCTATTTCGGAAAACCATTACGTCTTGGATGGATAATTACCATAACCATTTGTTATGGATGCACATAACAAAAGTTGTTTATTTTATTATTTAGTGAAATTTGCTCAACAATTCTTTGAAATACAAGGTACCCCACCGGGAAAAACTAATTCAAATTTATGTTAATATTTTGTGCTTAATAATTCAAATCTATGCATAATGCACAGGAAACAGGAAATATGACAAAATGGAGAACAGTGAAGTCTTACATAAAAAAATAATTTTATTATTAACAAATCCACAGAAACGACGGGTATTTAAACTAAACACTGGGACGGGTAAATGTCAAAATATTATGCAAAGTAAAGCATTGACAAAAAATACCAACCTCAAATGAATTCCCGAGCGAAGCCGGGTATCTGAGCTAGTATATATAAAATTGTAACCTCTGTCTGTACATTGATTTTTTTCGCGAAATTTCACGATAACTTTTCGTTTCACATGTCATAGACACCATATCTGCATTTTGTTTCTTTGTGTATGTTTGTTTGTTTGTTTGTTTGTTACCTTTTCACGCATAAACGGCTGAACCGAATTTTATGAAACTTGGTATGTATATTACTACTAACCCAACTTAGACTTTAGGCTATATTAATATCCTCTGGGACGAACAGGAGTGGGGGTTATAAGGGAAGCCAGAAATTAAAAATAGCGATATTTCGTTTCCTATTAGGTTTTCGGCAAATATGAACATAACAAAAGTTGTTTATTTTGTAATTTAGAGTAACTTTTGTTATATACACTTTTTTCTTATAACGAATTATAAACGAGATATACCTTAAAACCTATAGCAGAAGTGAACAATTTTATTTGGGACAAAAGACCCAACCGAAATAAATAAAACTCAGTATGTGTATTAGTACTAACGCTTTCATTATAACAAGCTATACCAACATTTCTAGGGACGGGCAGGAGTGGGGGTTGTAAGGGAGGCCTGAATTTAAAAATAGCGGTATTTCGTTTTCTATTCGTTTTTCGGCAAATATGAACATAACAAAAGTTGTTTATTTTGTTATTTAGAGTAACTTTTGTTATATACACTTTTTTCTTATACCGAATTATAAACGAGATATACACTTTAAACTAAAGCGGGAGTCAACTATTTCATTAGGCACTAAAGATTAAACCGAACTTAAAAACTCGGTATGTCAATTAGCATTAATTCTTCCATGATTATAAGCTATATTACAAATTTTTAGGTTAGAACGGGAGTGGGGGTTATAAGGGAGGCCTGAAATAAAAACTCGTGAAATTTCATTGTCTATTTGTTTTTTGACAAACAAGCAAATAACAAAAGTTGTTTACTTTTTTATTTAGATTAACTTTTGTTTTATGCATTTCTCCAGGAACAATGTGTGGAGCAAGTAATTTGCGTAGAAATATTGATATGCTCAACAATTCATTCTAATTTGAACTATGAGGTACCTCCCCTGGAAAAATTAATTCAAATCTATGTTAATATTTTGTCCTTAGTAACTGAAATCTATGCATTATGCACAGGAGACGGGAAATATGGCAATATAACAAAATATGAAATATGAAAATTTGGAGGACAGTCAAGACTTACATAAAAAATTAATTTTATTATTAACAAATGCCAACAACGGGTATTAACCCTAAACACTGGGACGGGTAAATGTCAAAATATTGTGCAAAGTAAAGTTTTGCCAAAAAAATACCATCATCATTCAGCCTCAAATAAATTCCCGAGCGAAGCCGGGTATCTGAGCTAATCTATATATATATATATATATATATATATATATATATATATATATATATATATATATACTAGCTAAGGTACCCGGCTTCGCCCGGGAATTCATTTGAGACTGAATGATGATGGTATTTTTTTGGTAAGCCTTTAGTTTGCAGAGTATTTTGACATTTCCCAGTCCCAGTGTTTAGGGTCTATACCCGTCGTTGCTGTGTGCATAGTCTTTTTTTAGGCAAGGCTTCAATGTTTGCTACACTTCCCGTCTGGGCGTATTGTTTTCCCGTGAGGGTCAGGCAGGCGACTTATAAATGAGAAATTTTACTGTTGAAGAATAAATAAAAATGTGTTCCTAATCTATCCCTTTCCACTTTTTAAGTCTCCTTTTTTAATACTTAAAATCATAGTCATGGATTGCATTTATTACAATTAAATATCTGTAACCCCAGTGAATAAGTTGTTAAGTCCACCAGTGAGTAAGGGGGACTTAACCACTTATTCACTGGTACAACAGATATATGAAACTTATTTCCCGTCAAATACCAATCCGAGCACATGTAGTTTAAGCATAGTTTTGTATATTAGATTATATTCGTAATAGCATAATAGCAGAGCTTAGTGGAAATAACTTCCAGGAATGGCAGCGTTTCACTGGAAATAAGATAACTCAATTAACTGTTTAGGCTCCTGTCATCTTCTGGTTCAGCATGAGTGCTAAACACCATGTTTTCCTTAAATTATTGATTCAGAGTATTATTTTAATAATTTATCTACCTGACGGAATTAAATAATAGTATTACCCTAAAAATAATTTCAGATAGGTGAGGGGAAGAGATTGTAGCCCTCCCAACAAAATAAGTAATACTTTAAATCATATTAAGTTTAACCGGATATTGTCTTTTTTCATAACGGCATTACCATTAACGTCAAATTGTTATGATGGTACATATTTGATTCAATAACATCAAAATATCAGAAATAAGATATATATTAGCAGAACCAAAGAGATTGCTTCCCTACAACTTCCGCTAACGCTCCTTGTGTCAATTCAGCATGACTTTGTTTAAATAATACATTATACAAATTAAATAACGGAAATGCTCTTATGGTTTACATTTCTATTGGAAATAAATAACAATGTTATTTTCTAGGAAAAATAAATAAATGAAAGGAGGCAACGGAGATATATAACCTCACTAATCCGAATCATATTTAGAGTTATCATACGTGACTAACACAAAATCATTTTTCATAATATGCATTCATTAAAAACGCTTAAATAAACACTAATAATATGAATGACTCCGACTATAGTTTTAGCGTATATCCCGTGTTTACACCATTTTACAAAAAAAGTGAATACAACAAATGTTACTCAAAATAAACAACTATTGTTATGTGCATATTTATCGAAAAATCAATGCGAAACGAAATATCGCTATTTTTCATTTCAGGCCTCCCCTACAACACCCCCCCCCCACTCCTGTTTGAACCTAAAAATGTTAATATAGCTTATAATCTTGGAAGAATTAATGATAATTCACATACCGAGTTTTTTTTTTAAGTTCGGTTCAATCGTTAGTGCCCAACAAAATTATAGGCTCCCGCTCTAGTTTTAAGACTATATCTCGTTTATACTTCATTATACGACGATAGTGCATATAATAAATGTTTCTGTAAATAACAAAATAAACAACATTTGTTAAGTGCATATTTCCGGAAACCCCAATAGGAAACGAAATACTGCTATTTTTTATTTCAGACCTCCCTTACAACCCCACTCCTGCCTGCCCCTAGAAATGTTGGTATGGGTTGTTATAATGAAAGCGTTAGTGCTAATACATATACCGAGTTTTATTTATTTCGGTTGGGTCTATTGTCCCAAATAAAATTGTTCACTTCCGCTATAGGTTTTAGTTTATATCTCGTTTATAATTCGGTATACGAAAAAACAGTATATAACAAAAGTTACTCTAAATAATAAAATAAATAACTTTTGTAATGTACATATTTGCCGAAAACCCAATAGGAAACGAAATATCGCTATTTTTAATTTCAGGCCTCCCTTATAACCCCCACTCCTGTTCATCTCAGAGAATTTTAATATAGCCTAAAGTCTAAGTTTGGTTAGTAGTAATATACATACCAAGTTTCAAAAAATTCGGTTCAGCCGTTTATGCGTGAAAAGGTAACAAACAAACAAACAAACATACACGAAAGAAACAAAATGCAGTTATGGTGTCTATGACATGTGAAACGAAAAGTTCGAATATTCTATATCTGCTTGAATAGCCATATGTTCTATTATGTTTTAAGTAAGGTTCTTGTAATAATAGTAAATCCAATTTGTTTATGTCAATCATATGTATTATAAAGTTCAAAGCCTTCCACGAATGTCTTGTGTTAAATTGTGCTACCTTAATATTAACAACAGCTGTTTTCTTATCCATTACTAATAAATGTTTCAACTTTTTTTATATATATATACTAGCTCAGATGCCCGGCTTCGCTCGGGAATTCATTTGAGGCTGAATGGTGATGGTATATTTTTGGCAAGGCTTTACTTTGCACAATATTTTGACATTTACCCGTTCCAGTGTTTAGGGTTAACGCCCGTTGTTGGCATTTGTTAATAATAAAATTAGTTTTTTATGTAAGACTTCCCTGTCCTGCATATTGTCATATTTCCCGTCTCCTGTGCATTATGCAAAGATTTGAATTATTAAGGAGAAAATATTGGCATACATTTGAATTATTTTTTTCAGGTGAGGTACCTGGTAGTTCATATTGAAAAGAAGTGTTAAGCAAATTTCTCTAAATAACAAAATAAATAACTTTTGTTATGTGCATATTTGCCGAAGCCCCAATAGGAAATCATTATTATTAATTTCAGGCCTCCCTTATAACCCCCACTCCTGCCCGTCCCTAGAAATGTTAGTATGGCTTATTATAAGGAAGGCGTTAGTGCTAATACACATACTGACTGTTTTATTTAGTTCGGTTGAGTCTTTTGTGCGGAATAAAATTGTTGTCTCCCGCTATAATTTTTAGCGTATAACGCCTTTATACTTCGGTATACGATGATAGTGTATATAAAAAAAAAAGTTTCTCTAAATAAAAAAATAAACAACCTTTGTTATGTGCATATTTGCCGAAAATGCAATAGGAAACGAAATATCACTATTATTAATTTCAGGCCTTCCTTATAACCCCCACTCCTGCCCGTCCCTAGGAATGTTAGTATAGCTTATTATAATGAAGGCGTTAGTACTAATTCACATACCGAGTTTGGTTTAATTCGGTTGAGTCTTTAGTGCCAAATAAAATTGTGGACTCCCGCTATAGTTTATAGCGTATAACTTATTTATGCTACCGTATACGGCAAAAGTGCATATAACAAACGTTACTCTAAATAACAAAATAAACAACTTTTGTTATGTGCATATTTGCTGAAAAAGCCATAGGAAACGAAATATCACTATTTTTAATTTCAGGCCTCCCTTATAACCCCCACTCCTGCCCGTCCCTAGAAATGTTAATATGGCTTATTATAAGGAAATCGTTAGTACTAATTCACATAGCGAGTTTGGTTTAGTTCGGTTGAGTCTTTTGTGCCAAATAAAATTGTGGACTCCCGCTATAGTTTTTAGCGTATAACTCATTTATACTTCCGTATACGGTAAAAGTGCATATAACAAAAGTTACTCTAAATTAAAAAATAAACAACTTTTGTTATGTGCATATTTGCTGAAAAAGCAATAGGAAACGAAATATCGCTATTTTTAATTTCAGGCCTCCCTTATAACCCCCACTCCTGTTCGTCTTAGAGAATATTAATATAGCCTAAAGTCTAAGTTGGGCTAGTAGTAATATACATACAAAGTTTCATAAAATTCGGTTCAGCCGTTTATGCGTGAAAAGGTAACAAACAAACAAACAAACAAACATACACAAAGAAACAAAATGCAGATATGGTGTCTATGACATGTTAAACGAAAAGTTATCGTGAAATTTCGCGAAAAAAATCAATGTACAGACAGAGGTTACAATTTTATATATGTACTAGCTCAGATACCCGGCTTCGCTCGGGAATTCATTTGAGGCTGAATGGTGATGGTATATTTTTGGCAAGGCTTTACTTTGCACAATATTTTGACATTTACCCGTTCCAGTGTTTAGGGTTAACGCCCGTTGTTGGCATTGGTTAATAATAAAATTATGTTTTTGTGTAAGACTTCACTGTCCTGCATATTGTCATATTTCGTTTCACATGTCATAAGTTACGTCTTGGGAACATCCGCTCTGCTGACACCTCAAGCATCAGCATTTATTCTCCTTATAACCCCTACCATTTTTCCTCTCCTTGTCATTTCCCCAGTAGCTCTAGACTGTCACTCTGTACATTTTCAAAGTTGTAATTGTTTTAATTAATAAAAGTGCTTTTTAAAAAGGCTTACACGCGTACTTTAAACTTAACTGGCGCTCGAATATAGGGACTTAGCAGAAGTTTTCATTTTAAGTGTGATCTATTTCCCACGTATTTGAAAACTTTGGATCTCAATCCTTAACTGCTTATTACCCAAGTATAGCGAAGCCTTGCACTTTTTACTTGTGATCTATTTCCCGAGTACCCCCCAATTGCAGTCAAGCAGACGACAGCCTGGAGCAGCAGCAAGAAGGAATCTGGAGGAGCAGAAAACGCAGCACTTCTACATTATCATCCGATTCGTCTTGTCACCTGGAGGAAGACCCGGAGGAACATCACTACAGTGTGAATAGCCTCTGTATAGCTCATAAAAATAACATTATAATTAAGCCCTCTAAATTAAACCCAAATATGTCAACCAACCAAGAAATGCCCCAAATCCAAAATGAAATTTTGAACCAAGCCTTAAGCGAAATCCAAATGATATCCAACCCCCTCCCCATGGATATTTTAAAATACATCCCTAGATATGATGGAACTAGTTATAAATTGCCACAATTCATAGCCACATGCGAAGAGTTATTTAATTCTTATTGTAAAATAAATAATAAAGAAAAGGAAAATAACCATTGGTTACTTTTTAAAGCAGCTATGTGCCATTTAGATGGTCCTGCCGAAGCTGTTGCCTACAATAATAATTGTGCAACAATAACGGACTTACTAGAATCTCTTAGGAAAAATTTTGCTGACAATAGGACAATTCCAGACCTCATAGCAGAGCTATCTGTCATGAGATCTCACCCACGAGAACACCCGATAGAATTCCTTAACAGACTAGATGAAAAACGAACCACCGTGGTAACCAGATACAAACTAGATAAGGTCACTGGCTCTCTACTAGACCAGCTGATACTACAACTTGACGCGACACTCGTAAGGACATTTATACACGGTGTACACCCTACTCTAGGAGCACACTTACAGGTACTACAAATTCAAGACTTAAACGACGCTAGGTCAAAACTGATTAACGACTGCAGCATTATATTAACACAGTTAAAATTAAACAATACAATGGAAGTCATGAACAAAATAGACACACATAAACACAAACATAATTTCAAAATTCCCAATTTTTCAAATCAAATATCTCCCCCTAGATTTAGACCAAATTTTCAACAGAATCAAAATTTTGCTCAACCTTTTCAACCAAGACCTTTTAATGCACAACCTTTTCCCCAACAAACTCAACCCTTTCCCCAACAAACTCAACCATTTTTCCAACAAACTCAACCCTTTTTCCAACAAACTCAACCATTTCCCCAACAAATTCAACCATTTGTACAACAACAACCCTCTGTTCCCAAATGGAATAGTCAAAACACGGTTTCTATGAAATCAATACAACCCAAACCAAATAAAAATTTCATTTCCCCATATGAAATTACATATGTTGAGTCAAATAAACAGAATAATTCAGAAACAGACAACAAACTACAGTACATGCAAGAGCAACTAAGTACACTAACAGACACAATAAACAAACTTACGGACCATTTTTTAGACAGAAGTCACCACCCACACAAGCCACCGGATCCAGATTTGAACTAAAAGCTATGGATAAGTCACTCCCTTACTTTTTGGACCAGGAAAACAGAAAATGGCTAATAGACACAGGATCTTTAAAAAATTATATCAATCCAGAAATAGTACCCCCTCATTGGCGTAGATTCAGAGAACAATTTTTTGTAAAAACACCTGTGGGCGAAACACAAGGGTCGGAATATATTTTACATCACTCTGATGCGAAAGTAGTTACTTTCGCTACCGTATGTAAGTATGGAAAGTGGGTCTTTTTATAATAACTTGAAATAGCTGTTCTCTTTCCCACTCTAGGGAGGGAAAGAACTTTTCCCTCCCTTTAATGAAGTTACAGTTTCCAACGCTAGGTTACGCTAGCGTTTCTATTCGAAAAACGATTTACATTTTAGTTATTTTAAAGCACTAAAGATATTATTGGTCGATTACTTATCATTAGAAAATATAATTACACTAATTTAACTTAGTTTTATTATAAAATTCGTTTATGTCATTTAAAAGAGTTCTGTATAAATCCAAATTTGTGACATTGTTGTCATTTGTTATCAACTAATCGATTGTCGCAGCTACATCTCATGTTTACAAACCACTTATTTTATTTATACAAAATGGCTGGGAGCATACCAGAAAATTTAATGAAGGAAGCCACTAAAATTGTTGAGTTGTAAATGTTTGAATTTGTTATAAATTTACTTCAAATAATAAAGAATTGTGTTTGAAAGTGTTATTAAAGTTATGTTACTTGCATCAGGTTAGTGCTCTAAATCAGCTGTTCAGAAATAATCAATACTACAGAATGCAAAACAAATCATTTAATATGATAATACTTAATAATTACGAGTTTAAATTATATTTCGCATTTTTTGCCTCGTGATGTAAAGTATCGTTCATAACTCGGGCGGAAAGTGAGTTTCCAATGCTCGATCTAATTTCCAGCCTCGGCTTCGCCTCGGCTGTAAAACACGATCTCGCATAAGAAACAGTCACTTTCCGCCCTTGTAATGAAATATACTATTATGTCCTACCAATCAAATATTTCCTAACAGCTTTTTTATGAAAATGTATTTATTTAAATTTTCACCTAGGTATGACATACTTTTAGGACACGAGTCCATGAGTAAAATAAAAGCAAATGTTAATTTTAATAAAAACATTTTAGAATTTAATAATGGGTTTAAAAAATTGTTATTTTCGATGGAAAATAAAAATGACAAAATTTTTTTAAAACCTGGTTTAAATATGATTTCTTTCCCTGTTAGATCAATTCCCAACAGCGGTTTAGGAATTTTTAAGCCACTAAATATAAATAATAAAGCCTTTATAGAAGAAAGTTTAGTAGATATAGTAGATGGCAAAGCAAATTGCTTAGCTTTTTCCACAGAGCTGATGACCATTAGTCCCCAGCCTATGGAAGTAGATGAAGTAGAATCGATTTATCCAGCAAATCCTGTGACCAATTGTCCCGTGGATTCAAAGGATGTCGTTAAGGAACTCCCCCATCTCATACGGACTGACCATATGAATGAGGAGGAAAAAGTAAAAATTATAAATTTAATTAAACAATTCCCCGAAATAATTAAACGTGAGAATGATAAATTAAGTAGTACTAATATTTTAAAACATAAAATAATAACCACTAATGAGTTACCAGTTTATACTAAAAATTATAGATATCCTGAATTTTTTCGGAAGGATGTAGACATAGAAATAGATAAACTTCTTGAAAGTAATATTATTAGACCAAGTAATTCACCATACAACTCACCTATCTGGGTTGTCCCCAAAAAAATGGACGCCTCAGGAAAACGAAAAATTCGGCTAGTAGTCGACTATAGGAAATTGAATGAAAAAACTATAGAAGATAAATTCCCTCTGCCTAATATAGAGGATCTTTTCGGCAAAATTGGGCGTGCAACTTATTTTTCAACGATAGATTTAGCTTCTGGATTTCATCAAATAGAATTGGATCCAGAATCAATTCCAAAAACTGCATTTAGCACAGAAAATGGTCATTGGGAATATACAAGGGTCCCTATGGGTTTGAAAAACGGACCTCCCACATTTCAAAGGGCTATGAGTATAATTTTTTCAAACATGCCAAATGTATTAGTTTATATTGATGATATAATAATTTTTTCAGATAACTTAGAAGAACACTTAAAACATCTAAAAGCGGTTTTCGAAAAATTAAAATTTCATAATCTCAAAATACAAATTGATAAGACTGAATTTTTTAAGCGAGAATTATTATATTTAGGCCATATCATTTCAGATCAAGGCATTAAGCCAAATCCTTTAAAAGTAGACGCAATAAAGAACTTCCCGATTCCAAAAACACAAAAAGAAGTTAAACAATTTTTAGGTCTTACTGGTTATTATCGTAAGATGATTCGAGATTATGCTAAAATAGCAAAACCCCTAACGTTAGCACTAAAGAAAAATTCTAAAATTAATATACATAATGTAGAATATAAACAAGCTTTCGAACAATTAAAAATCCTTTTACAAAATAACCCCATTTTACAACTGCCCGATTTTTCAAAACAATTTATTTTAACTACAGATGCTTCAAAATTTTGCACTTGGAGCAGTTTTGTCACAAAATTTCGATGGTAAAGATTTGCCAATAGGCTACGCGTCGCGAACATTAAATAAACATGAAGAAAATTTGTCTACTATAGAAAAAGAGTTATTATCAATTGTATGGGCTTGCAAACATTTCCGTCCATATCTATATGGCAGAAAATTTTTAATTCAAACGGATCACAAACCTTTACAATGGCTCCACAGTCTTAAGGAACCCAATTCAAAATTATTAAGGTGGAAATGTATTTTATCCGATTTCGAATTTGATATTAAATATGTCGCTGGAAAAACAAATGTTGTAGCAGACGCCTTATCTCGCGTTCAGTATTGTACTGCTATAGAAGACGAGATAGATCCACAAGAAGTACTCGATGAATTCCTACAAAATTACCCCCCAAATAATGATGAAATTCAGGATACTGAAAGTCTAGTCACAATACATTCACAGGAAAGTTCCGATGAACAGGTTGTTATTTGTGACGAAAGTAAAATTTTAAATGTTGAACAGAATCAAATTGTTCTGCAACGAGGAAATTCGAATCCTCAAATTCAAAAAATATTTAATAAAACCCGTCTCACATTTTTTTTTAAAAACTCATTAGACAGAGAAAAAATGAAAACATATTGTATACAGTATTTAAAACCGAATACAACTTACGGTGTATATTGTAAGAAAGATGGTATTTTACACGAGGAGTATAATAATATATTTGAGAATTTTAAAAATATTATAAGTAGTAGTTTTAGTACAATTAAAATTAAACGATACTCTAGGTTAAATTTAGACATAATACCTCAATTAGAACAAACTGAAGTAGTTTCTAATTATCACGTAGGCAAAACCTATCATAGAGGTATTAGTGAGTCTTATGAACATATTCGTAGGAGATATTATTGGCCTGGAATGTTCAAAGATATTACAGACTTTATCAATAAATGTCCTATTTGTCAAAAAGTTAAGTATGAGAGGAAACCAATTCAAGTGGTATATAAACAAACCCCAACTCCTGATCGGCCTTTTGAAAAAATACAAATTGATGTATTTTATTATGATAAACATAAATTTCTAACTATTATTGACTCATTTTCGAAAAAACTATTAGCATATCCTCTTAGTAGTTTGAACCAAGTTGAAATTCAAGACCAATTAAATAAATATCTTGCTTTATTTCCCATACCTAAAATTATTCAAATGGATAACGGACGCGAATTTGACAATATTGGTTTACGAAATTTTCTCAAGCTATACGACATAGAACCATACTATACAACACCAGGACATTCTGACTCTCAAGGACTATTGGAACGATCACACTCTACACTTATTGAATTACTAAATTCGATACAATTAGAACATAAGAATTACAATGTGGAGAAATGCATGACACTGGCGTTAATAGCATTTAATAATTCAATAAATTCCAATTTGAAACTGACACCGATGGAAATTACCTTCGGAATAACACAAAACCCTTACATAGAAGACATGACAGAAACTCTAATAACTGAAGAAAACATAAACAATTATTTTAACCAATTGAAAACGGTACATAAACTAGTAAAAAGGAAAACGGATAAGGAAAAAGAAGACCGAACAAACAAACTGAATGAAGGTAGAGAACAAGAACCTCAAATTCCTGACGAACCTTACTTAAAAACTACATTCAACAAAAAACACAAACCAAAATATTTCAAAACGACATATGATAAAGAAACCAAAAAAGTAACATATAACCGAGGAAATCTTAAACGGTCCATTAAATTTCACCCAAATAGGATGAAACGTCCTAGGAAAACAATGAAAATTTCATCTGTTTCAGGTGAAAATGCTAGTATTCCTACTGATCCTCAACCAAGCAGTAGCGTACAGGTTAACTGACCTCACTGACACACCTGGAGTCACTGCCATAAAAATACAGGATTCATTTTTCATTAATTCAACTTACACTTATTTTCATCACATTGACACTGATGTACTACAAAAAGAACTGACAAGTATTGAAAAAATTATAAACATTTATACGAAGAAAAATTATCAAAATTTTGTGGATTCTATCCGTGTACACCTTAAATATACTCAGGACAAACTAGACCACTTGAAAATAAACAAAAGTAGACCAAAACGCGGTTTAATCAATGGCTTAGGCACGGCTATCTCATGGCTGACTGGCAATATGGATGCTGAGGATAAACAAAAATATGATGCTATCATTAGTAAAATACAGTCTAATAATTATCATTTAGAACATAATGTTGAAAACCAATTATCTATTAATAAGCAATTAATTAATGAATTTAATAAAGATATATTAATAATTGAAAATAATAATGCTAGATTAGAAAAATATTTTCAGTATTTTAGTAATGAAACTAATGCTATAATGCTTACGCAGCAGTACTCTATTTAGTTTAATAATTCAATGTTACTATATAATACTATTAACGATATAGAAACTAGTTTAGATTTTTGTAAACTTAATATTCTTCATTCCAGTATCATATCTTACAGGGAACTGGAATCACTTATTAATAATACTCATATAACTTTCATATCAAATGACCCTAATGTCTTGTGGCAAATTTCTAAAGTACATTGTTCTATTCACAATAATATCATTTCCTATTTTATCCAAATCCCACTTCCATCTCCTACATTCGAAACCTTTTTCCTTTTATCCTATCCTGTATATCACAAAGGGCAGGTTATGACAACAGTAATATATCCTTCTTTTATTATGAGATATACAGAGCTATTCACAGGACACTGTGAACTTCTTAATAATTATTATTATTGTAGAAATATTAGTCAAGTTTATGATAATTGTATTTTAGATATATTAGAACATAAGAAATTAAATAATTGTAAGAGCTTAATTATTAAGGATACCAGTCCATTTATAAAATTCATACCAATAATTAATCAATTTTTATTATATAACGAGTCCCATATTACTATAAATAATAACGGACACAATGTAACTGTCCATCCTAAATTAACAGAACTTTTATATGTCAATTCATCTGAAATACTTTATAATTCTCCCATACCATATTCTTACTGGGAATCATATCCTATTTTAAGTTTTCACATGCCGCCAATAGCGGAAGAAACATCATTTTCTTTTGATCATATACATAAGACTAATTTAAATATAGAGCCACTAGAAGAATTGGACACTGATGATTTTGACTTTAGTACTTTTTATTTTATTTTATGTATAATTGTTCTTATAATATCCTTATTATTCTGTGTACTATACATATTATATAAGCAACCAGGCTTCATCACCAGACTACAGCCACCAGAAGCAAACGAAATGGAAACTCGGACGGCTTCTTCATCATCGCTTCCTCGCTTACCACTTACTTCGCCGAGGACGGCTTCAGCCTAAGGAGGGAGGAGTTACGTCTTGGGAACATCCGCTCTGCTGACACCTCAAGCATCAGCATTTATTCTCCTTATAACCCCTACCATTTTTCCTCTCCTTGTCATTTCCCCAGTAGCTCTAGACTGTCACTCTGTACATTTTCAAAGTTGTAATTGTTTTAATTAATAAAAGTGCTTTTTAAAAAGGCTTACACGCGTACTTTAAACTTAACTATAGACACCATAACTGCATTTTGTTTCTTTGGTGTCTGTTTGTTTGTTTGTTACCTTTTCACGCATAAACGGCTGAACCGAATTTTATAAAACTTGGTATGTATATTACTACTAGCCCAACTTAGACTTTAGGCTATATTAATATCCTCTGAGACGAACAGGAGTGGGGGTTATAAGGGAGGCCTGAAATTAAAAATAGCGATATTTCGTTTCCTATTGCTTTCTCAGCAAATATGCACATAACAAAAGTTGTTTATTTTGTAATTTAGAGTAACTTTTGTTTTATGCACTTTTGCCGTATACGGAAGTATAAATGAGTTATACGCTAAAAACTATAGCGGAAGCCCAAAATTTTATTTGGCACTAAAGACTCAACCGAATTAAACCAAACTCGGTATATGAATTAGTACTATAACGCCTTCATTGTAATAAGCCGTACCAACATTTCTAGGGACGGGCAGGAGTGGGGGTTATAAGGGAGGCCTGAAATAAAAAATAGTGATATTTCGTTATTACACTTTTGTCGTATACCTAAGTATAAATGAGTTATACGTTAAAACTTTAGCGGGATCCAACAATTTTATTGGGCACTAACGAACTCAACAAAGCTCGGTATGTCAATTAGCATTAATTCTTCCATGCTTATAAGTTATATTAAAATTTTTAGGTTCGAACGGGAGAGGGTTATAAGGAAGGACTGAAATAAAAATTCACCGTTTTTACATGTATAAGAGACGGGAAATATAAAAATATCGAAGACAGTGAAGCCTTATCGAACAAATATTCTATTATTAGCAAATCCACGGCAACGACGGGTATCAATCCTAAACACTGGGACGGGTAAATGTCAAAATATTGTGCAATGTACAGCCTGCTATAAAATACCATCACCATTCAGCCTCAAATGAATTCCCGGGCGAAGCCGGGTATCTGAGCTAGTATATATATATATATATATATATATATATATATATATATATATATATATATATATATTTGTCTGTTACCGCTCTAGCGGTCGCAATTTTTGTTTAATCCTTACTAAACTTCATATTTAAGCGTTTTATGTAAAAAGAAAGATCAAGTTCGTTAACGGCTGAAATCGGACCAGTGGGAGGGGGGGTTTAGAGGGGAGGATTTTCGAAAATTCGAAATATCTCCGTTACTATACGTCGGATCGAAAAATTATACAGAACCAATCTTATTACAAATTCAATTTACTATAAGTATTGTTATATACATTTATTCTCTATCTTGAATATTAACCGAGATATTTGCATTTTTCAGTTTTCACCAAACCGCCACTTCTACTCATGTTACGTAAACAATACTCTGATACATAATAAATCACATTATTGGAAGTTTAAATACCAAAAATTGTATTCAAGAGACCTTTATTATACGAGATACATGCAAATATGCACTGGTGACTCCCCCCCCCCCCCATCTTAAAGTTTTGGACTACTAAAATTTTATCGATTGAGATAACAATTATTCTGACTCATTATTAATTACAGTACTAGATATAGTAAATAGTTCTCAATAAAATTAATGTGTTATATTCTGATATATTTCAGTAAATGTTTTTCTTTCCGGTGTGAGGCGGGACCCGTTTGTTTACATTTCTAACCTAGCGCTTCCTGTCGGCAGGCTATTGAAATTGGATGAAATATTTCTTATTTCCGTTTGTCTTTATTCACGGTGTTGTGTTACCAGTATGTATATTTATCTATTACTAAACTTCACGAGGGAAATCTGCTTAGTTTACGCAGCCCCTGCGTGACGGACTTTTATTTATTTCGGTTGGGTCTTTTGTCCCAAATAAAATTGTTCACTTCCGCTATAGGTTTTAGCATATATCTCGTTTATAATTCGGTATACTAAAAAAGTGTATATAACAAAATTTACTCTAAATAACAAAATACACTTCCGCTATAGGTTTTAGCGTATATCTCGTTTATAATACGGTATACGAAAAAAGTGTGTAAAACAACTGAGGAAAGAAAGAGGGAGTGAGAAAGGTTCTATATTACAGGAAGATCTCCCCACCCGTCCCTGACGCTCCAGGTTAACCAACAGAACATGCCTAACGGCTAACTCTCAATTCCACTAACATTACCTTATATTCAGATTCTATTTTCAATTCTAATTATGTATGTTTAAATACTTTCGTTTTTTGTGAATTAATTGATGTTTTAAACACATTAAAGGATGAAATTACTTACTTCCGATTAATTAATGTTCCAGTGAAAAACAGAGGAAGGGGGGGGGAGTAATATACTTTGCTCCTCATGAAACAGCTACTTGTTTTTAAAATGCTTCATACAATTGAAATGTTCTTGTTTATCGTCATGTTCATAATTGCCGAAAAACCAATAGGAAACGAAATATCGCTATATTTAATTTCTGGCTTCCCTTATAACCCCCACTCCTGCCCGTGCCTAGAAATGTTGATATGGTTTGTTATAATGAAAGCGTTAGTGCTAATCGACATACCGAGTTTTATTTATTTCGGTTGGGTCTATTGTCCCAAATAAAATTGTTCACTTCCGCTATAGATTTTAGCGTATATCTCGTTTATACTTCGGTATACGAAAAAAGTGTATATAACAAATGTTACTCTAAATAACAAAGTAAACAACTTTTGTTATGTTCATATTTACCGAAAAACCAATAGGAAACGAAATATCGCTATTTTTAATTTCTGGCTTCCCTTATAACCCCCACTCCTGCCCGTCCCTAGAAATGTTGGTATGGCTTGTTATAATGAAACCGTTAGTGCTAATAGATATACCGAGTTTTACTTAGTTCGGTTGAGTGTTTTGTGCTAAATAAAATTGTTGACTCCCGCTATAATTTTTAGCGTATAACTCATTTATACTTCGGTATACGACGAAAGTGTATATAACAAAAGTTACTCTAAATAACAAAATAAATAACTTTTGTTATGTGCATATTTGCCGAAAAACCAATAGGAAACGAAATATCGCTATTTTTAATTTCAGGCTTCTCTTATAACCCCCACTCCTGTTTGTCTTAGAGAATAATAATATAGCCTAAAGTCTAAGTTGGGCTAGTAGTAATATACATACCAAGTTTCATAAAATTCGGTTCAGCCGTTTATACGTGAAAAGGTAACAATCAAATAAACAAACAAACAAACAAACATACACGAAAGAAACAAAATGCAGTTTTGGTGTCTATGACATGTGAAACGAAAAGTTATCGTGAAATTTCGCGAAAAAAATCAATGTACAGACAGAGGTTACAATTTTATATATATATATATATACTAGCTCAGATACCCGGCTTCGCCCGGGAATTCATTTGAGGCTGAATGGTGATAGTATTTTTTAGCAGGCTTTACATTGCACAATATTTTGACATTTACCCGTCCCAGTGTTTAGGATTAATACCCGTCGTTGCCGTGGATTTGCTAATAATAAAATATTTTTTCGATAAGTCTTCACTGTCTTCGATATTTTTATATTTCCCGTAGACAATTATACAATGTAAATATCGCGAATTTTTATTTTAGGCCTCCTTTATAACCCCCCTCCCGTTCGAACCTAAAAATGTTAATATAACTTATAATTATGGAAGAATTAATGCTAATTGACATACCGAGCTTTGTTAAGTTCGGTTCAGCCGTTAGTGCCCAATAACAGTGTTGGCTCCCGCTTTAGTTTATAGCGCATAACTCATTTATACTTAGGTAAACGACAAAAGTGTATATAACAAAAGTTACTCCAAATAACAAAATAAACAACTTTTGTTATGTTTATATTTGCGAAAAAACCAATAGGAAACGAAATATCGCTATTTTTAATTTCAGGCTTCCCTTATAACCCCCACTCCTGCCCGTCCATAGAAATGTTGGTATGGCTTATTATAATGAAGGCGTTAGTGCTAATACACATACCGAGTTTTATTTAGTTCGGTTGAGTCTTTTGTGCCAAATAAAATTGTTGACTCCCGCTATAATTTTTAGCGTATAACGCATTTATACTTCCGTATTCGACGAAAGTGTATATAACAAAAGTTACTCTAAATAACAAAACAAACAACTTTTGTTATGAGCATATTTGCCGAAAAAGCAATACAAAAGGAAATATCTTTATTTTTAATTTCAGGCCTCCCTTATAACCCCCACTCCTGTTCATCAGAGAGAATATTAATATAGCATTAAGTCTAAGTTGGGTTAGTAGTAATATACATACCAAGTTTCATAAAATTCGGTTCAGCCGTTTATGCGTGAAAAGGTAACAAACAAACAAACAAACAAACAAACAAACAAACAAACAAACAAACATACACGAAAGAAACAAAATGCAGTTATGGTGTCTATGACATGTGAAACGAAAAGTTATCGTGAAATTTCGCGAAAAAAATCAATGTACAGACAGAGGTTACAATTTTATATATATATAGATATAGATATATATATATATATATATATATATATATATATATATATATATATACATTTCTAGGGACGGGCAGGAGTGGGGGTTATAAGGGATGCCTGAATTTAAAAATAGAGGTATTCCGTTTTCTATTCGTTTTTCAGTAAATATGAACATGAAAAAAGTTGTTTATTTTGTTATTTAGAGCAAGTTTTGTGATATTCATTTTTGTCTATTTTAATTTTTTGTCCTTAATAACTGAAATCTATGCATAATGCACAGGAGATGGGAAATATGACAATTTGGAGGACAGTGGGTAATAACCCTAAACACTGGGACGGGTAAATGTCAAAATATTGTGCTAAGTAAAGCCTTGCCAAAAAAATACCATCACCATTCAGCCTCAAATCAAATTCCGGGCGAAGCCGGGTATCTGAGCTAGTATATATATAAAATTGTAACCTTTGTTTGTACATTGATTTTTTTCGCGAAATTTCACGATAAGTTTTCGTTTCACATGTCATAGACACCATAACTGCATTTTGTTTCTTTCGTGTATGTTTGTTTGTTTGTTTGTTACCTTTTCACGCATAAACGGCTGAACCGAATTTTATTAAACTTAATATGTATATTACTACTAACCCAACTTAGACTTTAGGCTATATTAATTTTCTCTGAGACGAACAGGAGTGGGGGTTATAAGGGAAGCCTGAAATTAAAAATTGCAATATTTCGTTTCCTATTGGTTTTTCGGCAAATATGCACATAACAAAAGTTATTTATTTTGTTATTTAGAGTAACTTTTGTTATATACACTTTTGTCGTATACCGAAGTTTAAATGCGTTATACGCTAAAAACTACAGCGGGAGTCATTAATTTTATTGGGCTCAAAAGACTCAACCGAACTAAATAAAACTCGGTATTAGTACTACAAACCCAACTTAGACTTTAGGCTATGTTAATATTCTCTGAGACGAACAGGAGTGGGCCAGAAATTAAAAATAGCGATATTTCGTTTCCTATTGAATTTTCGGCAATTATTCACATAACAAAAGTTGTTTAATTTGTTATTTAGAGTAACTTTTGTGCGCATTCACTTTTAAAATGAAGTAAACACGGGATATACGCTAAACGGGAGTCAATAATATTAGTACTTATTTAAGGGGTTTTAATAAAGGAATATTATGACAAATGATGTTATGTTTTATATGATAGTTCAAAGTATGATTCGGATTAGTGAGGTAATAAATCTTCGTCACCCCCTCCTAATAACTTTGTTATTTATTTCCAATAGAAATATAAACTATAAGAGCATTTCCATTATTTAATTTGTATAATCTACCTTGATGTTATTGAAACAAATATTTAATATAATAACAATTAAACGTTAATGGTAATGTCATTATGACAAAAAACAATATGCGTTTAAACTCGATATGATATTTTCAGGGTGCCACTATTATTTAATTCCATCCGGTAGTTAAATTATAAAATAATGATTTGCATCAATAACACTGGTCAACACAATTTTTGTTTCCTTAATTTTTTTAACTTTTATTGGGTATTTCAAAGGCCCTGACGATGAAAACAATACCGGGAGATTGCTGACAGCTTTATTTTCTGAAATATAAATTTTTACGGTTTTGACTTTAAACATTCAAGGTAAGTAATTAGTAATGTTATAAAAATTTTATTGAACACAATCAAATGATCTTTTATAGGATTTCCTTGAATAAACGACCTTAGGTAGATCTCGTGCAAACTCCAACAATAGTCAGCCATCACATGCGTGTCCCACCTTCCCTGATAACGCTCTTCTATAATTCGAATGTCCTGGTGAAATCTTTCACCCTGCTCCTCACTAAAATCGCCCAGATTTTTTGGGAATCGGTCTAAATGCGAGTGCAGGAAGTGGATTTTTATGCTCATGTTGCACTGAAGACTATGATAGTCTTCAGATTTATTGTTTCCTAGAAAATTATTCATAACTGAAACAAATGAGTTCCAGGCTTTGGATTCAACCTCAGTCATTGATTTGACAAACCAAGGATCCTTCACAAGTTGCCTAATTTGTGGTCCATCAAAAATACCGGATTTTAATTTTTCTGTGCTTAATCCGGGGAACTTCTGTAAAAGAAAATTGAAACATCCTCCACTTTTGTCAAGCGCTTTCACAAATTGTTTCATTATGCCGAGTTTAATATGAAGTGGTGGAAGTATGATGCGGTCTCGGTTAACTAAAGGTTTTTTTTTTTTTATCTGAGGCCCAGCAGAATTGTTGGTTGGTGATAAGGTAGTGTGACCTACCGGGGGTGAGAATGATAGTTCCCCTTCTGCTGAACTTATGTTCCATTATAAGGGAGGTGGTAATGTTGTAGGGGTGAAATGGAACTAGATAAGGGTAGGTGACCCGGTAGCTGGTGATACCGGGTGGGTTGTAATGGGATAGGAAGAAAACGAAAGAAGAAGGGAAAGGGATAGTAGGAGAGGAGATAAGAAGAAAAAGAGAAAAGCGGGCCGCTGCGCCCAAGTAAATAAACCTAAGAATCCGTAAGGGGGTAAGGGGCGCCCAAACTATCTACTAACCTAAACTAATCTATGCTAAAGAACTAAAACTAAAACTAACCTAACTAAAACTACAGGGCTATATTAGAATGTGGATTTGGGGGGTTAGCCCTGTTTGTTAATTACTGACCTGACCTCGGGCACTATATGGATTGGCGTCAGCAGCGGGTGAGATCGACTAGGGGCTCATCGAGACCAACCTGCCGCCATCTCACCGGCTGCTGAGGAGGGGGTATGGAGCGGTATAAGGGGTTGTCTATGTAGTGTAAGGAGTCGAAGAATTTGATGTGTCTGCGGGAGATGGTGTGGGATATGGGTTCAAGGGAGAGGGATTCGTGGATTGTGTGGTTGGTGGAACGTTGGAGGGATGTGTGTCGAACTATTTTCCGGACTAAGCCGTTTTGGAACTGTTGGAGGTGTTCGAGGGAAGAATTGGTGAGGTAACGTAGGACGGGGGAGCCATAAAGGAGAGCGGGTTGGATGACGCCTTTCAGGATTAATAATTTGAGGCGGAGGCTAAGGACCGGGGAGAGGAGTAGGTGGTTAAGGGAAGTGAATTTGGTTCTTAGGTTCTGTATCCGTTTTCGTACGTGTGTGGAGAAAGTCAGATGTCTGTCCAGTCTAATTCCAAGATAGGTTATGGATCGGGACACGGGAAGGTCAGTGTTGTCCAGTCTGAAAGTGTCAGGGACCGGGGTACGTTTGTGATATGAGAACACTAGGGCATCTGTCTTCCTAGGGTTCATATGGATGTTTATTGCGCGTAGGTCGTCGGATATCGCCTGGCAGGTCGATTCTGCCAGGGATAGTGCGCGGGATGGGTTGAGGGAGGTGCTAACAATGGCAACATCATCCGCGTATGCGGCCACCTCAGTATTTGGAAACTGTCGACTGACTACCTTAGCGGTATATGCCGTGAAGAGGGTAGGAGAGAGCGGGGAACCCTGAGGTACCCCTACTCGGAGAGGACGGGATGAGGAGAGGGATTCGCCGACTCTCACTTGGAAAGTTCGGCCGTCGAGGAAGGAGCGGAGCATGGCTAGGAGTTGGCTGGGGCAGCCATGCCCAGTGAGGGTATTAAGGAGTTCCGCACGGTCGACAGAATCAAAAGCCTGAGTGCAGTCGATTGAAATCATCGCTGTAACGACGTTCCTGCGAAGGTTGTTGGCAGTGTTAGCGTATATACGGGCCAAAGGATGGAGGGAACTGTGTTAACTAAAGGCACGTTTATAGGTTAACTAAAGGCACGTTTATAACATTTTTTATACCAATTTTCAGCTCTTCCCTCACCGGCCAAACCTTTTGTGACCAATGGTGTTGCTTGTCACGACTGTCCCAGAGACACAAAAAACAAGGAAACTTCGTGTATCCCCTTGTTGACCTAGAAGGAAGTTAACCATTTTTAAATCAACGCAAATGACCCAGTTGTGGTCTTGATATTTAATTTTTTCCATAACCTTTGAAATATTTGCGTTTTCTTCTTTCAAAGTCGTCGAATGTGCAATAGGTGTGGAACCGTACATGTTACCGTTATAGAGCAAAAAACACTTTAAACTTTTTTTGCTGCTGTCCATAAAAATACGCCAATCCCCAGAATTGTAGTTCTTCAAACCCATCTGTTGCAAAAGACCACCAACATCGTTACAAAACACCAAATCCTTCTCTTCAGAAAAATATGGTAACAGATTCCTTTCTCGGGAACGATAAAAAGTGGTGTTGCATTCGGGAGAAGGCAAATTTTTTTCTTTTAAACGAGATGCTAAAATTTCAGAAGATTCTTTCGGTAAGTTCAGATCCCTCACTAAGTCATTTAGTTCTTTCTGATTAAATGGTTGAGGTTCTGAAAGGCTACATTTGTAGTCTGAATCAGAGTCATCACTTGATATATTTTGTTCGCAGTGATTTGGATCATCTGAAAATTTAGATGTACTAGGTTGTACATCTCGTGATTTTAATTGAGGTAGTTGAGCAGAAGATAAGTTAGGATAAGACCACTTACATCGATTTCCTGGGTTAATTCCATTTATTTTCACAACGCAGAAGTAGCAGTCGTCATGATGGTTTTGAGGTTCTCTCCAAATCATGGGAGTTTTGAACTTCACTGCGTCTCTTTTCCCACTGGACCATAACCGTAGACACACAACACATTTCTGGCAAACGATATGAGGAACCCATCGCTTGTCCTGATTATTCAAATCTATTTTAAAGTATTGATGATATGCAGTTTTTACAAAGTCTGATATAGGTTTCCGATATTTTTCAAATATATATTCGCCACAAATATAGCAAAACCAATCTGGATTGAGCACACAACACCGTCTGGACGAAGGCATATCTAAAACAATAAAAGAATATATTTTAGTGTCCAACAAAAAACAAAAATCTGAGTAAAAACACTAATTAAGGTTAATAAGCTGTATATCAAAAACAAAAGCTGTTAGACAAACATTGTTTTCATGTTCAAAACATATGTTTCAAATTGAGAAAGAAACAATAAAAAAATCTCAGGAAACAAATAATTTCTTTTAATTTGTTGACCAGTGTAATATAAATAGAAGAATGTTGAGAAGTCCCATGCGGAAACGGAAGATGACGGGAGCCTTACAAGTTAATTGAGTTTCCTTATTTCCCGTCTGGCATTACTGGAAGCGATTTCCAGTGAGATTCACTAATACAAATATAATCTTACGTGCAAAACTTTGCCTAAACTATGTGAGCTCGGATTGGCTTTTGAAAGGAAATATGTTTATTATAGATGATATTTAATTGTAATAAATGCTACCCATGATTATGGTTTGAATTATTGAAAAACGGTGAGTCAAAAAGTGTAGAGGGATAGATTAGGAACACATTTTCATTTATCCTTCAAAAATAAAATTTCTATTCTATTAATCCCCAAAAGTTACCCTTCAGGGTTGGCTATTTCGGAAAATCATTACGTTGTGGAGGGAAGTGTAATTGTACACATTGAAGTCTTGCTATCAAAATACCACCATTAGTCAGTCAAGAATGATTTCCCGGGCATCGCCGGGTACCTTAGCTAGTCTATATATATATTTGTCTGTTAACGCTCTAGCGGTCGCAATTTTTGTTTGATCGTTACCAAACTTCATATTTAAGCGTTTTACGTAAACAGAGAGATCAAGTTCGTTAATGGCTGAAATCGGACCAGTGGGAGGGGGGGTTTAGAGGGGGGATTATTGAGAATTCAAAATATCTCCGTTATTATGCGTCGGATCGAAAAATTGTATAGAATCAATCTTATTGTAAATTAAATTTACTATAAATATTGTTATATACATTTATTCTGTATCTTGAATATTAACCGAGATATTTGCATTTGTATTGTGTGAGCTCTCCGCCGAGAGCTCTGGTGGCCGTTTCCAGAACTATTCGTCCCTCGTGAATAGGTTTAGAGATCCCTTCCTACTACAGTTGTTATTAGGCGGATTTCTCTGTTGTAAAACGCAGCCCCGGCGTGACGGACTTTTTTTAAATTCAGGCCTCCCTTACAACCCCCACTCCTGCCCGTCCCTAGAAATGTTAGTATGGCTTATTATAAGGAAGGCGTTAGTACTAATTCACATACCGAGTTTGGTTTAGTTCGGTTGAGTCTTTTGTGCCAAATAAAATTGTGGACTCCCGCTATAGTTTTTAGCGTACAACGCATTTATACTTCCGTATACGGCAAAATTGCATATAGCAAAAGTTACTCTAAATTACAAAATAAACAACTTTTGTTATGTGCATATTTGCTGAAAAAGCAATAGGAAACGAAATATCGCTAATTTCTAATTTCAGGCCTCCCTTATAACCCCCACTCCCGTTTGTCTTAGAGAATATTAATATAGCCTAAAGTCTAAGTTGGGCTAGTAGTAATATACATACCAAGTTTCATAAAATTCGGTTCAGCCGTTTATGCGTGAAAAGGTAACAAACAAACATACACGAAAGAAACAAAATGCAGTTGTGGTGTCTATGACATGTGAAACGAAAAGTTATCGTGAAATTTCGCGAAAAAAATCAATTTACAGACAGAGGTTACAATTTTATATATATACTAGCTCAGATACCCGGCTTCGACGAATTGATTTGAGGCTGAATGGTGATGGTATTTTATATATTTATATATATATATATATATATATATATATATATATATATATATATATATATATATATATATATATATATATATATATATATATATATATATATATATATATAGATATTTATAAATATTATTTATATATATCTATCTATATCTCTATATATATAAAATTGTAACCTCTGTCTGTACATTGATTTTTTTCGCAAAATTTCACGATAACTTTTCGTTTCACATGTCATAGACACCATAACTGCATTTTGTTTCTTTCGTGTATGTTTGTTTGTTACCTTTTCACGCATAAACGGCTGAACCGAATTTTCTCTGAGACAAACAGGAGTGGGGGTTATAAGGGAAGCCTGAAATTAAAAATAGCGATATTTCGTTTCCTATTGGTTTTTCGTCAAATATGCACATGACAAAAGTTATTTATTTTATTATTTAGAGTAACTTTTGTTTTATACACTTTCGTCGTATACCTAAATATAAATGAGTTATACGCTAAAAATTATAGCGGGAGTCAACAATTTTATTTGGTACAAAAGAATCAACCGAACTAAATAAAACTCGGTACGTGTATTAGGACTATAGCCTTCATTATAATAAGCCATACCAACATTTCTAGGGACGGGCAGGAGTGGGGGTTATAAGGGATGCCTGAATTTAAAAATAGAGGTATTCCGTTTTCTATTCGTTTTTCAGTAAATATGAACATGAAAAAAGTTGTTTATTTTGTTATTTAGAGCAAGTTTTGTGATATTCATTTTTGTCTATTTTAATTTTTTGTCCTTAATAACTGAAATCTATGCATAATGCACAGGAGATGGGAAGTATGACAATTTGGAGGACAGTGGGTAATAACCCTAAACACTGGGACGGGTAAATCTCAAAATATTGTGCTAAGTAAAGCCTTGCCAAAAAAATACCATCACCATTCAGCCGGGTATCTGAGCTAGTATATATATAAAATTGTAACCTTTGTTTGTACATTGATTTTTTTCGCGAAATTTCACGATAACTTTTCGTTTCACATGTCATAGACACCATAACTGCATTTTGTTTCTTTGGTGTCTGTTTGTTTGTTTGTTTGTTACCTTTTCACGCATAAACGGCTGAACTGAATTTTATGAAACTTGGTATGTATATTACTACTAACCCAACTTAGACTTTAGGCTATATTAATATCCTCTGAAACGAACAGGAGTGGGGGTTATAAGGGAAGCCAGAAATTAAAAATAGCGATATTTCGTTTGCTATTGGTTTTTCATCAAATATGAACATAACAAAAGTTGTTTATTTTGTTATTTAGAGTAACTTTTTTATATACACTTTTTTCGTATACCGAATTATAAACGAGATATACGCTAAAACCTATAGCGGAAGTGAACAATTTTATTTAAGTGGGACAAAAGATCCAACCGAAATCATTAAAACTTGGTATGTGTATTAGCACTAACGCTTTCATTATAATAAGCCATACCAACATTTCTAGGGACGGGAAGGAGTGGGGGTTATAAGGGAGGCCTGAAAGTAAATGTAGTGATATTTTGTTTTCTATTCGTTTTTAGGCAAATATGCACATAACAAAAGTTGTTTATTTTGTTATTTAGTGTAACTTTTGTTATATACACCTTCGTCGTTTATCGAATATAAATGCGTTATACGTTAAAAAGTATAGGGGAAGTCAACAATTTTATTCGGCACAAAAGACTCAACCGAACTAAATAAAACTCGGTATGTGTATTAGGACTAACGCCTTCATTATAATAAGCCATACCAACATATCTAGGGACGGGCAGGAGTGGGGGTTGTAAGGGACGCCTGAAATTAAAATTAGCGGTATCTCGTTTTCTATTAGTTTTGCTGCAAATATGAACATGACAAAAGTTGTTTATTTTGTTATTTAAAGTAACTTTTGTAATATTTACTTTTGCCGTATAATAAAGTATATAGGAGATATAGGTTAAAAACTAAAGCGAAAGTCTACAATTTTATTGGGTACTAACGATTGAACCGAAATGAACAAAACTCGGTATGTGAATTAGCATTAATACTTCCATGATTATAAGGTATATTACAATTTTTAGGTTCGAACGGGAGTGGGGGTTATAAGGGAGGCCTGAAATAAAAATTCGCGATATTTCATTTTTTATTTGTTTTTCGCCAAACGTGCACATAACAATAGATGTATACTTTGGTATTTAGAGTAACTTTTGTTTTATAAAATTTTTTGTATAACAGTGTAAAAGGAAGTAATTTGCGTAGAAATATTGATATTCTTAACAATTCTTTCCAATTCGAACAAACAGGTAGGTACCTCACCTGGATAAATGATTTCAAATCTATGTTAATATTTTATCTTTGATAATCCAAATCTATGTTATTTTTTAACTTCAGTAACAGATTGCACCAAGTATAGTATATTGCCCTCACCTCCTTCTCTTCACCCAAAGATTAATTCATGAGAAATGCCGGTTTTCCCTATGTGTATTTAATACTTTATTTAATTAGAACCTGGAAAATATTTAAACGAACAGTTTTAATATTGTGAAGAAAATGTAATATGATTTGTTCATATAATTTAAGGTATTACAGGATTATTATCCTAAATGAGTTGGCAGCACTAGGGCGGTGTCAAGTTTCTTCCTTTGTACTATCAGTTCTGCCGCTTCCCTGCCGACCTCATATTGGTCATTGTTTACATGTTAATTGATGCTTATAGCAATGTAGTGTTATTCTCAGGAATGTGAATTTTTTTAATTACCAAAAATAAATAATTTAAAAGGATGAACGCTGGGGAGGTGCGCCCAGTTATTTCTGGTATTTATTAACTCTGCTTCGTTAATGTATGATATACTTTCCTGAACACCAATATCAATATACAGTTTACAATAGTGACTTACAAAAGTGTATTTTTAATGGCGGTTATGACGAATCTAAAACAGCTGCCACCAGTAAGCTTTGTACCGCATCAAGGGAAAGGAACTTTTATTTATACATGGTTTGGAAGACAGAATACTTTCTACGATTATAAATTATATGTTCATTACTTTATAAAAAAAAACTACATGCACAGGAGACGGGAAATATAAAAATATTGAGGAGAGTGAAACCTTACATAACAAATAATTTAATTATTTACAAATCCACAGAAACGACAGGTATGAAACCTAAAGACTGTGACGGGGAAATGCCAAAATATTGTGGAATGTAAAGCCTTACCAAAAAATACCATCTTCATTCAGGCTCAAATGAATTCCCGGGCGAAGCCGGGTACCTTAGCTAGTATATATATATATATATATATATATATATATATATACACACTAGCTAAGATACCCGGCTTCGCTCGGGAAATCATTTAAGGCTGAATGATGATAGTATTTTTTTGGGCAAGGCTTCAATGTTTACAACTACACTTCCCGTTGGCTCGCAATGGTTTGCTCAGGCAGGCGACTTATAAATGAGAAATTTTATATTTGAAGAATAAATAAAAATGTGTTCCTAATCTATCCCACTTTTTAACTCACCTTTTTGAATACTTCAAACCATAATCATGGATAGTATTTATTATAATTAAATATCGTCTATAATGAAACTTATTTCCTGTCAAAAACCAATCCGAGCACATATAGTTTAAGCATAGTTTAGCACGTAAGGTTATATTCATAATAGTAGATCTCAGTGGTAATCACTTCCCGTAATGCCCAGCATTTCACAGGAAATTAGTAAACTCAATTAACTCTATTAGCCTCCGTCTATTTCCGCTCTCGCATTAGAGCTATCAACACTCTTCTCCTTAAATTATTAATTCAAAATATTATTGTAATATTTTATCTACCTGATGGAATTAAATAATAGTGTTACCCTAAAAATAATTTCAATTATATTCAAAAACCTAGTCGAGGGGAAGAGATCGTAGCCGTCCCTGCAACCTAAGTAACACTTTAAACAATCATATCGAGTTTAAGAGCATTTTGTCTTTTGTCATAATGACATTAACGTTTAATTATTATGATAGTACATATTTGTTTCAATAACATGAAGATATCGGAAATAAGATAGTATATAACCAAAATCAAAGAGTTTGATTCCCTACTACTTCCCCTATCACTCCTTGAGGAAATTCAGCACAATTTTTTTTTTAAAATAATACATTATACAAATTAAATAATGGAAATGCTCTTATAGTTTAAATTTTTATTGGAAATAAATAACAAAGTTATTTTCTAGGGAAAAAAAATAAAGGAGGCGAAGGGTGAGGGGGATTTATAATCTCACTAATCCGAATCATACTTAGTACTAAATAATCGAAATAGATAAGGCTAAAACATAACATCATTTGTCATAATATGCCTATATTAAAAAGTCCGTCACGCAGGGGCTGCGTAAACTAAGCAGATTTACCATGTGACGTTTTACAATAGATAAATCTGCATACTGGTAACACAATACCACCGTGATTAAATACAAACGGTAATGAGAAATCTTTCAGTTAATTAAAATAAATTCACAACTGAAACGGCTTTGAATTGTAAGAATAATTTATATTTTAATAACTCCAATTTTAGTAGTCTAAGAACTAAAGAAGGGGGGGGGCGGATGAACAGAACGTATTTGCATAAATCTCACAAAGTAAGGAAGGTAAGGTAAGGTTAGAAACGACAGATAACGTTAGAAGAAGCTTCCACCTGAGCCGAGTACTGGCGGAAATGGCCGAACTATACCCAACCACAGACTAGTAACGGAGATATTTCGAATTTTTTAAAATCCTTCCCTCTAAACCCACCCCCCTCCCACTGGTCCGATTTCAGCCATTAACGAACTTGATCTTTCTTTCTACATAAAACGACTAAATATCGAGTTTGGTACCGATCAAACAAAAATTGCGACCGCTAGAGCGGTAACAGGCAAATATATATATACAGTTTTGAACGGACTTAATTTTCGTCATCTACTAGGTAGGATCGATGGACATTTGAAGAAAAATTTCGAAAATTCCGTCATGAGTACAACCTCAATAGCTGATTTCAATAAGTAAACTCAATTAACTGGGAAGGCTCCCGTCATCTTCCGCTCCCGCATTAGACTTCTCGCATTTCAGCCTCTCTTATAATCCCCACTCCCGTTTGAACCTAAAAATTTTAATATAGCTTATAATCATGAAAGATTTAATGCTAATTGACATACCGAATGAAGTTCGGTTCAATCGTTAGCAAAATTGTTGGCTCTCGCTTTAGATTTTAGTGTATATCACGTTTATACTTTTCTATACGACAAAAGTGAATATAACAAACGTTACTTTAAATAGAAAAATAAATAACTTTTGTTATGTGCATATTTGCCGAAACCCCAATAGGAAACGAAATATCACTATATTTAATTTCAGGCCTCCCTTATAACCCCCACTCCTGCCCTTCCCTAGAAATGTTGGTATGGATTATTATAAGGAAGGCGTTAGTGCTAATTCACATACCGAGTTGGGTTTAGTTCGGTTGAGTTTTTTGTGCCAAATAAAATTGTTGACTTCCGCTATAATTTTTAACGTATATCGCCTTTATACTTAGTTATTCGACGATAGTGTATATAACAAAACTTTCTCTAAATAACAGAATAAACAACTTAAGGTACCCGGCGATGCCCGGGAAATCAATGTTGACTGACTAATGATGCTATTTGTATAGCAAGACTTCAATTTGTACAATTGTACTTCCCTCCACGATGTATTGTTCTTTCAAAATAGCCAATCCTAAAGTCTAACTTTCAGGGTTAATAGAATAGAAATTTTAGTTTTGAAGAATATATGAAAATGTGTTCGTAATCTATCCCTCTCGACTCACGGTTTTTGAATAATTCAAACCATAATCATGGGTAGCATTTATTACAATTAAATATCATCTATAATGAACATATTTCCTGCCAAAAACCAATCCCAGCACATATAGTTTAAGCATAGTTTTATACATAAGATCATATTCGTATTAGTAAGCCTCAGTGGAAATCACTTCCCGTCATGCGAGCATTCCACAGGAAATAAGTAAACTCAATTAACTCCCGTCAATTTCCGCTCTCGCTGGAGCGTTATCATGATTGTTTTCCTTAGATTATTGATTCAGAATATTATTTTAATAATTTATCTACCTGATGGAACTAAATAATAGATCCATAAAAATAATTTCATTTATGTTCAAAAAGCTAGATGAGGGGAAGAGAGCCCCCCTGCAACCTAGTAATACTTTAAACATTCATATTGAGTATATATTAAATACCAGAAATGCTCTTATAGTTTACATTTCTATTGAAAATAAATGAATGAGGAGGAGGCGACGGAGATTTATAAGCTCACTAATCCGAACCATACTTACAAATATCATATAAGACTAAAACATAACATCTTTTGTAATAATATGCATTTATTAAAAACACTTAAATAAGCACTAATAAAATTAATGACTCCCGCTAGGGTTTTAGCGTATTTCCCGTGTTTACTTCATTTACGGCAAAAGTGAATACAACAAAAGTTACATTAAATAACAAAAGTAAACAACTTTTGCTATGTGCACGTTTGCCGAAAAAAAAATAGAAAATGAAATATCTCGAATTTTTATTTCAGGCCTCCCTTATAACACCCACTCCCACTCGAACTTAAAAAAGTCCGTCACGCAGGGGCTGCGTAAACTAAGCAGATTTCCCTCGTGAAGTTTAGTAATAGATAAATATACATACTGGTAACATAACAACACCGTGAATAAATTCAAACGGAAATAAGAAAGTCCGTCACGCAGGGGCTGCGTAAACTAAGCAGATTTCCCACGTGAAGTTTAGTAATAGATAAATATACATACTGCTAACACAACACCGTGAATAAATACAAACGGAAATAAGAAATGTTCCATCCAATTTCAATAGCCTGCCGGCAGGAAGTGTTAGGATAGAAATGTAAACAAACGGGCCGGGCCGGCTCACACCGGAACGAAAAAGTCCGTCACGCAGGGGCTGCGTAAACTAAGCAGATTTCCCACGTGAAGTTTTACAATAAAGAAATTTCACGAGAGCCAAACAAGTCAAGGAAACGGCCGAACTAGCTTTTGGCGGGAAAGTAACTCTCGTCCGTTAGGCTCCGAGATTAAATTAAAAACAATTCAATCTCAAAAAAATAACAAGAACACAAAACATGGACTTACCTTTAATGATAGCAGCGCTCTGAACACTTATTACACCAACACTAAATAGTACCACAGAATATCTATTATTTGTAAGACTTAATACTGCGGTGAATATTAAGTAAACAAATAAAGGGCAAGTCAAATAATAAGAACCTTCCTGATAGCAAACAGTCTGAGTTCTAAACAATCAGGTTAGCCAGCTTTTACCGGAAATAAAAGCAATTACGGAAATATATTTGAATATAAGTTATAAATTTTATTCATATAACTATTTATTATATCTAGTACTGTAATTAATAATAGACCAGAATAATTTTAATCACAACCATTCCAAATTTAGGAATCCGGGAAGAAAATAGAAAGGTGGGGGGCAAAATACGATTCAGACGGTAATGAGAATTTCACATGATTAAGGAACAAGCAGGTTAGCCAGCGAAGGTTTACAATAGATAAATATACATAAAGGTAACACTCCGTGAATATTAGTGAATAATTACAAACGGCAATGAGAAATCTTTCAGTGAATTTACAATATACGAGTAAGTCAATAGTCCCTACAACGTAATACGGCTGGATTGTAAACAAACAGGTTAGCCAACCTTGTAGTGCAGTATCGATAGATAGACCGGAAAAACAAACAATTAAAGAAATATATCTGAATATAAAATATTTATTTTATTGGAAACTATTTATTATAGTTAGTGGAGTAATTTGAAATGAATCAAAATAATTTCTATCTCAATCACTCAGATTTTTGTAGTCCAAGAAAAAGGGGGGGGGGGGTTCAACAGAACGTATTTGTTTGTACCTCATAAAATAAAGCTTTGTTGAAAACAATATTTTGTATTTAACCTAATAATGAGGTGGTTCATTAGATATCAGCTTATTATTAATATGTCCCTAGTAGGAGTAGGGGTTTACTGAAAGCGGAACTCATTACAAAAAATACAAATATCTCGGTTAATACTCACTATACGGAAAATATGTATAGAACAATATTTATAGTAAATGTAATTTGCAATAAGATTGATTCTATACAATTTTTCGATCCGACGTATAGTAACGGAGATATTTCGAATTTTCGAAAATCCTCCCCTCTAAACCCCCCCTCCCACTGGTCCGATTTCAGCCGTTAACGAACTTGATCTTTCCTTTTACATAAAACGACTAAATTTCGAGTTTCGTAACGATCAAACAAAAATTGCGACCGCTAGAGCGGTAACAGACAAATATATATATATATATATATATATATATATAGATATATATATACAGTTTTGAACGGACCTCATTTTCGTCATCTACTAAGTAGGATCGATGGACATTTGAAGAAAAATGTCGAAAATTCCGTCATGAGTACAACCTCAATAGCTGATTTCCCTGAAGGGAAATCTGCTAATAGTGATATTTCGTTTCCTATTGGGGTTTCGGCAAATATGCACATAACAAAAGTTGTTTATTTTGTTATTTAGAGAAATATGCTCAACAATTCTTTTCAATATGAACTATCAGGTACCTCACCTGGAAAAATTAATTCAAATTACAATATTTTGTCCTTAATAACATAAATCTATGCATAATGCACAGGAAACGGGAAATATGACAATATCGAGGACAGTGAAGTCTTACATAAAAAATTAATTTTATTATTGTCAAATCCACAGAAACGACGGGTATTAACCCTAAACACTGGAAAGGGTAAATGTCAAAATATTGTGCAAAGTAAAGCCTTCCCAAAGAATACCATCACCATCCAACCGCAAATAAATTCCCGGGCGAAGCCGGGTATCTGAGCTAGTATATATATATATATATATATATATATATATATATATACAGTTTTGAACGGACCTCATTTTCGTCATCTACTAAGTAGAATCGATGGACATTTGAAGAAAAATGTCGAAAATTCCGTCATGAGTACAACCTCAATAGCTGATTTCCCTTAAGGGAAATCTGCTAAAACACTTAAATAAGTACTAATAAAATCGTCGACTCCCGCTATAGATTTAGCTTATATCCCGTATTTACTTCATTTTACGACATAAGTGAATGAAACAAAAGTTGCTCTAAATAACAAAGTAAACAACTTTTGTTATGTGCACCTTTGCCGAAAAACAAATAGAAAATGAAATATCGTGAAGTTTTACTTCAGGCCTCCCTTATAACTCCCACTCCCGTTCGAACCTAAAAATTTTAATATAGCTTATAATCATGGGAGAATTAATGCTAATTGACATACCGAGTTTTAGCAGATTTCCCCTAAGGGAAATCAGCTATTGAGGTTGTACTCATGACGGAATTTTCGACATTTTTCTTCAAATGTCCATCGATCCTACCTAGTAGATGACGAAAATGAGGTCCGTTCAAAACTGTATATATATATATATATATATATCTATATATTTGTCTGTTACCGCTCTAGCGGTCGCAATTTTTGTTTGATCCTTACCAAACTTCATATTTAAGCGTTTTATGTAAAAAGAAAGATCAAGTTCGTTAACGGCTGAAATCGGACCAGTGGGAGGGGGGGTTTAGAGGGGAGGATTTTCGAAAATTCGAAATATCTCTGTTACTATACGTCGTATCAAAAGATTGTATAGAACCAATCTTATTGCAAATTAAATTTACTATAAATATTGTTCTATACATTAATTCTTTATCTTGAATATTAACCGAGATATTTGCATTTGTATTCTGCGTGTGGCTATAGGCTATGTTCGGAGTTTCCGACGAGAGCTCTGGCGGCCGTTTCCATAACTATCGTCCCTCGTGAATAGGTTTAGAGGTTAGGTTAACTGTTTTTTGGGCTAGAAACTACTGGGTTATTACGCCCTAAATAATGTTTTTTAGGTTTAGAGGTTTCTTACTACTACATTTGTTATTAGGCAGATTTCTCTATTGTAAAACTTCACATGGGAAATCTGCTTAGTTTACGCAGCCCCTGCGTGACGGACTTTTGTTAAGTTCGGTTCAATCGTTAGCGCCCAATAAAATAGTTGACTCCCGCTTTAGTTTATAGTATATATCTCGTTTATACTTCGTTAAAAGTCAAAAATGAATATCACAAAAGTTACTCTAAATAACAAAATAAACACTTTTGTTTGCATAATTGCCGAAAAACCAATAGGAATCGAAATATCGCTATTTTTAATTTCAGGCTTCCCTTATAACCCCCACTCCTGTTCGTCTCAGAGGATATTCATATAGCCTAAAGTCTAAGTTGGGTTAGTAGTAATATACATACCAAGTTTCATAAAATTCGGTTCAGCCGTTTATGCGTGAAAAGGTAACAAACAAACAAACAAACAGACACCAAAGAAACAAAATGCAGTTATGGTGTCTATGACATGTGAAACGAAAAGTTATTGTGAAATTTCGCGAAAAAAATCAATGTACAGACAGAGGTTACAATTTTATATATATATATATATATATATATATATATATATATATATATATATATCTATATATATATAAAATTGTAACCTCTGTCTGTACATTGATTTTTTTCCCGAAATTTCACGATAACTTTTCGTTTCACATGTCATAGACACCATAACTGCATTTTGTTTCTTTGGTGTCTGTTTGTTTGTTTGTTTGTTTATTTGTTTGTTTGTTTGTTTGTTACCTTTTCACGCAAAAACGGCTGAACCGAATTTTATGAAACTTGGTATGTATATTACTACTAGCCCAACTTAGACTTTAGGCTATATTAATATTCTCTAAGACGAACAGGAGTGGGGGTTATAAGGGAGGCCTGAAATTAAAAATAGCGATATTTCGTTTCCTATTGCTTTTTCAGCAAATATGCACATAACAAAAGTTGTTTATTTTGTAATTTAGAGTAACTTTTGTTATATGCACTTTTGCCGTATACGGAAGTATAAATGAGTTATACGCTAAAAACTATAGCGGGATTCCACAATTTTATTTGGCACAAAAGACTCAACCGAACTAAACCAAACTCGCTATGTGAATTAATACTTACGATTTCCTTATAATAAGCCATACTAACATTTCTAGGGACGCGCAGGAGTGGGGGTTATAAGGGAGGCCTGAAATTAAAAATAGCGATATTTCGTTTCCTATTGCTTTTTCAGCAAATATACACATAACAAAAGTTGTTTATTTTGTTATTTAGAGTAACTTTTATTATATACACTTTTGCCATATACGGAAGTATAAATGAGTTATACGCTAAAAACTATAGCGGGAGTCCACAATTTTATTTGGCACAAAAGACTCAACCGAACTAAACCAAACTCGCTATGAGAATTAATACTAACGATTTCCTTATAATAAGCCATACTAACATTTCTAGGGACGGGCAGGAGTGGGGGTTATAAGGGAGGCCTGAAATTAAAAATAGCGATATTTCGTTTCCTATTGCTGTTTCAGCAAATATGAACATAACAAAAGTTGTTTATTTTGTTATTTGGAGTAACTTTTGTCATATGCACTTTTGCCGTATACGGAAGCATAAATGAGTTATACGCTATAAACTAAAGCGGGAGTCCACAATTTTATTTGGCACTAAAGACTCAACCGAATTAAACCAAACTCGGTATGTGAATTAGCACTAACGCCTTAAGTATAACTAGCCATACCAACATTTCTAGGGACGGGCAGGAGTGGGGGTTGTATGGGAGGCCTGAATTTAAAATAGCGGTATTTCGTTTTCTATTCGTTTTTCGGCAAATATGAACATAGCAAAAGTTGTTTATTTTGTTATTTAGAGTAACTTTTGTGATATTCATTTTTGTCATTTAACAAAGTATAATTTCTCCAGGAACATTGTGTGGAGAAAGTAATTTGCGTAGAAATATTATATTATAGAAAAATTAATTCAATCTATTTTAATATTTGGTCTTAATAACTAAAATCTTTGCATAATGCACAGGAGACGGGAAATATGACAATTTGGAGGACAGTGAAGACTTACATAAAAAATTAATTTCCTTATTAGCAAATGCCAACAACGGGTATTAACACTAAACACTGGGACGGGTAAATGTCAAAATATTGTGGAAAGTAAAGCCTTGCCAAAAATATACCATCTTCATTCAGCCTCAAATGAATTCCCGGGCGAAGCCGGGTACCTTAGCTAGTATATATATATATATATATATATATATATATATATATATATATATATATATACTAGCTCAGATACGGGAATTGATTTGAGGCTGAATGGTGGTGGTATTTTTTTAGCAAGGCTTTACTTTGCACAATATTTTGACATTTACCCGTCCCAGTGTTTAGGGTTAATACCCGTTGTTGGCATTTGACAATGAAATATCGCGAATTTTTGTTTCAGCCCCCCCTTATAATCCCCACTCCCGTTCTAACCTAAAAATTTTAATATAGCTTATAATCATGGAAGAATTAATGCTAATTGACATACCGAGTTTTTTAAGTTCGGTTTAATCGTTAGCGCCCAATGAAATAGATGACTCAGGCCTCCCTTATAACCCCCACTCCTGCCCGTCCCTAGAAATGTTAGTATTGCTTATTATAAGGATGACGTTAGTGCTAATTCTCATACCGAGTTTTGTTTAGTTTTTTGTGCCAAAAAAAGTTGTTGACTTGCGCAGTAGTTTTTAACGAATAACTCATTTATACTTAGGTATACCACAAAAATGTATATAACAAAAATACTCCAAATAACAAAATAAACAACTTTAGTTTGCATAATTGCCGAAAATGCAATAGGAAACGAAATATCACTATTTTTAATTTCAGGCCTCCTTTATAACCCCCACTCCTGCCCGTCCCTAGAAATGTTAGTATGGCTTATTATAAGGAAGGCGTTAGTGCTAATTCACATACCGAGTTTGGTTTAGTTCGGTTGAGTTTTTGTGCCAAATAAAATTGTTGACTTCCCCAGTAGTTTTTAATGTATAACTCATTTATACATTTACACTGATTTTTTTCGCGAAATTTCATGATAACTTTTCGTTTCACATGTCATAGACACCATAACTGCATTTTGTTTCTTTCGTGTCTGTTTGTTTGTTACCTTTTCACGCATAAACGGCTGAACCGAATTTTACGAAACTTGGTATGTATATTACTACTAACCCAACTTAGACTTTAGGCTATGTTAATATCCTCTGAGACGAAAGGAGTGGGGGTTATAAGGGAAGCCAGAAATTATAAATAGCGATATTTCGTTTTCTATTGGTTTTTTGGAAAATGTTATCATAACAAAAGTTGTTTATTTTGTTATTTAGAGTAACATTTGTTATATACACTTTTGTCGTATACCTAAGTATAAATGAGTTATACGTTAAAACTTTAGCGGGCACTAACGGCTGAACCGAACTTAACAAAACTCGGTATGTGAATTAGCATTAATTCTTCCATGATTATAAGTTATAATTTTTAGGTTCGAACGGGAGGGGGGTTAAAAGGGAGGCCTGAAATAAAAATTCACCATATTTACATGTATAAGAGACGGGAAATATAAAAATATCGAAGACTGTGAAGCCTTATCGAACAAATAATTCTATTATTAGCAAATCCACGGCACAGATGGGTATCAATCCTAAGCACTGGGACGGGTAAATGTCAAAATATTGTGCAATGTAAGGCCTGCTAAAAAATACCATCACCATTCAGCCTCAAATGAATTCCCGGGCGAAGCCGGGTATCTGAGCTAGTATATATATAAAATTGTAACCTCTGTCTGTACATCGATTTTTTTTCGCGAAATTTCACGATAACTTTTCGTTTCACATGTCATAGACACCATAACTGAATTTTGTTTCTTTGGTGTCTGTTTGTTTATTTGTTACCTTTTCACGCATAAACGGCTGAACCGAATTTTATGAAACTTGGTATGTATATTACTACTAACCCAACTTAGACTTTAGGATATGTTAATATTCACTGAGACGAACAGGACTGGGGGTTATAAGGGAGGCCTGAAATTAAAAATAGCGATATTTCGTTTCCTATTGCATTTTTGGCAATAATGCACATAACAACAATTGTTTATTTTGTTATTTAGAGTAACTTTTGTTATATACACTTTTGTCGTATACCTAAGTATAAATGAGTTATACGTTAAAAACTACTGCGGAAGTCAATGATTTTATTTGGCACAAAAAACTCAACCGAACTAAACCAAACTCGGTATGTGATTTAGCACTAACGTCTTCCTTATAATAAGTCATACTTAAATTTCTAGGGACGGGCAGGAGTGGGGGTTATAAGGGAGGCCTGAAATTAAAAATAGTGATATTTCGTTTCCTATTGGGGTTTCGGCAAATATGCACATAACAAAAGTTTTTTAGTTTGTTATTTAGAGTTACTGATGTTATGTACACTTTTGTCGTATACCGTAGTATAAAGGCGTTATACACAACAAATTATAGCGGGAGTCAACAATTTTATTTGGCATAAAAGACACATCAAACTAAATAAAACCCTCGGTATGTGCATTAGCACTAACGCCTTCCTTGTAATAACCCATACTAACATTTCTAGGGACGGGCAGGAGTGGGGGTTATAAGGGTGGCCTGAAATAATAGTGATATTTCGTTTCTTATTGGGGTTTCAGCAAATATGCACATAACAAAAGTTATTTTGTCATTTTGAGAAATTTGCTGAACAATTCTTTTCAATATAAACTACCTGGTACCTCACCTGGAAAAATTAATTCAAATGTATGTTAATATTTTGTCCTTAATAATTCAAATCTATGCATAATGCACAGGAAACGGGAAATATGACAACAATATGAAGGACTGTGTCTTGCATAAAAAATTAATTTTATTATTAACAAATCCACAGAATTACGGGTATTAACCCGAAACTCTGGTACGTGTAAATGTCAAAATATTGTGCTAGTATATATATATATATATATATATATATATATATATATATATATCTACTAGCTCAGATACCCGGCTTCGCTCGGGAATTCATTTGAGGCTGAATGGTGATGGTATATTTTTGGCAAGGCTTTACTTTGCACAATATTTTGACATTTACCCTCCCAGTGTTTAGGGTTAATACCCGTTGTTGGCATTTAATAATAAAATTAATTTTTTATGTAAGACTTCACATTGTCATATTTCCCGTCTCCTGTGCATTATGCATAGATTTCAGTTATTAAAGACAAAAAATTAACATAGATTTGAATTAATTTTTTCAGGTGAGGTACCTGATAGTTCAAATTGGAATGAATTGTTGAGCATATCAATATTTCTACGCAAAATACTTGCTCCACACATTGTTCCTGAAGAAATGTATAAAACAAAAATTAATCTAAATACCAAAGTAAACAACTTTTGTTATGTGCATGTTTGTCGAAAAACCAATAGACAATGAAATATCGCGAATTTTTATTTCAGGCCTCCCTTATAACCCCCACTCCTGTTCTAACCTAAACATTTTAATATAGCTTATAATCATGGAAGAATTAATGCTAATTAACATACCGAGTTTTGTTAAGTTCGGTTCAATCGTTAGCACCCAATAGTAGACTCCCGCTTTAATTTATAGTGTATATCTCGTTTATTCTTTGTTAAAAGACAGAAATGACTATTACAATAGTTACTCTAAATAACAAAATAAACAACTTCTGTTATGTTTGTATTTGCCGAAAAACGAAATACCGCTATTTTAAATTCAGGCCTCCCTTACAACCCCCACTCCTGCCCGTCCCTAGAAATGTTGGTATGGCTTACTATAATGAAAGCGTTAGTGCTAATACACATTCCGAGTTTTATTTATTTCAGTTGGGTCTTTTGTCCCAAATAAAATTGTTCACTTCCGCTATAGGTTTTAGCGTATATCTCGTTTATAATTCAGTATACAAAAAAAGTGTATATAACAAAAGTTACTCTAAATAACAAAATAAACAACTTTTGTAATATGCACATTTCCCCAAAAACCAATAGGAATCGAAATATTGCTATTTTTAAATTCAGGCTTCCTCTATAACCCCCACTCTTGTTCGTCTCAGAGAATATTAATATACCCTAAAGTCTAAGTAGGGTTAGTAGTAATATACATACCAAGTTTCATAAAATTCGGTTCAGCTGTTTATGTGTGAAAAGGTAACAAACAAACAAACAAACACACTCGAAAGAAACAAAATGTAGTTATGGTGTCTATGCGTGACAGACTTTTTGTGTATGCATCCATTCATTTGTTTAAGTCAAATATGCAGGACGTCTGACGGGTCCACTAGTTGAGTATAAAATATCAACATTGATTTGAATTAATTAATCCATGTGAGGTTCCTGGTAGTTCATATTCGAAAGAATTGTTGAGCAAATCAATATTTCTACGTAAAATTACTTGCTTCATACATTGTTACACGAAAAAATGTAAAAATCAAAAGTTACTTTAAACAACAAAGTAAATGTAAAAGTGGGACGTATTAGGAGCAGGGAGAAAAAGGGTGACTGAGCTAATTCGCTATTCGAACTATATTTACATTTACTAAATAATATTCACAAATTACTAAATAATTCAATATACAATTATAAGAATATCAATACAAAAGAGGGCATTATAGACACAAAAGAAAAAACGAGATTATACAACTACACTATCTCACAAAAGCTTAACGGCTATTTGGCAAATAGGTAGCCCTTACTGCCATGTCCATAGAAACTGTTAGCCGTGATACAGGGTATCCATACAGCAACCGAGGCTTCGGAGTATCCGGGAAGAAGGACTCTCGCATAATTTCACGAAGAGAGTTCTATCTCTTTTCCGGGGCTTTCCGATCTTCCTCAGTGTCCCTCGGAATATCCTGATTCTCATAATCGGTAGGTTTAACTGACGGATCATCTCGCGTCGGTCTCCAACGGTAGTTCTTGCTTTAGGAAGTTTCGTCTCTTTTTCCTCCTTCTGAATCTTCCCCACGTAATCACCCATTCTTAAAGCTAGGCCTAGTCTCCTTGTTTACAATCTCCTTAGTACTTGCCTTTTGTGGCGAGTAGACTGTAGAGTATTCATTCTTTTAAGATTTATAGAAAAACGAGGGCGAGTGACATAATGATTCCTGCCGATTCCTATCACCACACACAATATAAAATGTCTGGGGTTACATTTTTCAATTGATTGGCTTATTAAAGATTCCCTTGTCAGAAGGTGATTTTTGCGAGGCCTGAGATGAGTACTTGACATTCACAAGTGGAGATTCTGAGAGTTTGGCCGATAACATTTTAGAAAAGCGACAAAAGAGAAAACGTGAGAGAGAACTCCTCTCCAACAATATGATTTAAAAACTCTTGTACCCAAGCAGCATTGAGTTTATTAAGCTTGTTTCAGAGAAAATAGGTAACATTTTGGGAAAAGCAGACATCGAGATGGCTTACCTGAGCAAAAATACTCTCAAGAATCTACTCCCAAACCCAAAGATTGGGTTCCTCAACTGGAGAGGTTAGGAGTCTACCGGCTGTGAAGCTAAAGGTTGAGGTTCTTGCATCACCTAGCTAAAGGAAAGAAAATGGACCTGTTGAGGGGATAGAAATCAAATTGGTCTTCTTAATAGAAGAGGAACATTAATATCAAAGGTAATGGATGCCCGCTCAAGCTCAAGTTCGTATCAAAAGCCTCTAGTGTTGGGCTAGTGGATGTGAAGAGCCAGTCTGGTCCTAAAGACCTCCAAGTCAACATTCAGGATGTAGGGTAGACTCTTTCTCACTTGCTACAATATATTTCAGATATTGCTTTAAATTAATTATTCATATAGCTCAGTGTTAAGTGCTTGTGACATTTATATTATTTTAAATTGTTGGTTTAACTCGACTGTTGATTTTGTTATAGGTTTTAATGGGCTGTTATACGGTTTTTTGAAATTATATATTTTATTTTTTTAACTGTTTGACATTTAATATTTGTTAACACTGTAATAGACATAGGTTCCTTATTGATTTTTTGATGTCAATAGGGCACTGATGATGATGTACTGCGTCAAAAACATTATGTCGCTTGAATAAATTGTTATTGTTGAAGTTTGGCCGTTTTTCTCAACCTGCGACTTACAATATATTTAATGCTTACACATTTAATAATGTTGTATTATCCTCAGCAAAGTAAGTTTGTTGAATTATCATAATTCATTTAAAGAAAACAATGTTAAAGGAATTGAAAGTGCTGGGGAAGTGAACACAGTTATATCTTATATTTATTGTCATTGCTTAAAATGTTACACATAACAGAACCAATAATGAAAAATTATGAATACCATGTTTCTTTTTTGGGCATACAATGGAATATTTTTAATGATTATTGAATAAATAAAATAGATACATTTGTTGTGCTTGATTGAATAGTAACCAGTTGACATTGAATAGGAACAGTGCAGACGGATTGATCAGAAAATCTTTTTTCTTTTTTTTTTTTCTTCAAGACTAAATGATTCTATAAGTTTGCTTTAGTTTCTGTATATTCAGGTATAATGCCTAAACACTGAGACAGGGAAATGTGTAAATATTGTGGATGGTAAAGCCTTGCCAAAGAAAATACAGTCATCATTCACCTCTAATTCCCCAGTGAAGCTGTGAAACCAGCTTTTCAGTCTTAACCCATAGAAGGAGACTATTAAACAGAATCTTGGATTAAGCCAACTATCGGAGAGAAAGATATGGACTCCAGCATTAGATAATCATAATCTCCAAACGCCGAAGGCCATGTGAACAGGTAGAATACTGTACCAGGATTATACATACATATAATCCTTTTACATAAATGGAGAAAAAGAGTCACAATTTATAGAAAGAATATTCGCTTACAACTCAACACCATGTGTTCATCTTAAAAGAAAATAGTAGCCGCTCACAGTTGAGAGAGCACCACCTGTATCATGAGAAGGAGCATATTTAAGCTATATCTACTAATTTGAGCCATAAGCGGATTTAATCTCACTACACACCAACATTCAAATTATTAATTGCTCCCTCAATATGTTGATTTCATTTGATTGTCTCTCACAACAGCTACCATAATGGGATTTCAAAATGTAAAGACTGAAGTTTTTAATAGTGAGTATTAATTAAATACATAAAATAGCTACACTTGTAATTGGGGAAAGAAATTCTTATTCTTACACAGTTTATAATAAAAACTGTTCTCAATTATTGTGATTGTTATGGCCCATAGTGTTTTAAACAAAAAGAAATATCATTATTCATTCTCTAATCATTCCTAGAACAATGATGGTTACTTTAGCTAGTAATTAATAAATATTGATTTTTTTATACATCCAACTACCAGGATTTCTCTGCAAATTGGGCAAAGAAATAAGAAATTCCTTTAACATTTTATTCCTCCATATTATATATATATATATATATATAGATATATATATATATATATATATATATATAGAGAGAGAGAGAGAGAGAGAGAGACATATGCACTCAACACACATATATATTACAATTTGAATGGATCTCAGTTTCATCATCTCATAGGTAGGAAAAATGAAAATTGGAATACATTTTTTTGAAAATCCTGTCATGACAACCTCAGTAGTTGCTTTTTTTAAATGGAATTCTGCTATTAGGGACAAGGGTGAGGTTTGTCAGGTGCATGTTTAGTAAGTATGTGGTGCTTTAGATTGCATAACTGAACAGCAGAATATTGACAATAGGGGCAGGAGTGAGGTTTCCTATTTGTATGTTTTGCTAGTACGTGATCCTTTAGGGTACTCAATTGAACTGTACTGTATTCACAATAGGGGCAGGGGCGAGGTTTGACATTTGAATGCTTAGACAGTATGTGATGCTTTAAATTAATCAGCTGAAAAGCAGAATATTCACAATAAGGGCAGGAGTGGGATTTGTCACTTGTGTGTTTAACCAGTATGTGGCGCTTTAGATTACTCGGCTGAGCTGTAGAGTATTGACAATGGGGGCAGGAGTGAGGCTTGTCTCGTGAGTGTTTAGCCTGAATGTGATGCTTTAGGTTACACAACTGAACAGCAGAATATTCACAATAGGGGCAGGAGTGAGGTTTGTCACTTGTGTGTTTAGCGACTATGTGGCGCTTTAGACTGCTCGCGTGAGCAGTACAGTATTCACAATAGGGGCAGGAGTGAGGTTTGCTATTAGTATGTTTAGCCAGTATATGATCCTTCAAGTGGATTTTATAATGCGTGCTGTAACTACACTGGCAACAGGAAAAACGCTTTTTAGCTTCAGAAGTAGTAGGTGAACATTTGTCAGGCAGGTTCAATTCTTCTGAACTATAGCTGCTTACTCTTCCTCCAGCCCAATCAGCTCTAGTTGATGGCAACGACTCTAGAAAATTAACGTAAGTAGAATTAGTAAAGAGTATTCCTTAATTGTATAACAATGATAAGAGATTTAATATTTATTAAATTAAAAAAAGTCGTCATGCAGGGGCTACACAAACTAAGTTCATTTCCCATGTAGTACGCATGACACACTATTGATCTCTTCTTACCATGCAATTTCTATTTCTAAGTAAATACAAAGTCCGTCACGCAGGGGCTGCGTTAACAAAGCAGATTTCCCACGTGAAGTTATACAATAGAGAAATCTCCATACGAGAGCCGAACAGTTACGGAAAGGGCTGACCTAGCTTTTGGCGGGAAACTCACTCGTCCGTGACACACTCATATTTAATAAAAATGCAAATATCTTGGTTACTATTCAAGATAGAGAATAAATGTATAGAACAATATTTATAGTAAATTTAATTTGCAATAAGATTGGTTCTATACAATTTTTTGATCGACATATGGTAACGGAGATATTTCGAAAATCCCCCCTCCCACTGGTCGGATTTCAGCCATTAACGAACTTGATCTGTCTTTTTGCATAAATCGTTTAAATATCGAGTTTGGTAACGATCAAATAAAAATTGCGACCACTAGAGCGTTTACAGACAAATATATATATAATTTTGAACGGACCTCATTTTCGTCATCTCCTGGGTAGGATCGATGGACATTTGAAGAAATTTTTCGAAAATCGCATCATGAGTACGATCTCAATAGCTGATTTCCCCTAAGGGAAATCTACTAAAATTCGATGAGTAGAAGTGGGGGTTAACTGAAGGCTGAAAAGAAGAAAGTACAAATAACTGGCTTAATATTTGAGCCATGAAAAAGTTTATAGAACAATAATTGAAGCATTGCGGGGCAAAGTGATCTAAGTGCCAAAATACAAAGTTACGGGAAAATGAAAAAAACTGGTCAGTAACTCAAGTTTCTGGTTTATCTTTATTGAAAAGAACAAAACTTATACAAAACTTATAATTATAAAAAAAGAAGAAAATTCTGCACAATCATATGATATAAAATATAGACATTTTTAAAATAACAAACATATTTGTTGTAAAAGGAATACAAGTTGTAATTCTACAGAAAAAATAAGCTAAAAATTAAGTCCTCAAACATGTTAATTATTGTTTTAAAAAACCATTTAGTTTATTTGAATTATTTTTGAAAAAAAGTCACGATTTCCTTCGGATAAAAATTCCAACATCGCTTTCAAATCTTTTTTCTTAGCCTCACTCAGTGGCACTTCCTTTGGTAGGCCAGGCAGAAGAGCATGTCGAATTTTGTTTATTGTCATTCCTGGTTTCATGACATTAAGAGAGCCCCATGGAACCAAATCATTGAAGCTCGTTTTGTAATAAACAATACCTGGGTTTTCTTTGGTGATTCGCAGACAAGATAATTTGGTGATGCGTAATCTGGACATATCAATGAATGTGGATGGCACTTAATCAAAATCAATGAAGGCTTTTTCTCCCATATCCAACACATGGAATGGGTGCCCAACTTTTGCTGTTTTATTACCTTTTCAACATCCTCTACAGTGTATAGCTTGCTACGTTTAGCCCGTTTTTCAATGAGAGCAAAGTCCCTATCTGCAGCAGAAAATGAGTGCCCAGAAATGAGGAATTTGTGTTCAATCATATCAAAGCGGCCATGGCTCACCAGAAAGATGTAGAGAAATAAAAGCATACGGTTTTTCAACTGACCGGCACAGTTATCGCTCCATACACACAAATAAGGTTGGTAAGTGTAGAGCAATTCAGAGTTCAGTGCTTGTAATATGCAGGAAGCCATCTGGTTTCCTCCTCTTCCAGATTGGCCTTCATGCCACACACACATGATACCGTCATCGGTGTCTGCTTTATGAATCCCAAAATTATAACAGGAGAGTTGACGGCTGTAATACATAGAACTGTGGGTAAGGTGGGGTAAGCTGAAAACTTTCTGAAAGTCTATGGTAATTGAGCAGATCTTACTTCCAGGAAGAGTGCTTTCAGAGCAATCAATAGAGTTGGCTTTGAAAACTGGTTCAACCTGTCGGTGATGCAATTCGAGTTCAAGCTTAGCTTTCTTAGCAGATTCAAAGTCCTTAGATTTTGATTTAATGTTCAGTAAATTGCAGGTTTTGCAAGTATCCATTCGTGGCCTCCGAAAGGATAACTTTGGAAAGTCCTTCAAGAACACCAAACCGTAAAACTTGTAGTTAATTTTTGAGTTGGGATACTTTTCTTTGAAAGCAATAAAAAGGCGATGAACGCTTAAATCAGGACTAAGGAACTCTTTCTGGGACTTACCACGCATGTAATGGCTTTCATCTCGTGGGAAAGTATTAATATGTTCTCTGACATCACACCTGTCCTTGTAGGTGTATTTGAATTTCACCAAACCACCTCGCCTGTCTTGAAACACTGTTTCTCCGCTCTTTTTTTATTTACAATTGTGGTAATTTTTTGTGGGCTTATGTCAAAAATTTCGAGGAAAGTCGCTTTACAAACCTTCATAAGTGCTCCTTTACCATCTGGTACTGCAAAACTCATACTGTGTTGCCTGCGACTGGCACTGGGATCATCGTATTTGCCATTTTGTCGTCGTTGGATTGGTAATATTTGAATCAGTCCTATCAAGTAGCTCCCTTGTTCTTTAAGATCCATTTTATAAAAATTTTTATTGAAGAGCTTTACCTTCATGTTGGTGATTTCTTTACAATCATTTTTGTATTTACAAATGACCTGGAACAATAAAAACACTGTGAGACAATACCAAAATATGATATAAAGTTATTATAAATTCATGGCCTTGATCAAGAGAATGATCTACATAATATCAAAAACTACAAACTCTATGAGCCGATCATTTAATTATTAATAATTGGCAGTTCACACTAACCTGGTTGGTTGGTGAACGTTTCCCTTGTCTGAGTTTTTCCGTTTTGTCCGTCATATACGGTTGCCCACTCACACGAGCCTCAGTCATCCCCACTTCCTTTTTCTTTTAATTTTTTTCAAATTCATTAGGAGAAAATGCTTTGCGGTCCATTTTGAAAAGTTAACAAACAGTAACAGTTAACAACAACAACTAACAACATTAAATCAAGCAGGTAACAAAAGGTTTGCACAATAGGCAGTTAGATCACTTTGAGGGAAAAATGGCTGTGGTTGTTGAAACAAGCACGAACTACTGCCTCACTTTTGAACTACAATAAAACGTTTAGTGGACTTAGATCAGTATGCACTGCATTAGCGATGGCATCTAGATCATTTTGCATAAAAAAAAAATTTGAATTTTTTGGCACATAGATCACTTTGCCCCGCAACGCTTCAATTGTAAAGCATTAATAGTTTAAGGCAATTGGTTCTATACACCATTTTGATCCAACTCATAATAACAGAGATATTTTTAACTATCAAATGCCCTCCCCATCTAAACTCCCCTATTCCTGGTCCGATTTCTGCATTAATGCCTATAAACTTTACTTTTAACACCTTCACTGCGGAGCCTCGCAGCATATGCGAGGTCCTGAGTCACTCCCTGGTGCGGGCCTCGCATACGTTGCGAAGAGCGTCGCCCCGCCCTCCATTCTTTCTAGAGACCTGAAGGTTGTAGTGGGGAGAACCTCCGCACTCACAAGCATTCAGTAGTGTTCTGACCACTGTCTGGCCAAGTCGTTTGCAGTTTCAAAAATTTTTGGGGTTATTATTTTTTATGGGCCAACTTGTCTCTCCATGAGAGGCTCATTCATTATTGGAGGTCCATATTCCCCTATAGTACCCCTGCTTTCCCTTCAATGATGTCACGAGATACGTTTCTCCGTATACTGAGAAGCCTGCACTTCGTCACAGAACCACAAGACCCGAACGTTGGGCATGATCCGCTGTATAAAATTCGGCCTCTGTTAAATTTTTTTGTTGAGAGGATGAAAGAGATATACTACCCCTTCAAAGAATTAAGTTTGGACGAGTCCATGATGCTTTGGAGGGGTAGGCTATTCTTTCGCCAGTATATCGCTAATAAGCGCCACAAATATGGAATAAAGATTTATATGTTGACTCAACCTGACGGTCTTGTGCTGAAGACGTTAGTCTACTCTGGGCCAAGGGATCCACAAGTTGGAAGGAAAGGACACTTGTATAAAGTTGTCAGACATTTGGTTGATGACTATCTCGGCCACGGCCATGCCATTTACGCTGACAACTTTTATACGTCTGTCCCCATGGCCCACGAGCTTCTGGATCAGGGTACCTATCTTACTGGTACTCTGAGAAAGACTCGGAAGGGCAACCCAGCTGATATAGTGGGGGCTAAGCTCAAAAAAGGAGAGATAAAAGAGAAATTTACTGTTAAGGGTCTGTCCGTTTTCAAATGGCGCCACAAACGAGATGTCATTATTATTTCATCGGAGTTTGATGCCCAGATAAAGGCGGTCACGAGCAGGGGGCAGACCGTCGAGAAGCCCCAGGCAATTATTAATTATAATAAATATATGGGCGGTATTGACAGGTTCTATTTATGATTTCATAACCAATTACGAAATAAAGAAATTTCCCATTACTAAACAAAAGTTTCTGTTCAGGTGGTGTATTTTCAGCTATATAAGTTCATTTTGGATCAATATGATTTTCATATAGATCTATTCCATTATTATGTTTACTTTATATGCATTTGTAACCTAATAATCGTATTTCTTCCTCCCTATGCAACGTATGCAATGTCCGCACACAACAGTGCACTAGGTAGGGAAATACACAAAATGTTCTGTCTTAAGGGTTTGCCTACCTAATTCACTGCCGTGTGCGGACCTCGCATACGTTGCGAGGTTAAAAAAAATACGATTATCGTTGTTAAAAATGCATAAAAATTACCATAAATAGGTTTTTACTTAGTTTGAACAACTTTAAAACAGAAAACAAAAAAAAAATAAAATCGTTTTTTGGAAGTGATTTCCGATTCGGGCATCCGCAGCGAAAGTGTTAAATGGATTAAGTAAGTGGATTATAACATAGATCAAATAAACATTTTCAAGTCAAGAAAGCAAAATCTAAATTGATGACATCATAACACTACAAAATTCCAAGTGCCTCACACAGTAAAAGTTCAATGAAAACAGCATTTGGTATTTAAGCTTCATGATTGGAATAAATTGATTTATGAAATGACAGCTTATTGTTAATATGACAATGAAAAGTAAACAATCAAGATAGTGAAGAATGTATAAAACAATATTTGAATTAATATCATTCGCAATAAGATTATTTCTATACAATTCTTTGATTCGACATATAATTATGGAGATACTTCAAACTTTCAATACCCCCCCCCTCCTCCAGGTCTGATTTCAGTTATTAAAGAACTTTGTCTTCATTTTAACATATATATTTTGAGTTTGGTAACGATCAAACAAAAATTGTGACTGCTAGAGCAGTAACAGACAAACCTCTCTCTCTCTCTCTCTCTCTCTCTCTCTCTCTCTCTCTCTCTCTCTCTCTATATATATATATATATATATATACACTAGCTAAGGTACCCGGCGATGCCTGGGAAATCATTGTTGACTGTCTAATGATGGTATTCTTATAGCAAGACTTCAATGTGTACAAATACACTTCAGTCCATGACGTAATGTTTTTCCGAAATAGCCAATCCTGAAGGGTAAATTTTAGGTATTAATAGAATAGAAATTTTAGTTATGAAGAATAAATAAAAATGTGTTCCTAATCTATCCCTCTACACTTTTTGACTCTCCGGTTTTGAATAATTCAAACCATAATCACGAATAGCATTTACTACAATTAAATATCATCTATAATAAACATATTTCCTTTCAAAAATCAATCCGAGCATCAATATTCTAATCATAGTTTAGCACGTAAGATTATATTCGTAATAGTAGATCTCAGCGGAAATCGCTTCCAGGCATTTGACAGGATATAAGTAAACTCAATTAACTTTATTAGCCTCCCGGTTCTCGCATTAGAGTTATTAACATTCTTCTCTTTAAATTATTGATTCCAATCATTATTAGCAGATTTCCCTCAAGGGAAATCAGCTATTGTGGTTGTACTCATGACGGAATTTTCGAAATTTTTCTTCAAATGTCCATCGATCCTACCTAGTAGATGACGAAAATGAGGTCCGTTCAAAACTGTATATATATATATATATATTGTTACGCTTTATTACAAAACCAGTAATAAACGATGTTAATAAGAGTTCTTTTCGATTGCAAAATTAAACACACACAAGTTTTACAGTTTTTCACTACACAATTTATTTCACAATGCACAATACTCTTGGTTAATTATTACTACTCACAGTATTACACTGATAGTGTCACTGTTCTTCGGATTACACAGTCCAATAATTCACTCACGGTCACTGAAATTCACATAAAATGACGGCACTGCACTGTCCTTTACTTCACGGCACTGCACTGTCTTAAACACGGCACTAAACTGTTACTTACACTCACAGCACAACACTGTTCTTCACGGCACCACACTTTACCGCACTGCAGTAAGTCGCACTGTAGTGCTGAACATCCCTCGAAGACCGTCGAACGTCAACTGAACTCAGGTACTGGCAGGGTCTCTTATAAATGCCTGTAAAAGAGACTAGGCAAGAAGGTCTAGACTAGAAGTTCCAGGAAGATACTGGCCCTAATTAGATTCGCTCGTTCCACTAGTCTTTGTTCCTCCTTTCACGCGGTTCTCTCTTTGTGTATTCGCCCACTCATCCAATTCTTGCAACAATATATATATATATATATATATATATATATATATATATATATATTTGTCTGTTACCGCTCTAGCGGTTACAATTTTTGTTTGATTGTTACCAGACTCGATATTTAGTCGTTTTATGTAAAAAGAAAGATCAAGTTCGTTAACGGCTGAAATCGGACCAGTGGGAGGGGGGTTTTAGAGGTGAGGATTTTCGAAATATCTCCGTTACTATACGTCGGATCGAAATATTGTTCAGAATTAATCTTATTGCAAATTAAATTTACTATAAATATTGTTATATACATTTATTCTCTATCTTGAATATTAACCGAGATATTTGCATTTTTATTAAATCTGGGCGGCTAACGGATACATGAAATAAAAATTCATAAACACTGGGACGTGTAAATGTCAAAATATTGTGGAAATTAAAGCCTTGCCAAAAAAATACCATCACCATTCAGCCTCAAATCAATTCCTGGGCGAAACCGGGTATCTAAGCTAGTATATATATGTATATGTATATATATATATATATATATATATATATATATATATATATATATATATATATATATATATATATATATCGGGAGTCAACAGTTATATTAGACACAAAAGACTGAACTGAACTAAACAAAATTTGGTATGTAAATTAGCATTAACTCGTCCATGATTATAAGATGTACCAGCATTGCTAGGAACGAGAAGGAGTGGGGAGTTGTAAAGGATGCATTATATGAAAAATCGATGTACCTAGTTTCCTATTAGTTTTTATGCAAATATGCACAACTTAGAATTTGTTTATTTTATTTACAGTAACTTTTGTTATATTCAGTATACATGAGGTATACCGCTAAAAACTATAACGGGAGTCAACAATTTTATTTGTACTCATTAATGTGTTTTAAATATCGGCTTACTATGACAAATGATGATATGTTTTTAGACTTATACGATAGTTCTAACTATGATTTAGATTAGGGAAGTTATAAATCTCCCCCCTAACCTCCTCATTCATTATTTATTTTAATTAGAAAATAATTTTGTTATATATTTCCAAAAGAAATTTAAACTCTAAGAGCAGTTTGATTATTTAATTTGTATAATGTATTATTTAAACAAAGTCATGCAGAATTTGCACAACGTGTGATAGCAGAAGTTGTGCAAAATCTAAATCTTGAATTGTGGTATATATTATCTTATTTCCTCTGATATGTTGACGATAATGAAATGTGTTGGAATTAATTTCTACTCACATTTACTATTATGTATATAACTAAGCTTACGATGTGTACTCGGATTGACTTTTGACAGGGAATACATACGTTACAGATCATTTTTAATAATAATAAATGCTATCCATCGTTACGATTTGAATTATTCATGGTGTGACAAACAGTGGAGAAGGAGTGCTTAGGAACTCATCATCATGCTTCATTTATTTATTAAAACTAAAATTTCTATTCTATAAGTCCCCTACCTGACCTATACGGGAAAGCAATAGATGTAAACATTTAAGCCTTGAAAAAAAAAAAAAAGCATTCAGCAAAGCCGGGTACCTTAGCTAGTATGTATGTATGTATGTATGTATATATATATATATATATATTGTTGCGAAAATTAAATACATGAATAATCTTTCAGAGAGAGAGAGAGAAAGAGTCGTGTATTTGGAAAGTGTGACGTAGATCAAAGAAACCGACAGAATGTTCTAGGTCCTACCAGTACCTTCCAGCCAGACGTCGAAGGGTCCAGACAATTCCCCTTTGATGTATGCCGCCACCCTATATAAAGAAGAGCTAGCCGCGAGCGAGTCAGTTTTATTCTCACCTGTCTTGATGTCCACATCAGTGCTACAGTGCGACTTAGTGCAATGCGGTAAAGTGTTTTTATAGGAAGAACAGTGTTGTACCGTGACTGTAAGTAACAGTTTAGTGTCGTGTTTAACCCGCCAGTGGGCGCGCTGTTGTATAAAGTGCTACAGCCCCAGGAAAAATGACCCCTTGTCCCTCGCAGGAATATTTGGGGCTTACCCATTTAGCTAATCCTTCCCAACACCCCCACCACACAATGAATGGGTCATTCGGCGGAAAATCCCCAACGGTCAGTTTGTTTTGCACTTTCAAGGGAGAAAGTCGTCTTGTAGCACTTTGTACAACGTGCGCCCTCTCGTGCACCAACATTTGTTCTCGACTTCTACTGTGGATTTCTTCATAATGTAAGTATCCAATGTCCTATAAATTATTGTTCTTTATATTTTTTTAATGATATAATGTTACGAACTTGTATTTAAACAATTATTTTTTTTAAAAAAGGTCAAGGGAAATAATCAGGGACGAGGATATTCCTAGGATTCTTCAAGAGCTCCAAGACCTCTCGGATCAGGAAGAGCATGAGGAACCCCCAGAGCTTCTGGAACACGACAGTGACTTCAGTGATGAAGAAGTCAACAATAGCGAACACGATAGTGAGAGTGAACAGGACGCGAGTGATTGTGAACCAAGTGGAAATTTTGAAGAGGAACCTTTCACAGGTAAAGACAAACTTTCAAAATGGCAGAAATATCGTATATCAAAGCGTTCTAAAACTAAATCTAAAAACGTTGTGAAATGCAAACCGGGCCCAAAAAATATTTCGGACGATGTAAAATCTCTGTTTGATTTCTTTCAATTATTTTTTGATGTAAATATTGTTCAAGAAATTTTACGAAGTACCAACCTCTGCATAGACAACATTAGGTCAAAATTTACGAGGTCTCGCAATTATTTACCACTTGAGATAGAAGAATTGTATGCAATTGTAGGGGCATTGTATTTCATAGGCAATAAAAAGTGTTCAAAAACGAATGTCACGGAGTTGTGGGCTACCGACGGAACTGGATTTGAAATATTGCGAGCTGTTATGAGTGCTAAAAGATTTTTGTTTTTACTCAGGAATATGCGATTTGACGACCTTACAACCAGGGTAATTCGCAGAGCACAAGACAAGTTGGCACCCATTAGATATGTTTTTGATTGTTTTGTAAAAAATTGCACCACATATTATGAAATGGGCCAATACGTTACAATAGATGAAATGCTTCATTCATTTAGAGGCAGGTGTTCTTTTATACAATATATACCAAGTAAGCCAGCAAAATTTGGACTGAAAATGTTTGCAGTTTGTGACTCAAGTGTTTATTACTGTAATAATTTGGAAATTTATTGCAGACAACAACCAGAAGGCCCATTCAAAGTTTCTAACACACCTTTAGAAATAGTGAAACGCCTGATTGTGCCTCTTGAAAACTCTAATAGGAATATAACAACAGATAACTGGTACACAAGCATTCAATTAGGAGAGTACCTCAAATCGAAAAACCTTACCCTCATTGGAACAATCAAAAAGAATAAGAGAGAGATACCTGCTGAATTTTTACCAAACAAAAATAATCCTATCGGGAGCTCTCTTTTTGGTTTTCAAAAACATAAAACATTGGTAACTTATGCAAGAAGAAGAAATAAATCTGTTATATTATTATCGACGATGCATGACAATAATACAATTGATCAGTCAACCGGTAAACCTGAAATAATTATTGATTACAATAAAACAAAAGGAGGAGTGGATACGATGGACCGTATGATCCAAAATTATACTCTATCACGCGTAACAAAAAGATGGCCTATGTCAATATTTTTTACGATGCTCAATATCGGAGGAATAAATGCGCATATTCTGCACACACAGAAACATTTGCAAAGCCCACTAATACGCAAAACATTTTTGAAAACTTTAGGGATGGAGCTGATCAAAGCTCAATTATGCAAAAGAGCGAAAATTCAAACATTGCCTCTAGATATACGTCATTTTCTTCGAAAACAACGGTACGGATCACCGGAACCACAATGCTCAGAACCGCCACCTCAAAAAAAGAAGAAAGGAACCTGTCTGTATGTGGAAGAAAACACAATACTTCAACCACCATCACTTGCGACATCTGCCATAAATTTGCATGTAAAAAACATATAAAAAATACAGTGGTTTGTTTATCATGTGACGCTCCTAACGTGAGTGAGGATAGCGAATAAAAAAGAAGTAATTGTACGATGCCCTAATATTATATTGTATGGACGCCAATTTATTTATGTCAACATTTTATATTATTTTATTTATTGCAACAATTTTTTGTATAATCTTTACATTATATTTATTTGAATTAAATTAATTAGTTTGTTATTTTGATGTTTATATAAATGGAGATTAATTTATGTTATAGATAATTGTGGACTCGAAGATAAAAAATGACATAGAATATTAAATATGAACGTTTCATTTGTATTTTTCATGTAAAAATAAATAACTCAGTAAAATACTAGAACTAAATTTATATAAATATAACTAATAAATTATATTATAATTATTATAAATTATAAATAACTAATAAAATTCCTATGCATAACTGAAAATATTTTATTTTTTCCATACATCTATAAAAATAAAATATATCTTAAAATGCTATTAAAACACTGTATAATCGAAGAATTGAATGTATAAAGTAAAATGAATACATACCCAAAGATCTGAATAAGGGAAAATAGAAAAATTGATTGTAGCACAAAGTACTACACACGCCCGCTCGCGTCATAGAAAAGAGCGCGCCCGCTCGCGGGTTAAGACAGTGCAGTACCGCGAAGTAAAGGACAGTGCAGTGCCGCGAAGTAAAGGACAGTGCAGTGCCGCAAAGTAAAGGACAGTGCAGTGCCGCAAAGTAAAGGACAGTGCAGTGCCATCTTGTTGTGAATTTCAGTGACCGTGAGTGAATTATTGGACTGTGTAATCTGAAGAACAGTGACGCTATCAGTGTATACTGTGAGTAGTAATTAAGAATAATTACCAAGTTTATTGTGCATTGTGAAATAAATTGTGCAGTGATAAAAACTGTGAAACTTGCGAGTATTTAATTTTGCAATCCAAAAGAACTCTTATTAAAAACGTTTATTACTGGTTTCGGTAATAAAAACGTAACAACTGGTCTCAGAAATGGGATTGCAAAATTAAAATCAATAAAAATGAAGTTTGAAGAACTAAAAGTTGAACAACTGAAGAAGGAGCTGGCTAAACTGGATCTGCCAACAACAGGAAATAAGGCTGAATTACAAAGGCGGTTGACAGATGAATTCCAAAGACGAGGAATCGATATAAGTATACAAGAGTTTGACCATAAAGAAGACATTGCTGTAAGTACTCCTATCTCAAGTAGCAATTTGGACTTAAATGCAATTTTAGCCGCTATGATGGAAAATAACCAGAAACTCTTAATATATATATATATATATATATATATATATATATATATATATATATATTAGCTAAGCAACCCGGCTTCGCTCGGGAAATCAGCTGAGGCTGAATGATGAAGGTATTTTTTTTTGGCAAGGCTTCAATGTTTACAACTACACTTCCCGTCTGGGCGCATTGTTTTCCCGTGAGGGTCAGGCTGGATACTTATAAAATAGACTGTTTGACACACCATGAATAATTTAAATCCTAATCATGGATAGCATTTATCTTTAAATAGATAAAATTTTATGAAACTTGGTATGTATATTACTGCTAACCAACTTAGACTTTAGGCAATATTAATATTCTCTAGTCAAACAGGAGTGGGGGTTATAATGGAGGCCTGAAATTAAAAATAGCGATATTTCGTTTCGTATTGATTTTTCGGCAAATATGCACATAACAAAAGTTGTTTATTTTGTTATTTACAGTAACTTTTGTTATATACACTGTTTTCGTATACCGAATTATAAACGAGGTATACGGTAAAACATATAGCAGAAGTGAACAATTTTATTTGGCACAAAAGACTCAACCGAACTAAATAAAACTCGGAATATGTGTTAGCACTAACGCCTTAATTATCATAAGCCATACCAACATTTCTTAGGATGGGCAGGAGTGGGGTTGTAGGGGAGGCCTGAAATTAAAAATAGCTGTATTGTGTTTTCTACTGGTTTATCTGCAAATATGTACATGACAAAGGTTGTTTATTTTGTTATTTAAAGTAACATTTTTTATATTCACTTTTGCCGTATAACAAAGTATAAACGAGATATACATTAAAAACTAAAGCTGAGCTAACAATTTTGTTGGACACTAACAATTGAACCGAACTTAAAACTCGGAATGTGAATTAGCATTAATTCTTCCATGATTATAAGATATATTAAAATTTTTAGGTCCAAACGGGAGTGGGGGTTATGAGGGTGCCTGAAATGAAAAATTGCGATATTTCTATTCTCAATGGTTTTTCAACGATTTTCTATATAAATTATATCATTAGTCAGTTGAATTTTTTTCCATAAGTCACCCAACAGACCCTTACGGGAAGAAATGAGCCAACACCAACCTCAATAAAATTTTGTTTGTGGGTAGGTATCAACTCATACTTGATCATAATTTATATTAACAGTTCTAGGGACGGACAGGATTTGGGGTTGTAATGGAGGTATAAAATAAGACATAATAATCTGAATTTTAAATTCCCACCCCACTAATGGCTAGTCTGATTTCAGCCATTAACGACTATGAACTTGAGTGTTGCATGAAACGATTAAATGTGGAGTATGGTATATCAAATAAACATTTTCAAATTTATGAGAATGTAAAATATTTAATTGATGGCATCATCACACAACATAGTTAAGAGGGAAAAAAGACAAAGCTACAAGCTGTGAAAGCAGAAAACTGTAAACAAGATAAAAAGAATATCTCGAGGATTACAAATATAATAATAACTTTCATGGAGCAAATAATGTGGTGTGTTGGATACCTGTATATGATGGAAGGCAGTCATCTCCAGATGTTCCATATTTATCTTCTTCTTTAATGAAAATATGGACAGTGTTTTGATTCTGGGAAACTAGGCAGAAGAAATATATTAGAATAAACCTCTTATTGTTGAGAAAGAAAAGAAAAATTGGTGGACCATTTAAAAGAGAATGAGTGAGTGAATAGTACCTGCCATATTAGCTACTAAACCGAATATAAGTCTGTTTAGGGATCCAACCCAGATGGACTATACCTCCAACAAATTTTAGCTTAATAGGCATCCATTGGTTTACATGAAGGATTTTCTTTGTACTTAGATTAATGGAAGCTTATTTCGCATTTTGGTCTATTAGATGGATTTTGTTACTACTTGAAAATTATGTACATTTAATCACGTATTTAAGAAATACAAAGAAAAAGAATATATCCCTGTAAAGGATTGGCTTAGATTGACCAACTCGCCTGCTATTTGGTCGGTGCCAAGTTAAAGAGCCTAAAAGGTTATAGATTCCCACCCTGTCTCAATCTCTACCGAAACAGTAATCTCCTGTAGCCAATTAAAGAAACCATAAAATTCATGAGAAGGATAGTGTTACAACTCGAGTAGGAAAGGCACTCAGACATAACAAATAAAGACCTAATGCTTGCGACCTCAATAGCTGATTTCCCTTAAGAGAAATATGCTAGAAAGAAGTTTTTTATTGGGGCTGTTACAATTACCTTATGTCTCTGATTCTTCTTAATTTAATACTACAATTGGTCTTAACTTGGCCTGTTTCTGAATATTTTTGAGTAGTTTTTTACCATTCTTTCCTGACTGGAAGGAACCGGGTGGTGCTCAGGTCTATGATGGAAAACATCATAAAGAATTTGTATAAAGAAACAGGAATAAAAAAATTGCGCAGGACCAAACAAGTGTAGGTTCCCACAGATTAGATATCTATATCAAAGAAGTCATCTAGTAGCCGATATAGCCGGAAAGGCAGAACAGAGGAGATGGAGTGAGAAGCAAATGGTTTTGCTCAAATACAACATATAAAAGTGAGGGCACAGTCTCTCAGATTAATATTGATAAAACTATACATTTACCTGAAGTAGATGGAATGTCTTCGTAATTGTAGGAAGGCTCTGTTTTAACCAAATCTTGACTGGACCCTCCAGCATCTATTTAGAGGAAAATTAAAAATATTATTAACAAGTAAGAAGAACTAAATGTCCATCACACAGGGGCAGCTTAAACTAAGTAGATTTCCCATGTGAAGTTTTACAAAAGATAAATCTACATACTGGTAAAACTTAACATCAACATGAATATTAAGTGAATAAATACCAATGATAATGAGAAAATATGTATACAGCAACAAATTTGCAATAAAATTGGTTCTATACAATTTTTCGATATGACATGATAACAGAGATATTTCGTTTTGCATAAAACATTTGAATATCTAGTTTGGGCATGATCAAACAAAAATTGTAACCTCTAGAGAGGTAAAATATATATATATATATATATATATATATATATATATATACTACTACTACTAGCTAAGGTACCTGGCTTCGCTCGGGCGAGAATCATTAGAGGCTGAATATTGAGGGTATTTTTATAGTAAGGCTTCAATGTGTACAATTATACTTCCCGTCAGGGTCCCATAATGGCCAGGTAACTGTAGGGGACTTATAGAATAGAAATTTGAATTAAAAAGAGTAAAGGAAAATGAGTTCCCTATCAATCTCTCTCTACTGATTGACACGCCGTGAATAATTCAAATCATAATCACGGATGGCATTTATTATAATTAAATAGTATCTATAATGCACATATTTTCTGTTAAACCCGCTCCGGGCGAACATACTTCAGAAATAGTCGGTTGTAAGTAGACATCAAAATATAGGAGAATACCTACTACTCTACTATATACCAAAATTAAAAAGTTTGATTCCCCACAACTTCCGCTATCACTCCTTGTGTAAATTCAGCATGACTTTGTATAAAAATCACGTAATAAAAATTGAATAATGAAAATGTTCATATAGTTTTCATTTCCATTAGAAATAAATAATGTTATTTCTTAGTGAAAGTAAATATTAAAGGAGGTGGGGGGGGGGCTGCAGAGATTTATAATCTCACTAATCCGAATTATACATACAACTACCATATAAGTCTAAAAAACATAACATTATTACGCCTATATAAAAAATTAATTTGTACTAATATATATATTTAAAATAACAAGCTAAAAACCTTCTATAATGTGCATGAGATAACAGGTTTCCCGGACAACACCCCCCCCCCTAGACATTAGGCTATATTAATATTCTCTTTGACGAACAGGAGTGGGTATTATAAGGGAGCCCTGAAATTAAAAAAAAAGTCCGTCACGCAAATTTCCCACGTGAAGATTAGAAATAAATAAATCTACATCTGGTAACACATCACCACCGTGAATATTAAGTGAATAAATACAAACGGAAATAAGAAATGTTTCAGCCAATTTCAATAACCTGCCGACAGGAAGTGTTAGAAATGTAAACAAACAGGTCTGCCCGCCTCACACCGGAAAGAAAAACAATTACTGAAATATATCAGAATATAACATATTAATTTTATTGAGAACTATTTACTATAACTAGTACTGTAATTAATAATGAGTCATAATAATTATTATCTCAATCAACCACCTAGAGGGGAGGGATCACCAGGACATATTTGCATGTATCTCGTATAATAAAGGTCTGGGTTTATTGAAGGCTGAAAACTGCAAATATGTCGGTTAATATTCAAGATAGTGAATAAACGTATATAACAATAATTATAGTACATTTAATTTACAATAAGATTGATTCTATACAAATTTTCGATCCGACTATGGTAACAGAGATATTTCGAATTTTCGAAAATCCTCCCCTCCTCCTGACCCGATTTCAGCCGTTAACGAACTTGATCTTTCTTTTTACATAAAACGACTAAATATCGAGTTTGGTAACGATTAAACAATGATTGTGATCCCTAGAGTGGTAACAGACAAATATATACACACACACACAGTTTTGAACGGACTTCATTTTCGTCATCTCCTAGGTAGGATAGATGGACATTTGAAGAAAAATTTCAAAAATTGCGTCATGAGTACGACCTCAATAGCTGATTTCCCTTGAGGGAAATCTGCTAATAGTGATATTTTGTTTCCTATTGGTTTTTCAGCAAATATGAACATAACAAAAGTTGTTTACTTTGTTATTTAGAGTAACTTTTGTCATATAAACTTTCGCCGTGTACCGAAGTATAAATGCGGTATACGCTAAAAATTATAGCGGGAGCCAGCAATTTTATTTGGCACAAAAGACTCAACCGAACTAAATAAAACTCGGTATGTGTATTAGCACTAACCCCTTCATTATAATAAGCCGCACTAGCATTTAGAGAAATAGACAATGTATGGTATGATGAGATTTCAGTTTGCCATACCAGAAAATGGATAATAACACTAGTCGACAAAAATGAACTTTTATTCTTCAACAAGAACTAAAATAGCATTTTATAGAAGTATTTTTCTTGTTGAATTCAAATATAACATTAGTTTTTCTCCATCGGGCAGAGGTTTTGTGTGATATTCCTTTGAATTTTTATTATATAAAAAAAAATCGATATAACTCAAAATTATTACTCATTCTGCTTTAGCTGGAAAGAAGCATTTTCATGCATATTTTGCGTCTGGAACATCTCTCTTCTTGGTCCAACAGTAGTTAGTTAGCCATATTGGAACTTCACTTGCCTTGGTACCTCTTTGCCATAGAAGAAATATGCTGATGAAAATGTTCACTGAGCTCATCACTGACAGCTCCAAGATTTTCTGGGAAGAAGTCTAAGTGAGAGTCCAAGAAGTGAATTTTTAAAGACATGTTGCACCATAAAGCTTTAAAAGAATAGAGATCAGCCACTATGTCACGATACTTTTCGGCTTATGGTTTCCAAGAAGAATGAAACAAACTTTTGAAAGACTGCCAGGCCAGTTTCTCCAGTGGATTTAACAGTCCTTCGAAATGCTCACCACTCATTACAAACCGGATTAGTGGTCCTATAAAAATTTCTTCTTTCAGTTTAGCATCACTGACTGAGGAATTTCAATCAAAAGCACAAGAATCAGTCAAACTGTTAATCCATAGCTTTGACCAAATCTTCCATTACTCCTAACTTAATATGCAATGGAGATAACAATATTTTTTTCAGGAATCACTAATGGAAAGACACATTTTTCTGGCCAGAGATTCATGTTTAGGCCATGATTTTTTAACATATTGAGACTTACTATCAATGCTGGCCCAGAGTGACAAAAACTGCAAAATTTAGTAAACGGGAAATTCCACATCAATTCAACCACACCATGACACACACCATTTCAGATTTTGATGAATCTTATTTTGGATGTTCTATTCATTGATTTGAGAAACCATACCAAATATTATTGATATATCTTTAACGGTTTGGATTTTATGGTCTCTTAAAGTTTTGAGATTTTCATGTTGTTTATCGATAGGGAACAGTAAAATTAATTTGTTTTGAATTCAAAAATAATTTATAACTTTCTTATTTACAAACCAATTTTGATGAAATTTTTTGTGTATATTCATAAATATATTTAAAAACAATAAAAAAATAAATAAAGATACTAAGTAAGTATTTGTGACCACAATTTGAGTTTTCTGAAAGCAAATACATAGTTTCACATTAAATTGAATTTCTCCAAAAGGGAAAAGGATAATCATGGAAATCTTTTTTTGTTTTTGTTTTAAGACATGTGATCTACCTCCTCGAGTAATAAAACGTATTGTTATTTGACTCCTTCATTGTTTATTCCAAGTTTAAAAATAAATAGTTACAAAAATTTAGAAATTTATATTAATTAAAAAAAAAGATACAATAAAGGTAACTAAAAAGATAGATACATTACGTAGGTTTATTCTAAATGAAAGGCGGTTTACATTATAGGAGTCATCAGTCTAAAATGTACTTTGATATGTACAATTCTTACCCTAAAATTGCTATTATGGTCAATGCTCTTTACAATTTTAAAATATCGTTTAATTTTGTTCAACACTAGGAATACATTGTTGTGAAAACTGGTACGTTCTTCCTGTTTTTGGAGATTCCACAGTCATAATAATATGAAGAATTGAAGCACAAATATCCTCCTTTTTAGGTGAAGAAAATTAAGCTGAAGAGCCATGGGGATGAAGGAATTGTACTGTGACATCTTGTTCTTTGGTTTTCACCTCACTCACCATGCCAAGTTCATATTTTCCATATTGTATTTTCTCTCAAAATTAGGATATTCAAACATGTCTGAGCATTTCCAAACATGAATGAACCTGAAAAACCATGTTTTATGGTGTTTCAGCTTAATATTATAAATAAAATTTCCTTAAATTCAGCTTGGATAAAATCATAACATATGTGGTAAAAGATCCTATGTCAGGTAAAAAAAAAAATAAAATCAGAATTTAAAAAGTAGCTCTCACAAAGAACTGTGACTAATGGAAAAAGTCTGACTACATATCCGAATCCAGTATGAAAAACTGCATTAGATTCACAAAATCAGAATTCTTGTGAAGAAAACCTTCTTGGCCAGTGTAACTAGCATTATGCAATACATTTTTCAAGGGCATCACTTAAGAATAATAGATGAATATATTTGAAAATCCCCTCAAGAGCAAAGTTAGCAAGTGACATCTCCAAAGCCAAATCTAACAAAGGAATAAACTCTGTAGTAGATAATTATATATGCAACAATACTATCAATGATTAACAAATATATTAAACATCTACTCACTTTCGTCATCACTACTGGCACTCATTACCTATATCCAATAGAACCAAACAGAGAACGCACAAAGGAATTTTTATTCTAGAGTAGATTGTTACAAAATAACCTGCCACCGAAGAAACCACCAACTAATGTTTTAGCCCTTCAACCACAAAACAGATAATCTCTAAGGCTAGGCTTCCACTTGCGACTTCTTGTCTCGACGACAAAAAAATTGCTGTAGCGGAAATTTTGGAAGGTCAATCCACTGCTCCCCACCCCCCCCCCCCCCCACCCCCCCCCCCCCCCACCCCCCCCCCCCCCCACCCCCCCCCCCCCCCACCCCCCCCCCCCCCCACCCCCCCCCCCCCCCACCCCCCCCCCCCCCCACCCCCCCCCCCCCCCACCCCAACCCCCCCCCCCCCCGCCCCCCCCCCCCCCCCCCCCCCCCCCCCCCCCCCACCCCCCCACCACCCCCCCCCCCCACCCCCCCCCCCCCCCACCCCCCCCCCCCCCCACCCCCCCCCCCCCCCACCCAACCCCCCCCCCCCCCCCCCCCCCCCCACCCCCCCCCCCCCCCACCCCCGCCCACCCCCACCCACCCCCCCCACCCCCACCCCCCCCCACACCCCCACCCCCCCCCCCCCCCACCCACCCCCCCCCCCCACCCCAACCCCCCCACAACACCCCCACCCCCCACCCCCCCCCCCCCCCGCCCCCCCCCCGACCCACCACAACCGCCCCCCCACCCTACCCCACCACCCCACCCCCCCCCCCCCCACATTCCAATAGCAGGCTTATATCTCCTAATTAGTAAATCATTACTTTGAAAACATAGGCTCAGGTGGCGCCATTCCAATTGCAGGCTTATATCTCCAAATTATTAATGATTAAAGTGATAGCATAGGCTAAGGTGGTATATTCCCAATTGCATACTAATTTCTCCTAACTATTAAATGATTTCTGTGATAGCATAGGCTCATGTGGCGCCATTCCAATAGCAGGCTTATATCTCCTAATTATTAAATAATTACTGTGATAGCATAGGCTCAGGTGGCGCCATTCCAATAGCAGGCTTATATCTCCTAATTATTAAATGATTACTGTGAGAGCATAGGCTCAGGTGGCGCCATTCCAATAGCAGGCTTATATCTCCTAATTATTAAATGATTACTGTGATAGCATAGGCTCAGATAGTGCCTTTCCAATAGCAGGCTTATATCTCCTAATGATTAAACGATTACTGCGATAGCATAGGCTCAGATGGCACCATTCCAATAGCAAGCCTATATCTCCTAATTATTAAATGATTACTGTGAGAGCATAGGCTCAGGTGGCGCCATTCCAATAGCAGGCTTATATCTCCTAATTATTAAATGATTACTGTGAGAGCTTAGGCTCAGATGGTGCCTTTCCAATAGCAACCTTATATCCTCCAATTATTAAATGATTACTGTACAGCATAGGCTCAGATGGTGCCTTTCCAATAGCAGGCTTTTATCTCCTAATTACTAAATGATAACTGTGATAGCATAGACTCTAGCATGAACTCATGTAGCGCCTTTCCAATAGCAAGTTTATATCTCCTATTTATTAAATGATTACTGAGGTAGCATAGGCTCAGGAAGCGCCACTCTAATAGCAAGCTTATATATCCTAATTATTAAATAATTACTGTGAAAGCATAGGCTCAGGTGGCACCATTCCAATAGCAGGCTTATATCACCTAATTATTAAATGATTACTGTGATAGCATAGACTCTAGCATGAACTCATGTAGTGTCTTTCCAATAGCAAGTTTATATCTCCTATTTATTAAATGATTACTGAGATAGCATTGGCTCAGGAAGCGCCCCTCCAATAGCTAGTTTATATATCCTAATTATTAAATAATTACTGTGAAAGCATAGGCTCAGGTGGCGCCATTCCAATAGCAGGCTTATATCTCCTAAATATTAAACGATTACTGCGATAGCATAGGCTCTGTAGCGCCTTTCCAATAGCAAGCTTATATCTCCTAGTTATTAAATGAATACTGAGATCGCATAGGCTCAGGTTGTGCCTCTCCAATAGCAAGCTTATTTCTCCTAAATACTAAATGATTACTGTGATTGCATAGGCTCAGGTGACGCCATTCCAATAGCATTCTTATAACTCCTAATTATTAAATGATTACTGTGATAGCATTGGCTCTAATATAGGCTGAGGTGGCGCCATTCCAAAATTAGGCTTATATCTCCTAATTATTATATGATGATTGTGATACCATAGGCTCAGATGGCCCCATTCCAATAGCATGCTTATATCTCCTAATTAGTAAATGATTACTGTGATAGCATAGGCGCAGATGGTGCCATTTCAATAGCAGGCTTATATCTCCTAATTATTAAATGATTACTGTGATAGCATAGGCTCTAGCATAGGCGCAGGTGGCGCCTTTCAAATTTCAGGCTTATATCTCCTAACTATTAAATGATTACTGTATTAGCATTGGCTGAGGTGGTGCCATTCCAATAGCAGACTTATATCTTCTAACTATTAAACGCTTACTTCGAAATCATAGGCTCAAGTAGAGCCTTTCCAATAGCAAGCTTATAACTCCTTGTTATTAAATGATTACTGTGAAAGCATAGGCTCAGATGGTGCCTTTCCAATAGCAGGCTTGTTTCTCCTAATTATTAAATGATTACTGTGATAGCATAGACTCTAGCATGATTTCACGTGGCGCCATTCCAATAGCATTCTTATATCTCCTAATTAGTAAATGATTACTATGATATCATGGACTCTAGCGTGAACTCAGGTTGCGCCATTCCCATAGCAGGCTTAAATCTCCCAACTATTAAATGATTACTGTGATAGCATAGGCTCAGGTCTCGCCGTTCCAATAGCAGGTTTATATCTCCTAATTAGTAAATGATTACTTTGAAAACATAGGCTCAGGTGACGCCATTCCAATAGCATTCTTATAACTCCTAATTATTAAATGATTACTGTGATAGCATTGGGTCAGATGGCCCCGTTCCAATAGCACGCTTATATCTCCTAATTAGTAAATGATTACTTTGAAAACATAGGCTCAGGTGGCGCCATTCCTATAGCAGGCTTATATCACCTAATTAGTATATGATTACTTTGAAAACATAGGCTCAGGTGGCGCCATTCCTATAGCAGGCTTATATCTCCTAATTAGTAAATGATTACTTTGAAAACATACGCTCATGTAGCGCCTTTCCAATAGCAAGTTTATATCTCCTATTTATTAAATGATTACTGAGATAGCATTGGCTCAGGAAGCGCCCTTCCAATAGCAAGCTTATATATCCTAATTATTAAATAATTACTGTGAAAGCATAGGCTCAGGTGGCGCCATTCCAATAGCAGGCTTATATCTCCAAATTACTAAATTATTACTGTGATAGCATAGGCTAAGGTGGCACCTTCCCAATTCGCGAAATTTCACGATAACTTTTCGTTTCACATGTCATAGACACCATAACTGCATTTTGTTTCTTTCGTGTTTGTTTGTTTGTTACCTTTTCACGCATAAACGGCTGAACCGAATTTTATGAAACTTGGTATGTATATTACTACTAGCCCAACTTAGACTTTAGGCTATATTAATATTCTCTAAGACAAACAGGAGTGGGGTTTATAAGGGAGGCCTGAAATTAAAAATAGCGATATTTCGTTTCCTATGGCTTTTTCAGCAAATATGCCCATAACAAAAGTTGTTTATTTTGTAATTTAGAGTAACTTTTGTTATATGCACTTTTGCCGTATACGGAAGAATAAATGAGTTATACGCTAATAACTATAGCGGGAGTCCCCAATTTTATTTGGCAAAAAAGACCCAACCGAACTAAACCAAACTCAGTATGTGAATTATCACTAACGCCTTCCTTATAATAAGCCATATTAACATTTCTAGGGACGGGCAGGAGTGGGGGTTATAAGGTTGGCTTGAAATTAAGAATAGTGATATGCACATAACAAAAGTTGTTTATTTTGTTATTTAGAGAAACTTTTTTTATATACACTATCGTCGTATACCGAAGTATAAAGGCGTTATACGCTAAAAATTATAGCTGGAGTGAACAAATTTTATTTGGGTCAAAAGACCCAACCGAGATAAATAAAACTCGGTATGTGTATTAGCACTAACGCTTTCATTATAATAAGCCATACCAACATTTCTAGGGACGGTGGGGGTTGTAAGGAAGGCCTGAATTTAAAAATAGCAGTATTTCGTTTTCTATTCGTTTTTCGGCCAATATGAACATAACAAAAGTTGTTTATTTTGTTATTTAGAGTAACTTTTATCATATTCATTTTTGTCTTTTAACAAAGTATAAACAAGATATACACTATAAACTAAAGCGGGAGTCAACTATTTTATTGGGAGCTAACGATTGAACCGAACTTAAAAAAACTCAGTATGTCAATTAGCATTAATTTTTCCATGATTATAAGCTATATAAAAATTTTTAGGTTAGAACGGGAGTGGGGGTTATAAGGGAGGCCTGAAATAAAAATTCGTGATATTTCATTGTCTATTTGTTTTTCGACAAACATGCACATACCAAAGCTGTTTACTTTGATATTTAGATTAACTTTTTTTTTTTATACATTTCTCCAGGAACAATGTGTGGAGCAAGTAATTTTTGTAGAAATATTGATATGCTCAACAATTGATTCCTATTTCAACTATGAGGTACCTCAATAGGAAAAATTAATTCAAATCTATGTTAATATTTTGTCTTTAATAACTGAAATCTATGCATAATGCACTGGAGACGGGAAACATGACAATTTGGAGGGCAGTGAAAACTTACATAAAAAATTAATTTTATTATTAACAAATGCCAACAACGGGTATTAACCCTAAACACTGGGATGGGTAAATGTCAAAATAGTGTGCAAAGTAAAGCCTTGCAAAAAAATACCATCACCATTCAGCCTCAAATCAATTCCCGGGCGAAGCCGGGTATCTGAGCTAGTGTCTCCTATTTATTAAATGATTACTGAGATAGCATAGGCTCAGGTTGTGCCTCTCCAATAGCAAGTTTATATCTCCTAATTATTAAATGAGTACTGTGATAGCATAGGCTCAGGTGGGGCCTTCCCATTAGCAGGCTTATATCTCCTAATTATTAAATGATTACTGTGATAGCATAGGCTCAGATGTTGCCTTTCCAATAGCAGGCTTATATCTCCTAATTATTAAATGATTACTGTGATAGCATAGGCTCAGATGTTGCCTTTCCAATAGCAGGCTTATATCTCCTAATTATTAAATGATTACTGTGATAGCATAGGCTCAGGTGGCGCCTTGCCAATAGCAGGCTTATTATTTAGTAATTATCAGAAATAAGCATGTTTTATGCTTATTTCTGATTATTATTAAATTATTACTGTTACATCTTCCACTCAGGAGCCAGCCTTGCCTATGACCTGGTTATTTCTGATAATTATTAAATTATTACAGTTACAGCTTCTGCTCAGGTGCCAGCCTTGCCTATGACAGGCTTATTTCTGATAATTATTAAATTATTACAGTTACAGCTTTTGCTCAGGTGCCAGCCTTGCCTATGACAGGCTTATTTATGATAATTATTAAATTATTACAGTTACAGCTTTTGCTCAGGTGCCAGCCTTGCCTATGACAGGCTTCTAATGTAGGTAGGATGAAATAATGTAGGCTACGCTTCCACTATAATAATTTAATAACACGGCAAAGCGCTTTCGATGCTGTGCATCATCGTCAGTGCCCGAAGGTTTTCGATGTTGACCTGTCGGCTCTTGGAGCTAGACCAGTCTAGCTCCAAGAGCCGACAGGTCAACATCGAAAACCTTACGGGCACTGACGATGATGCACAGCATCGACAGCGCTTTGCCGTGTTATTAAATTATTATAGTGGAAGCGTAGCCTACATTATTTCATCCTACCTACATTAGAAGCCACTTCCACCTGCTCAGGTGCCAGCCTTGCCTATGACAGGCTTATTTATGATAATTATTAAATTATTACTGTTACTGCTTCTGCTCAGGTGCCAGCCTTGCCTATGACAGGCTTATTTATGATAATTATTAAATTATTACTGTTACTGCTTCTGCTCAGGTGCCAGCCTTGCCTATGACAGGCTTATTTATGATAATTATTAAATTATTACTGTTACAGCTTCTGCTCAGGTGCCAGCCTTGCCTATGACAGGCTTATTTATGATAATTATTAAATTATTACAGTTACAGCTTTTGCTCAGGTGCCAGCCTTGCCTATGACAGGCTTATTTATGATAATTATTAAATTATTACTGTTACTGCTTCTGCTCAGGTGCCAGCCTTGCCTATGACAGGCTTATTTATGATAATTATTAAATTATTACTGTTACTGCTTCTGCTCAGGTGCCAGCCTTGCCTATGACTGGCTTATTTATTATAATTATTAAATTATTACTGTTACTGCTTCTGCTCAGGTGCCAGCCTTGCCTATGACTGGCTTATTTATGATAATTATTAAATTATTACTGTTACAGCTTCTGCTCAGGTGCCAGCCTTGCCTATGACAGGCTTATTTATGATAATTATTAAATTATTACTGTTACAGCTTCTGCTCAGGTGCCAGCCTTGCCTATGACATGCCTATTTCTCGTAATTAATAAATTATTATTGTTATACTTTGGCTGAGGTGGCAGTCTTGCCAATAACTGGTCTATTTCGCCAAATTATTACTGTTATAGCTTTCGTTAAGTTGGCAGCCTTGCGAATAACTGACATATTTCCCTTAATTATTAATTTGCTACTGTTATAGCAGTGAGAGTATGGCAATGGCAAGGTGTCTATACAAGCGATGATCTTCCAAGAAACGTACCATGTGTTATTGTTTTATTAATACTGGTTGCTGGTTTTGATAAAAAGAAGTCTCAAGTATGAACATAATATAATTCCTTCATTAAAGCTCATGTGAATTTAATAATTACAAACAGATTTTCTTTTTTACTTATTAGTAACTATGAGTAAATGGGCTGATAACTCTGCGTCTCCACATTGACTTGGAGAAAACAATCAATTACAATGTTAAAACCCAATAGAATTAACAGCACCATTCATGTATAATGTAAAACGGAATATTGGTGAGTCTAAACATAAATTCATTTTTATGTTAATTCCTTATTTACAAATACTTCAAAGAACAGGTGTGAGTTCAAGCAGATTTCATCCTTATTCTTTCACGAATAAAGGCATCTGGCGGTGGCCTTAATTGGGGCCTTTGATGTCCATTATGTTACTGTCCTGTTGCAGCGCAGCTTAACGTTCAGCACATCTAGATAAGTGTTACTGTGTCAGCTGCCGCTGGCCCTGTGAATGGGTGTGGCCTTTGCCCCATGACTGCAGAGGCACCACGGTGTTAGTCTTGTTGCAGCGCAGCTTAACGTTCAGCACATCTAGATAAGTGTTACTGTGTCAGCTGCCGCTGGCCCTGTGAATGGGTGTGGCCTTTGCCCCATGACTGCAGAGGCACCACGGTGTTAGTCCTGTTGCAGCGTAGCTTAACGTTCAGCACATCTAGATAAGTGTTACTGTGTCAACTGTTGCTGGTCCTGTGAATGGGTGTGGCCTTTGCCCCATGACTGCAGAGGCACCATGGTGTTACTGTCCTGTTGCAGTGCAGGTCAATATTCAAGACATCTAGATAAGTGTTACTGTGTCAACTGTTGCTGGCCCTTTGAATGGGTGTGGCCTTTGCCCCATGACTGCAGAGGCACCACGGTGTTACTGTCCTGTTGCAGTGCAGGTCAATATTCAGGACATCTAGATAAGTGTTACTGTGTCAACTGTTGCTGGCCCTGTGAGTGGGTATGGCCTTTGCCCCATGACTGCAGAGGCACCATGGTGTTACTGTCCTGTTGCAGTGCAGGTCAATATTCAGGACATCTAGATAAGTGTTACTGTGTCAACTGTTGCTGGCCCTGTGAGTGGGTATGGCATTTGCCCCATGACTGCAGAGGCACCACAGTGTTGCTGTCCTGTTGCAGTGCAGGTCAATATTCAAGACATCTAGATAAGTGTTACTGTGTCAACTGTTGCTGGTCCTGTGAGTGGGTATGGCATTTGCCTTTTACTCCAGAGGCACCACAGTGTTGCTGTCCTGTTGCAGTGCAGGTCAATATTCAGGACATCTAGATAAGTGTTACTGTGTCAACTGTTGCTGGTCCTGTGAGTGGGTATGGCCTTTGCCCCATGACTGCAGAGGCACCACGGTGTTAGTCCTGTTGCAGCGTAGCTTAACGTTCAGCACATCTAGATAAGTGTTACTGTGTCAACTGTTGCTGGCCCTGTGAGTGGGTATGGCCTTTGCCCCATGACTGCAGAGGCACCACGGTGTTACTGTCCTGTTGCAGTGCAGGTCAATATTCAGGACATCTAGATAAGTGTTACTGTGTCAACTGTTGCTGGCCCTGTGAGTGGGTATGGCATTTGCCCCATGACTGCAGAGGCACCACAGTGTTGCTGTCCTGTTGCAGTGCAGGTCAATATTCAAGACATCTAGATAAGTGTTACTGTGTCAACTGTTGCTGGCCCTGTGTATGGGTGTGGCCTTTGCCCCTTACTGCAGAGGCGCCACAGTGTTGCTGTCCTGTTGCAGTGCAGGTCAATATTCAGGACATCTAGATAAGTGTTACTGTTGTCAGCGGCCGCTGGCCCTGTCTATGGGTATGGCCTTTGCCCCATGACTGCAGAGGCACCACGGTGTTACTGTCCTGTTGCAGTGCAGGTCAATATTCAGGACATCTAGATAAGTGTTACTGTGTCAACTGTTGCTGGCCCTGTGTATGGGTGTGGCCTTTGCCCCATGACTGCAGAGGCACCACGGTGTTACTGTCCTGTTGCAGTGCAGGTCAATATTCAGGACATCTAGATAAGTGTTACTGTGTCAACTGTTGCTGGCCCTGTGTATGGGTGTGGCCTTTGCCCCTTACTGCAGAGGCGCCACAGTGTTACTGTCCTGTTGTAGTGCAGGTCAATATTCAGGACATCTAGATAAGTGTTACTGTGTCAACTGTTGCTGGCCCTGTGTATGGGTGTGGCCTTTGCCCCTTACTGCAGAGGCGCCACAGTGTTACTGTCCTGTTGTAGTGCAGCTCAACGTTCAGCACATCTAGATAAGTGTTACTGTTGTCAACTGTGCTGGCCCTGTGTATGGGTGTGGGCTTTGCCCCATGACTGCAGAGGCACCACAGTGTTGCTGTCCTGTTGCAGTGCAGGTCAATATTCAAGACATCTAGATAAGTGTTACTGTGTCAACTGTTGCTGGCCCTGTGTATGGGTGTGGCCTTTGCCCCATGACTGCAGAGGCACCATGGTGTTGCTGTCTTGTTGCAGTGCAGCTCAACGTTCAGCACATCTAGATAAGTGTTACTGTTGTCAGCGGCCGCTGGCCCTGTCTATGGGTGTGGCCTTTGCCCCATGACTGCAGAGGCACCACGGTGTTACTGTCCTGTTGCAGCGCAGCTCAACGTTTAGCACAGCTATATAAGTGTTAATGTTGTCAGCTGCCACTGGCCCTGTGTATGGGTGTGGCCTTTGCCCCATGACTGCAGAGGCACCACGGTGTTGCTGTCCTGTTGTAGTGCAGCTCAACGTTCAGCACATCTAGATAAGTGTTACTGTTGTCAGCGGCCGCTGGCCCTGTCTATGGGTGTGGCCTTTGCCCCATGACTGCAGATGCACCACGGTGTTACTGTCCTGTTGCAGCGCAGCTCAATGTTTAGCACAGCTATATAAGTGTTAATGTTGTCAGCTGCCACTGGCCCTGTGTATGGGTGTGGCCTTTGCCCCATGACTGCAGAGGCACCACGGTGTTACTGTCCTGTTGCAGCGCAGCTCAATGTTCAGCACAGCTAAAGGAGCTGCTTCAATGGTAATCTGTCTCCGAGATTCTATAGAGTACTTGAGGTCAGTCAGCCCAGTCTCGCGATCCCTCCGCCGAGTCACCTCCTTCTGGTTATAGCACTTTGCCATGTCCCTCTTCCGCCAGGCTCGGTCATGAATATGCCTAATGTACAAGAATATTACATAAGTAAAATACTTTTAAGAAGCGAATACTTTTTGGAAATTGCAAAACATGGATTAGCATACAGCATTACAATTGTTTTATAATTATGATAGTAGATCATTGAGACAGGGTTCCATAAACTAGAAAGAAGAAAATAATTTTAGCAGAAGAAACTTAATGAAATGAATCTGAAAATTGTAGGCTCAACAAATCCAGCTCCATGGCTTTGACAGTGAGTTATAAGTCAGAATGATTCATTTCCTGTCATACTTGGAATCGCTGCTTCTTCATTCAGGGAGCTTATTGTGAATACTAGAGTAATTGGGTTGATGCGACATTAATGCAGGTCCTTATAAACTTTATCTATTACCCTCTCTTTCACCATGAATTTAATCAGTAAAATCATTCTATACAATATGTTTAATGATTTTAAAATGAAAATGTCGAAGTGGAATTTTCATCGAGTTTATTTTTAAGAATTTAAATTAGTGCTTATCACTGTGCAAATAGATCGTAATATTAATGAAGTGTGGGAGTCAGGGGATTATTAACAAATGCATGGTGGTTCCAGTAGTTTGTCAGTGGAGATTTGGACTTGGAAGGTGGGAGTTGGCATTGTTCAGTTGATGAGGATTAGCTGAGGTCAATAGACCCAACCAAAACCACTCGAGAAATGATAATAGAACTTGGCGTCGTGACTATAACTGCCAACAAGCACTGTCAAGAAATTTATAGTATGAATCGAAAGTTGGAGCATCTTTGTCGAACATTGGAAGGGGTTGAACGTTCTTTATGGTAATGGCAGAGCAAAACCAAATGCTAATGACTGCATAATGCTATGATGACTGCACGAGTTGAAGAATTTTTCAAAACCATGATGAAATTGAAATTTTTTTTGATAGAGTTCATTGCATCCAGGGGTTTAGATTTTTTTTTCTATCAGTTGGGAAGAAAGCTAATTGAATGTTGGCGAAAGTGCATTGTTTCTCACAGAAATTACATTAAGTATATATAGTTAAAGTGAAGACATGGCTAATTTTCAACCAATAATAAAAGCCTGCATTAATTTTGCATCAACCCAATATTAGAAGAACGGACAGAAATCCAGTGACCTTAAAAATAAACAACACTTAGTTCGGTACCCTAGAGTTCACAATCTGTCCCTCAAGTACAAGAGTATAGAATGTGCTAATTTTTATCACAGCTTTAGCAGCAAATTCGTTATTGATGTAACTATAAGGAATGAAAAAGATATGACTAGCCAAACAACCGTTTAAAAGTATTGGTATATCTACTAGCTAATATATATTTACCGAAAGGTACTCTGGAAGCCAGTAGTGAGGTTAGTTGGCCTAGAGATATTGAGCCCTGCTTCTTTCAGTCTCACAAAGAACTCATCATCTTCCAGACCCCAACCCCAGTACTTGTTGCTCATACCATTCACAGCAATAAAATCCTCTCTAAGGGAAAATAAATTTCAATTAGAATAGATAAATAAAAATATGAAAATCTTTCCAAAAAATAGGTAAATAAAAAAATAACAAGGTTGTCACATATTGATGGAATGACAGACATCCCTCATCCTAAAAACCCTAAAAGCTCCAAGGGAGAGGTGCAGAGGGAACAAGAGTAGTGGGAGGGGTTGGAGGAGGAGGTGCAGAGGGAAAAGGAGTAGTGGAAGGGGCGAGGTGGAGGTGCAGAGGGAACAGGAGTAGTGGGAGGGGTTGGAGGAGGAGGTGCAGAGGGAACAGGAGTAGTGAAAGGGACGAGGAGGAGGTGCAGAGGAAAATGGAGTAGTGGGAGGGGTTGGAGGAGGAGGAGGTGCAGAGGAAAATGGAGTAGTGGGAGGGGCGAGGAGGAGGTGCAGAGGGAACAGGAGTAGTGGAAGGGGTTGGAGGAGGAGGTGCAGAGGGAACAGGAGTAGTGGAAGGGGCGAGGAGGAGGTGCAGAGGGAACAGGAGTAGTGGGAGGGGTTGGAGGAGGAGGAGGTGCAGAGGAAAATGGAGTAGTGGGAGGGCGAGGAGGAGGTGCAGAGGAAAATGGAGTAGTGGGAGGGGCGAGGAGGAGGTGCAGAGGGAACAGGAGTAGTGGGAGGGGTTGGAGGAGGAGGAGGTGCAGAGGAAAATGGAGTAGTGGGAGGGGCGAGGAGGTGGAGCAGAGGGAACAGGAGTAGTGGAAGGGGCGAGGAGGAGGTGCAGATGGAAATGGAGTAGTGGGAGGGGTTGGAGGAGGAGGTGCAGAGGGAACAGGAGTAGTGGAAGGGGCGAGGAGGAGGTGCAGAGGGAACAGGAGTAGTGGTGGGGGAGAAGGAGGAGTAGTTCCAGAGTAAAATGGAGTAGTGGGAGGGGCGAGGAGGAGGTGCAGAGGGAACAGGAGTAGTGGGAGGGGCGAGGAGGAGGTGCAGAGGGAACAGGAGTAGTGGGAGGGGTTGGAGGAGGAGGAGGTGCAGAGGAAAATGGAGTGGGGGGAGGGGCGTGGAGGCGGTGCAGATGGAATTGGTGTTGTGGGTGGGGTTGGAGGTGGAGGTGCAGAGGGAACAGGAGTAGTGGAAGGGGCGAGGAGGAGGTGCAGGGGGAACAGAAGTAGTGGGAGGGGTTGGAGGAGGAGGAGGTGCAGAGGAAAATGGAGTAGTGGGAGGGGCGAGGAGGAGGTGCAGAGGGAACAGGAGTAGTGGGAGGGGCGAGGAGGAGGTGCAGAGGGAACAGGAGTAGTGGGAGGGGTTGGAGGAGGAGGTGCAGAGGGAACAGGAGTAGTAGAAGGGGCGAGGAGGAGGTGCAGAGGGAACAGGAGTAGTGGAAGGGGCGAGGAGGAGGTGCAGATGGAAATGGAGTAGTGGGAGGGGCTGGTGGAGGAGGTGCAGAGGGAAAAAGAATAGTGGGAGGGGTTGTAAGAGGATATGACACAACTATAGTTGACTATAACATACTTTTTAATAATCAAAATCCCTCCGACGAAGTTCTGGTAGTGATACCTCGGGTGGTATTCTGGAGATGCAACATGGGTGAGGCCCACTGTCGGGTAGGCATAGGAGAGCTGTGGGTTGAGAGGTAGAAGATCGACATCGTGCATCACTATATAGTCACAGCCTTCGCCACTTGCAACCACAAAACCAACGTTAATCAGCGAAGCTCTGTTGAATCTGTACTGATCAACCTAGAACAGTAAATAACGGAAATAATAATAAATAGGATCATAGTTGCCTAACCATGTTAAAGGTCTCTTTAGAGATGAAATTGAAATGGTTTCCCTTGGAAATTTAAGGATTGGATACCCAAAACCATGCCGTCATTCATTAATTTACAGGGGCTGTGTTCGCGGAAGAATCAACTCCGCAAAGAATGAAGTAGGCGCAAGACCTGCATGACGCCATCCACCGCCACTCATCCTTGCCCTGGGCTGGGGACCTCGCTGCCAGCGATTTCCTTATCATTTGTTCTTATTATCGACCACAAACATGGTACATGTAATTATATCTATTGTACACATCCATGCCTTATAATTTACACCACCATACCCCCTCTCACCATACAGTCCACTCTCTCAAACTCACAAAAAGGGGCGAAGGGGCATCTCCCTATATATATCTTTTAATGGGAAGCCTCTACAATCCCCAAACAATGGTCCAGCCGGGCCGGATTCGACCCACAAACAATGGTCCCCCCGGGCCGGATTCGACCCACAAACAATGCTCCAGCCGGCTAGATTGACCCCCCAAACATGGTCACACCAACCAATTGACCCCCAACGTAGTCCAGTAAGACCTGATTGATAAAGCTTGATGCAAAATAATTCAATAATAAAAATCATACCAAATTCACTGCCATCAAGCGCATATACATTGAATAATAATGACCATACTGTATGTAACTAAACACCATTAAGTGCATACCAGTAATTGATAATAATTCATAAACAAGCAGCTGTTTTAATTAACATAAATCAACTCCCCTTTTGATCTTGTGTGAAATTTAGCAAAGACAGAATTCAAATATCTACTTTATTAATCTAAAGTTTTTAAAGAATCAGCCTTTGTTTACTTATTTTACATTATCTTATAGTTACATAAGAGTATAACCTATTCCAACAATTTACCATGCTTTACCAGTGTGCTTTATGCATTTATTTGTCTTTATTCATTTTCAAAATCAATTTACACTATTATTAACATTGTCGATGCTCATTCAAGCATCATTCAACTTTAATTTAAATCTTCTTTGACTTTAGCATTTAATTGCATTTGGTAACTGTAATGTGAATAGAACAGTTATTCACAAGTGAATATTTATTTTATATTCATAAAGCACATATATCTAACCAATTTTTCTCATGTATTAATATATACATTATCATTTAAATCAGTCACTTTACTCATAGTTTTTATTTACTCAATGTACTATGATTTACCAGTGTGTTTTATGCATTTATTTGTCTTTATTCATTTTCAAAATCAATTTACATTATTATTAACATTGTCGATGCTCATTCAAGCATCATTCAATTTTAATTTAAATCTTATCTGACTTTAGCATTCAAATTGCATTTAGTAACTGTAACATGAGTAGCACAGTTATTCAAGAGAGAATAATCATTTTATTTTTCATAAAGCACATATATCTAACCAATGTTCTCATGTATTAATATATTCATTCTTATTTAACTCAGTTTTTCTACTCATAATTTCTTTATCACTACACAATGTGTATTTGTTTAAGCAATTTAATTGGCAATATGGTTATTTCAAATAACTCATACCCAACATTAATACTTATAAGAACTTGGCATGGGTTTACAAATGTAACCTCAAAATGTTTCAGTTCACTACTTTACTTTATTTTATCAGTGAACTTTACATGTTGTTTAATCACTTTCAGTAAATGAATTATAAATGTAAATGTGTGTATGTAAATGTGACTGATATTCTAGCTTTAGTGTTTACCTGTGACCAGAAAGGAATTTGTACACAATCTATTCAAACAAAGTTACATTTATTAAACACAGTAACATTATCAAATACATCATTCAAAGTACATCTAACAGTTAATCCAAGAGATCACTAATTCAAACATTGTTCACAATCTCATTCTTCTAATCAGGTGGCTCCCTTATCTATAAAAGGTTTCAACATGGTTACAGCTCTCTCCCTGCTACATAGAGCTCACTCACCTATCAATAACCTTACATAGATCACCTGCCTAGACTACCTCACTGCTGTGACGTCATACACTCTTTGTGTACTCTACTCCCCTTCTTCGCTTAGTTACATTATCATTATATTAATCATGGGGCTCCCTTTGTTTATATTTTCTTCTTCGAATATGACTTCTTCTTGTTCTTCTCCTTTCTTGTATCCCCTTGTTTCCAGCTGTCGCTCGATTGGCTCGAAACTCATTATTGTTTATAAACAAAACATCTTTCTTTGATCTTTGATCAAAATGCCCAAGTCAAATCCAGACTATGCTCATTCCATCACTCGCCTAGAACGGCGATTAAAAAGGCTGAATCGTGACATCAACAGCGTCACTGAAGCCTCCAAATTTAGCCTCGAAGATGACAATGCGACTCGACATTTCAAATCTGTCTACAAAACTGCCCAAACCGAATGGGCGGAGTTCCGAGAAGTATGGAACCAAAGAGATGAATTGTTATTGTTTGAGGGTAGAGAAATCAACTTCTCTGACATATGGTCGACACTGTACGACGCCACCAGACGCGTCATGATAGATGCTGAAACCACTCACACGCGCATCCAAGAGCGTTTCAACCAAGAAACCATTGATGCAGCCCAACATCAAATCGGTTTCGATTCCACGAATCGTCAACAATCCGTAAACACAACAGGTTTCAACCCCCAGGACGCACCTCCCTGTCATTGAAATCCCCAAATTCCACGGCGACTTGACAAAATGGAACCACTTCAAAGACACCTTCAAGTCCTTAGTCCATGACGAACCATCTATCACAAATGTTGAGAAGTTCCACTACCTCCTCAGTGCTTTGAAGGGTGAGGCAGCTGCTTTGGTATCAAGGTTTCAGGTGGACGACCGATCATACATCCTTGCTTGGGAAAAACTTCTAAAACAATAGGACAACACTCGCGTACTTGGCTCATTGTACATCCAAAGAATGCTGGAGTCCAACACCAGATCTCTCCTGACACCAACAAAGAGATATGAAGCTTATCTTGCTAATATCTGTGACAGCCTTGACGGCTTTCGTTCTCTCGATCTTGAAGACAAGGAAGAATTCGCATTGGCGATTCTTGCGCTTCGAGACTTAGACCCGGAAACGCGAAGAGGTTTTGAGTTAAGCCTCAAGGACAGCACGAGGTCACCGACAGCCGACGATGTAATAGAGTTTGTCAGACAGCGTCTAGGGGCCATCAAGTTTTCAAACGAATTTGGTTTTCAATCTGAAGCTCCTGCGAAAACACAACGCCAGAGTCCCTACAACACAAGATCCCATGAGACTCCACCCAATCGCTTCTCTCAGAGGTACTCCACTGTCAACCTTCACTCAACTTCAAGATCTCCGGAAGCTCGAACAGGAGCATCGACTGCCCGGTTCCAACGTCCGCACGCTCGGAGCACCCACTCCAACCCCATCCTACCTAAATGCCCATTTTGCAAGAGAAAACATTATCTCCTTAGGTGGCATTCACCGAGGGATGGAAGGGCTGCAAGAATTGCTTGAGGGAAGATCATCCCACAACGAAATGCCCCTCAAAGTACAACTGTCGGCGTTGCAACAAAAGGCACCACACCCTCATTCATAATGAAGAGGACACGCCCATCCGCGCATCCTCTCCTAGACAACCTTCGAAAAAGGCGCAGGATACATCTGAAGGTAGTGGAGTTATATTCACCGCTTACGGCTCAACCACCCAGCACACACCGGAAGGAGCAAATGCGGTTCTCCTGGGGACGGTACAGATGATGATAAAGGGATCCAACGATCGTCTGTACAAGGTACGAGCGCTTCTTGATTGCGGGAGCCAGCACACATTCATCTCCAAGGCACTCGCTTATAAGATAGACCTCCCTGTTCGGCACTTCAAGCATCGCATCGCCGGCTTAGGTAACACCACAACGGCAAGACCAATGGGAATCGTGCCCATCGAATTGAAGCCGCTCGATATTGACAGAGTTCTCACGACTGACGCTATCATAATCGACTCGATAGCTCCCCGCCTTCCTAACCAAGACCTTGACTATAACATCCGCAAGTCATTTGCAAACCTTCAACTGGCTGACACCACATTTGGACAGTCCGGAGCAGTTGACCTACTCATAGGAGCGGATCTCTATCCCCTAGTAGTCACCGGAGCTCCCTACGCCTCCGAAGTGCCTGGGTTCTTCCACATCCCAACTATATTTGGTTTGACAGTCATGGGTAGGTCACGACACCAGGGGTCTACTGAATCCTCATCATTTTTCACCACGTCTCCCGCTGACATTGTGGAACAACGGCAGCGCTTTCGGGAAGTTCAGAAATCTGCCCCAGTTAAGCGGAACAATCCAGGTGAGAAAGCATGCAAAGAGCATTTCGACCGCACTTATGCCTGCACTCACAAAGGGCGTCATATCATGCGACCATGTAAGGCTGCACCCGCCCATGTGGGAAACAACAGGAACATGGTGATGAAAACCTTTGCTTCTCCGAATACAAACTTCGCAAAGATCATGACCTCTCGCAAAATTATCGTGCATTCATCCAAGAATACATGAAGTTAGACCACAGGACTACATCTTCCACCTCATCGCCATACCACATCATGGCGTTTGGAAAGAGGCTCTATTGAGGAAGCAATACAACTTCAGAAGGAACTGATCGCCTTATTTGCTCTAGGAAGCTTCCAACTGGGCAAATTGGCATCAACGGTCTCAGCGCTTGTCCCGAACACCAGAGAGTCCGTCCAGACAGTCAGCATGCTACCTTCAGGCGACAATTATTTTAAGGTCCTGTTACTCAGATGGGGCTCAAAAAACGACACCTTCTGGTACCCATCTCACACAACCAGTGTCATCCCTCACACCATTATTACACCCTGAAGGAAAGGATTCCTAGGGTGCAGAAGAATTTCGACTTTATTTTTTTGGAGATACATTTTTTTTCTTATCATTCTCTTCGAGATCACAAGTTTCATTATTTCTTTCTTTATTATTCCAACTTGTAAAATTTTTTTTTTCTTAGAGGATCTTTATTTTTCGTTCAATAACAGCCCCCCCCCCACTCACTCACACAAAAACACAGACGCCACACAAACACACACCACAATGGGCTCTGTGCTTTAGATCGTAAGTTGGTTTTTTAGTTTTTAATTAGCCCAAGCTAATTCAAGGTGGGCAGTTTGTTCGCGGAAGAATCAACTCCGCGAAGAATGAAGTAGACGCAAGACCTCCATGACGCCATCCACCGCCACTCATCCTTGCTCTGGGCTGGGGACCTCGCTGCCACGAGGGGGACCGGAAGGAAAGGGCAAGAAGGAGAAGGGAAAAGTTGGGAGCCTAGTGCGGCCAGTAAAAGAAGCCATTATCATCGAAGTGACAAACCCCCTCAAAATGCAGGAGTAGGCCTAAAAGGGATGTCGGGCGATGAGGCTGGGAGGGAACAAGGAGGGGAAGAAACCACGACAATAAAATAGTGAGTACTCACATTTATCTCAAAATTCAACGCACTTCGAAGCCAACAGGCCCCCCCCAACCCCATAATGGGTCCCACCAAACAACCTGCTCCACCACGAGTTCAACCCAACCCACAGCAGCTCACCAATAGAACATAATTAGACATTAAAAGATTTCCTTATCATTTGTTCTTATTATCAACCACAAACATGGTACATGTAATTATATCTATTGTACACATCCATGCCTTATAATTTACACCACCATACCCCCTCTCACCATACAGTCCACTCTCTCAAACTCACAAAAAGGGGCGAAGGGGCATCTCCCTATAAATCTTTTAATGGGAAGCCTCTACGATCCCCAAACAGGCTGTTAGCCATATGAGTTAAGCGTTGACCTTAATCTCACATGAAAACCTAGAGTGGCGAATTCCAATTCCCGTCTGGGCTGAGAAATATATTTATTGACAGAATTCGTTAAATAAAATCCTTAGTCCCATCCTGGCTAGAAAAGGCTGGTAACCTGTAGATAACCCTTAGAAGAAAAAATGGACGTTAATAAATAATTTAATTTTAGGAGGAGATGAGCTGATATTAGGTGTGTGTCTGATATGGAGCAGCAGAAGGGGGAGGAGACGGGCTGATGTTAGGTGTGTGTATGATATGGAGCAGCAGAAGAAGGGGAGGAGACGAGCTGATGTTAGGTGTGTGTATGATATGGAGCAGCAGAAGGGGAGGAGACGGGCTGATGTTAGGTGTGTGTATGATATGGAGCAGCAGGAGGGGGAGGAGACGGGCTGATGTTAGGTGTGTGTATGATATGGAGCAGCAGAAAGGGAGGAGACGGGCTGATGTTAGGTGTGTGTATGATATGGAGCAGCAGGAGGGGGAGGAGACGGGCTGAGGTTAGGTGTGTGCATGATATGGAGCAGCAGAAGGGGAGGAGACGGGCTGATGTTAGGTGTGTGTATGATATGGAGCAGCAGAAGGCGAGGAGGAGACGGGCTGATGTTAGGTGTGTGTATGATATGGAGCAGCAGAAGGCGAGGAGGAGACGGGCTGATGTTAGGTGTGTGTATGATATGGAGCAGCTGAACGGGGAGGAGACGTGCTGATGTTAGGTGTGTGTATGATATGGAGCAGCTGAACGGGGAGGAGACTGGCTGATGTTAGGTGTGTGTATGATATGGAGCAGCAGAAGGGGGAGGAGACGGGCTGATGTTAGGTGTGTGTATGATATGGAGCAACAGAAGGCGAGGAGGAGACGGGCTGATGTTAGGTGTGTGTATGATATGGAGCAGCAGAAGGGGAGGAGACGGGCTGATGTTAGGTGTGTGTATGATATGGAGCAACAGAAGGCGAGGAGGAGACTGGCTGATATTAGGTGTGTGTATGATATGGAGCAGCAGAAGGGGAGGAGACGGGCTGATGTTAGGTGTGTGTATGATATGGAGCAGCAGAAGGGGAGGAGACGGGCTGATGTTAGGTGTGTGTATGATATGGAGCAACAGAAGGCGAGGAGGAGACGGGCTGATGTTAGGTGTGTGTATGATATGGAGCAGCAGAAGGGGGAGGAGACGGGCTGATGTTAGGTGTGTGTATGATATGGAGCAGCAGAAGGGGAGGAGACGGGCTGATGTTAGGTGTGTGTATGATATGGAGCAACAGAAGGCGAGGAGGAGACGGGCTGATGTTAGGTGAGTGTTTGATATGGAGCAGAAGGAGGGGGAGGAGATGGGCTGATGTTAGGTGTGTGTATGATATGGAGCAGCTGAACGGGGAGGAGACGTGCTGATGTTAGGTGTGTGTATGATATGGAGCAACAGAAGGCGAGGAGGAGACGGGCTGATGTTAGGTGTGTGTATGATATGGAGCAGAAGGAGGGGGAGGAGACGGGCTGATAGTAGGTGTGTGTATGATATGGAGCAGCAGAAGAAGGGGAGTAGACGGGCTGATGTTAGGTGTGTGTATGATATGGAGCAGCTGAACGGGGAGGAGACGGGCTGATGTTAGGTGTGTGTATGATATGGAGCAGCTGAACGGGGAGGAGACTGGCTGATGTTAGGTGTGTGTATGATATGGAGCAACAGAAGGCGAGGAGGAGACGGGCTGATGTTAGGTGTGTGTATGATATGGAGCAGCTGAACGGGGAGGAGACTGGCTGATGTTAGGTGTGTGTATGATATGGAGCAGCTGAACGGGGAGGAGACGGGCTGATGTTAGGTGTGTGTATGATATGGAGCAGCAGAAGGGGGAGGAGACGGGCTGATGTTAGGTGTGTGTATGATATGGAGCAGCAGAAGGGGAGGAGACGGGCTGATGTTAGGTGTGTGTATGATATGGAGCAGCAGGAGGGGAGGAGACGGGCTGATGTTAGGTGTGTGTATGATATGGAGCAGCAGGAGGGGAGGAGACGAGCTGATGTTAGGTGTGTGTATGATATGGAGCAGCAGAAAGGGAGGAGACGGGCTGATGTTAGGTGTGTGTATGATATGGAGCAGCAGAAGAAGGGGAGTAGACGGGCTGATGGTAGGTGTGTGTATGATATGGAGCAGCTGAACGGGGAGGAGACTAGCGGATGTTAGGTGTGTGTTTGATATGGAGCAGCTGAACGGGGAGGAGACGTGCTGATGTTAGGTGTGTGTATGATATGGAGCAGCAGAAGGCGAGGAGGAGACGGGCTGATGTTAGGTGTGTGTATGATATGGAGCAGCAGAAGGCGAGGAGGAGACGGGCTGATGTTAGGTGTGTGTATGATATGGAGCAGAAGGAGGGGGAGGAGACGGGATGATGTTAGGTGTGTGTTTGATATGGAGCAGCTGAACGGGGAGGAGACGTGCTGATGTTAGGTGTGTGTATGATATGGAGCACCAGAAGGCGAGGAGGAGAAGGGCTGATGTTAGGTGAGTGTATGATATGGAGCAGAAGGAGGGGGAGGAGACGGGCTGATAGTAGGTGTGTGTATGATATGGAGCAGCAGGAGGGGAGTAGACGGGCTGATGGTAGGTGTGTGTATGATATGGAGCAGCAGAAAGGGAGGAGACGGGCTGATGTTAGGTGTGTGTATGATATGGAGCAGCAGAAGGGGGAGGAGACGGGCTGATGTTAGGTGTGTGTATGATATGGAGCAGCAGAAGGGGAGGAGACTGGCTGATATTAGGTGTGTGTATGATATGGAGCAGCAGAAGGGGGAGGAGACGAGCTGATGTTAGGTGTGTGTATGATATGGAGCAGCAGAAGGGGGAGTAAAGCTAAAAATTTTACGATGAACCCTGCTTCTGTTTTGCCCCCTCCCCTAAAAATATTGAGTTTGGTAAAGATAAGAAGGAGTGGGAATGTAATCTAATTGAGAAGTCTATAAGACCATAAGAGGGATAAAAACAAAGAGAAATACCAATTATTGTAATATCAAACGTGGAAATATCTGTAGTACTGACCTGATTTATGACGTAGATGTTGTGTCGTATGTTCTGAGCATTGAGGAATTGGTGTATGTGAGGCGCAAATTGGAGCAGCTCTTCAAATCTATCACGGAGTGGGACAATTACACCAAGAAGGTGGCCTTTCGTTTCTACCAGATCTCCTTTCACCTTCGAACAATCACAGCCTTCAGCACGTCCTCCTAAATCATATGCAAATGAACATTTCCTATTTTATCCCTAACATTTACATACAAACATACAGACTAAAGATAAAACAAAGATAGAAATGATCAGCCAGAGAAGATAGAAAAGAAGGGATAGTTAGGAGAAAGAAAGTTGATTGAAGAGCACATTTTGTTAGGAAGAAGGAAAGTAGAGAGAAGAGCATGGCCAGTTAGGAGGAATGAGAGGAGATAGAAGAGCACAGCTAGTTAGGAAGAAGGGGAGTAGCTAGAGGAGCATGGCAAGTTAGGAGGATTGAGAGTAGATTGAAGAGCACAGTTAGTTAGGAAGAAGGAGAGTAGATAGCGGGCACACACCTGATACAAGGCGAGGGAGAATGATAGAGGATGGAGTGCTATGGGAATATAGGAGAAGTAGATAGCAGGGACACATCTGATAGGAGACAAGGGTGAATGATAGAGGATGCAGTGCTATGGGATGATAGAAGTAGATAGCGGGCACACAGCTGATAGGAGATGAGGGTGAATGATAGAGGATGCAGTGCTATGGGATGATAGAAGTAGATAGCGGGCACACAGCTGATGGGAGGGAGGGAGAATGATAGAGGATGCAGTGCTATGGGATGATAGGAGAAGTAGATAGCGGACACACACCTGATAGGAGGAAAGGGAGAATTGCATCTTAGTTAATTTCCGTCTGTGCTAAAGCATATACGTAGTAAGGTCCAAAAGTTTCCGGCCTGGGATAGAAGGAAAGGTGAAAGAAAAAAACTGGTTTTACTGTTTTTCAATATATTCTCCTCTAAGTTCAATACACTTATTACAACGCTTTGGCAACATTTCTATACCATGAAAAAAATAATTTTGTTCTTTGATAAAAAGGGTTCTTCCACTGCTGCTTGGAGCTCTTCGTCGGTGTTAAATTGCCTTCCACGAAGGCCTGATTTTAATTTTGAGAAAAGGTAGAAATCACTAGGGGCCAAGTCTGGGCTGTAGGGTGGGTGAGAGATTTCTTGGAATCCACAGTCCTTCACAGCGGCCTTGGAAATCAATGCTGTGTGGACAGGGGAATTGTTGTGAAGGAGGCGGACGCCTCTGCTTAACTTCCCTCGCCTCTTCTTTTTAATGGCGTCTCGTAACTGGTGAAGTACGGCTGCATAATACTCACCATTCATTGTGGTATTCGTTTCTTTAAAATCTATCAATAGTATTCCTTTACAGTCCCAAAAAATTGTGGCCATTATCTTTTTTGTTGACTGCGTGACTTTTGCCTTTAAAGGAAGCGCTTCTCCTGGTCTTCTCCATTCCATGAACTCTCTTTTGCTGAGTGGGTCATAATATAGAACCATTGTCTCATCCCCAGTTACAATTGAGTCCAAAAAATTCTTTGGGTCGGCATTATACTCGCGTAAAAATTCATTGCAGCAGTGAACTCGTTCCTGTTTTTGATGAGCTGAAAGAATTTTTGGAATCCATCTTGCACTAACCTTCTTCATATGCAAATGTTCTTTGATGATCCTCAAATCTCTTGTTTTTGAAAGCCCCAACCTCGCTGCTATTTCCTTGGTTTTCAGTCGTCGGTCAGACAGCAATTCAGATTCCACAAGTTGGTTTGTTTCAGAAGTGACAGCTTCCAGTGGGCGACCGGGACATGGGTCATCTTCTAGACTTTCTCTCCCTAACTCAAATAATTTTGCCCATTCTTTCACTGTGGAATACGAGGGGGAGGACTGCCTGTATACACAATCCAATCGCTCTTTAATTTGCGCAGGAGTAAGACCCTCTTTACAAAAGAATTTAATTACCGCACGGTACTCGAGTTTAAACATTGTAAAAATGGGGAGTTTCCTTTAAGGCTGGACACTGACTGACAGGACTGAGGAAGTGCGGGCGATGGGTATGGAGTGAGCAGGCATGGACCTGCATAGGTGTGCAGGTCCCGGCACGTTTGAAGGAGGGCAAGCAGGACAGGCCAGAAACTTATGGACCTTACTACGTATCTATTGAGAAGTTGCCAACAACATTCTTAGTATCATTCTGACAATTTGAAAGATAGTAACCTGTCCAATAGCATCTCAGTTAAATAGTTTCAAAAATTGTACCGGCTGTCAACTAATACTAAACTCAAAATAAATGTTGTGGGCATTATTGTTGTGAGGAAATGTTGGCAATTGGTTTTGGTTTTAATATTAATTATAGTAAGATTTCTTCAAAAAGTGTAAATAGGATGAATGAAGCATTTACCTGAGGGCAAATAGATGATTGCCAATGTGGAGCAGAGGATGAATGATGCAAAAATGCAAATGAAAAGGTATTTAAATCGAAATGGTTTAAAGAGATAAGCCATTGGCGATGAGAAGGCCTGGAAGGTAGAGAACAAGATATAGGAGTAACCCTTCTAGAACCTTCCTACTACTATTATCGCTCTCACCAGCGAGCTGACCTATTTGCACCTCCTTTTCTTGATGAGTTTTGTGCTAAATAGAACAGACTCATGGTTTGAGGGCGTACGTGTAAGTTGATGAATTAATATTTGTTTAATAATGTCAAGACTGTTGTAATAAGAGGAAGGTAGTAGTTACAAAAACTTTGTCACTGCTTGAATATGTACTCCTAAATGTGAAAAAAAACTATTTCCAATTTAACAAATAGACTCCTGGCAGAACAGATCTCAGAAAGTTCACTGGAAATAGTTGAAACGTCAGTAGCATTTAATGCTAAACAAAATCACCTGTTTCAAATGCAATGAAAGTGGGCATTTTGCAAAAAATAGTTTTCAAACCAAAGATGCAAAGCATCATGACCCATGTAAATACTGCAAAAAGATAAATCACAAAGCTGAACAATGCTACTTTAGGCCTAATTCTAACAATAAAAAGGTTTCTCAGAATCATAACAAAGTTGCATTTCTCTCTGACACGTCTGTGACTAAAAATAACAATGTATTATTGATTCAGGGAGTCATCTCATCTGACAAATACTTTGTTTTCTCACAAATCTTAGACCTATTAAAAAAGTAATTGGTGTAGCCAAAGAAGGTGAGATGATGATAGCAACTCAAATTGGTGACATTCACTTTAAAGACTTTATTTTGAAAGATGTACATTATTTAATAATGAAGGCCTACATGAATTCATGGAACAACCAAAAATTGCTCCTAATGATTACAAACTGTGGAATAAAGAGAAGAGGAAAACATTTATTTCGAGTCATGTATAACGTATAAATTTATTTATTAAACTATCAGGAAATCAACATATTTCTAATAACAAAGGCAAACGCAATGGTTATAACACTGAAAATAATAACCTGAAGATGACAGATGAAAATACCGAAAGAGAAAAGGAAGATAAAAATACATGTACTGAAATTGATCCCTTGAGGATAATGGAAATGAGAATACAACTGAAATAGTTAATTAAAAAAGAGAAAGGCGCAACAGAACATTGCCAGCAAAATTGGAAGATTATATTATTGATGAAGATGACTCTCTTTTAACCTACCGAGAAGCTACTTCAGGAATAGACAAAGAAAAATGGTTAAGTGTAATATCTGATGAAAAACAACCATTATATAAGAACAAAACTTAGGCATTAATTGATTAAAAAGATGCCATTGGGGATTCGAACAAAATATAGGACCAAACAGTGATGAAACAAATAGCCCAGTAGTAGCAAATGATTCTCTCAGTTTACATTTAGCATATGCTATTAATAACAGTTATAAAATGAAAATGTTTGACGTCAAGACAGCATTTTTGAATGGTGTTCTGGATGAAGAAATTCTAAAGGAAGTTCCAGAAGATTATACGGCACCAGGGATGAAATGCAAGTTAAATAAATCCCTTTGTGGTCTAAAAAAGGCACCATCCACGTGGAATAAGAAATAAACGAGTCAGCTGAAGAAAGAAGGTTTGGAACCGCTGAAAAACAACAACAAAGCATCTTCGCAAATAAGGAAAAGTCAATGATTCTGGCTATATACCTTGATGATGGAATACTAATATACAATGATGAAGTTAAAGGCAGCAAAATTATTAAAAACCTAGGAGAAGAATTCGTAATACTACTGGTTATTGTGCACATCAAACATGACCAAATAATGTATATCCTATCTAGGAAATGTTGTAGACGGTGTATTGAGCTGCAAGCAAATGTAGGAAGGCTGGATACACGGTGAGTCGCTGGGAAAGCGGGAACTGGGAGGGAAGCATTAGGGGTTATCACTTCCGCGAGGTAATACTATTGGTTATTGTGCACAGCAAACATGACCAAATAATGTATATCCTATCTAGGAAATGTTGTAGACGGTGTATTGAGCTGCAAGCAAATGTAGGAAGGCTGGATACACGGTGAGTCGCTGGGAAAGCGGGAACTGGGAGGGAAGCATTAGGGGTTATCACTTCCGCGAGGTAATACTATTGGTTATTGTGCACAGCAAATATGACCAAATAATGTATATCCTGGCTAGGAAATGTTGTAGACGGTGTATTGAGCTGCAAGCAAATGTAGGAAGGCTGGATACATAGTGAGTCGCTGGGAAAGCGGAAAACTGGGAGGGAAGCATTAGCGGTTATCACTTCCGCGAGGTAATACTACTGGTTATTGTGCACAGCAAATATGACCAAATAATGTATATCCTGGCTAGGAAATGTTGTAGACGGTGTATTGAGCTGCAAGCAAATGTAGGAAGGCTGGATACATAGTGACTCGCTGGGAAAGCGGAAACTGGGAGGGAAGCATTAGCGGTTATCACTTCCGCGAGGTAATACTACTGGTTATTGTGCACAGCAAATATGACCAAATAATGTATATCCTGGCTAGGAAATGTTGTAGACGGTGTATTGAGCTGCAAGCAAATGTAGGAAGGCTGGATACACGGTGAGTCGCTGGGAAAGCGGGAACTGGGAGGGAAGCATTAGGGGTTATCACTTCCGCGAGGTAATACTACTGGTTATTGTTCACAGCAAACATGACCAAATAATGTATATCCTATCTAGGAAATGTTGTAGACGGTGTATTGAGCTGCAAGCAAATGTAGGAAGGCTGGATACACGGTGAGTCGCTGGGAAAGCGGGAACTGGGAGGGAAGCATTAGGGGTTATCACTTCAGCGAGGTAATACTAGTGGTTATTGTGCACAGAAAACATGACCAAATAATGTATATCCCGGCTAGGAAATGTAGAGTGCGGCATTAATGGCAGCAGAAATAGGAACATCCTTTTGTTAGCGATGATATAGAGGGGGGATGTTGAGGTTAAAGGTGTCATAGCAACATCATCCTCTTATATAAACATATGTTATGTTTTTATAGCTTTTAATAAAATATGAACATGTGTGCGTTGTCTGTAAGATTAAACAGCTACAACATTAATAATATGTGGCAGGACAGATAATGTTGAACGGTTCACTAGCGAAGGTTTCAATTGAAGGTTCTATTCTCCCTCTAACTTTGGAAGGAAGGCAACTGGTTAGAGTTAGACAATGATTAGATTTGCTTTCCTTTAGGCTGAGAAGCAGAACAGATCTGGACTTGGACCCTTTACCTTCTAGCATCTACTCTATTTTTCAATATTCACCTTGAATACTCCTTTAATAAGGATGTATTTACATCATTCACTACCTTCTTGCCTAGCAACTATCTTTCATACTAAATACACAATACATTACTATTTCTAACCAGTAATTATTTCTAATTTTATAAAGGAATTCCTGTTAAGACTACCATTATATTATACAAGTATCTTATTTGTTGGACACCAGGACAAGAAACAAACGCTTGGAATTCTCAAAATGAAGCAATTCACTGTTATGACCTTGAATGTGTGGTAAGTAACAATAACATTAATTTCCATCATATGAATATTGGTTTCAGTAGGAATTATGGTGGCAAATATAGGGTTGGTCCCTCCGATATTCTACCCGCTCCTTCCTAGCAGCTGTAATGTGTGATAAGCAACTATACCATTCATTTCCATCATATGGATATTGGTGTCATTAGGAATTATGGTGGCAAATATAGGGTTGGTCCCTCCGATATTCTACCCGCTCCTTCCTAGCAGCAGTAATGTGTGATAAGCATCTATACCAATCATTTCCATCATATGGATATTGGTGTCGTTAGGAATTATGGTGGCAAATATAGGGTTAGTCCCTCCGATATTCTACCCGCTCCTTCCTAGCAGCTGGAATGTGTGATAAGCAACTATACCATTCATTTCCATCATATGGATATTGGTGTCGTTAGGAATTATGGTGGCAAATATAGGGTTGGTCCCTCCGATATTCTACCCGCTCCTTCCTAGCAGCTGGAATGTGTGATAAGCAACTATACCATTCATTTCCATCATATGAATATTGGTTTCGTTAAGAATTATGGTGCGAAATATAGGGTTGGTCCCTCCGATATTCTACCCGCTCCTTCCTAGCAGCTGGAATGTGTGATAAGCAACTATACCATTCATTTCCATCATATGGATATTGGTGTCGTTAGGAATTATGTTGGCAAATATAGGGTTGGTCCCTCCGATATTCTACCCGCTCCTTCCTAGCAGCTGGAATGTGTGATAAGCATCTATACCATTCATTTCCATCATATGGATATTGGTGTCGTTAGGAATTATGGTAGCAAATATAGGGTTGGTCCCTCCGATATTCTACCCGCTCCTTCCTAGCAGCTGTAATGTGTGATAAGCAACTATACCATTCATTTCCATCATATGGATATTGGTGTCGTTAGGAATTATGGTGGCAAATATAGGGTTGGTCCCTCCGATATTCTACCCGCTCCTTCCTAGCAGCTGTAATGTGTGATAAGCAACTATACCATTCATTTCCATCATATGGATATTGGTGTCGTTAGGAATTATGGTGGCAAATATAGGGTTGGTCCCTCCGATATTCTACCCGCTCCTTCCTAGCAGCTGTAATGTGTGATAAGCAACTATACCATTCATTTCCATCATATGGATATTGGTGTCGTTAGGAATTATGGTGGCAAATATAGGGTTGGTCCCTCCGATATTCTACCCGCTCCTTCCTAGCAGCTGTAATGTGTGATAAGCAACTATACCATTCATTTCCATCATATGGATATTGGTGTCGTTAGGAATTATGGTGGCAAATATAGGGTTGGTCCCTCCGATATTCTACCCGCTCCTTCCTAGCAGCTGTAATGTGTGATAAGCAACTATACCATTCATTTCCATCATATGGATATTGGTGTCGTTAGGAATTATGGTGGCAAATATAGGGTTGGTCCCTCCGATATTCTACCCGCTCCTTCCTAGCAGCTGGAATGTGTGATAAGCAACTATACCATTCATTTCCATCATATGGATATTGGTGTCGTTAGGAATTATGGTGGCAAATATAGGGTTGGTCCCTCCGATATTCTACCCGCTCCTTCCTAGCAGCTGTAATGTGTGATAAGCAACTATACCATTCATTTCCATCATATGGATATTGGTGTCGTTAGGAATTATGGTGGCAAATATAGGGTTGGTCCCTCCGATATTCTACCCGCTCCTTCCTAGCAGCTGTAATGTGTGATAAGCAACTATACCATTCATTTCCATCATATGGATATTGGTGTCGTTAGGAATTATGGTGGCAAATATAGGGTTGGTCCCTCCGATATTCTACCCGCTCCTTCCTAGCTGCTGGAATGTGTGATAAGCAACTATACCATTCATTTCCATCATATGGATATTGGTGTCGTTAGGAATTATGGTGGCAAATATAGGGTTGGTCCCTCCGATATTCTACCCGCTCCTTCCTAGCAGCTGTAATGTGTGATAAGCAACTATACCATTCATTTCCATCATATGGATATTGGTGTCGTTAAGAATTATGGTGTCAAATATAGGGTTGGTCCCTCCGATATTCTACCCGCTCCTTCCTAGCAGCTGTAATGTGTGATAAGCAACTATACCATTCATTTCCATCATATGGATATTGGTGTCGTTAGGAATTATGCAGGCAAATATAGGGTTAGTCCCGCCGATATTCTATTCGCACCTTCCTAGCTGCTGGAATGTGTGATAAGCATCTATACCAATCATTTCCATCATATGGATATTGGTGTCGTTAGGAATTATGTTGGCAAATATAGGGTTGGTCCCTCCGATATTCTACCCGCTCCTTCCTAGCAGCTGTAATGTGTGATAAGCAACTATACCATTCATTTCCATCATATGAATATTGGTTTCGTTAGGAATTATGGTGGCAAATATAGGGTTAGTCCCTCCGATATTCTACCCGCTCCTTCCTAGCTGCTGGAATGTGTGATAAGCAACTATACCATTCATTTCCATCATATGGATATTGGTGTCGTTAGGAATTATGGTGGCAAATATAGGGTTGGTCCCTCCGATATTCTACCCGCTCCTTCCTATCTGCTGGAATGTGTGATAAGCATCTATACCACTCATTTCCATCATATGGATATTGGTGTCGTTAAGAATTATGTTGGCAAATATAGGGTTGGTCCCTTCGATATTCTACCCGCTCCTTCCTAGCAGCTGTAATGTGTGATAAGCAACTATACCATTCATTTCCATCATATGAATATTGGTTTCGTTAGGTATTATGGTGGGAAATATAGGATTGGTCCCTCCGATATTCTACCCGCTCCTTCCTAGCAGCTGTAATGTGTGATAAGCAACTATACCATTCATTTCCATCATATGGATATTGGTGTCGTTAAGAATTATGGTGTCAAATATAGGGTTGGTCCCTCCGATATTCTACCCGCTCCTTCCTAGCAGCTGTAATGTGTGATAAGCATCTATACCATTCATTTCCATCATATGGATATTGGTGTCGTTAGGAATTATGTTGGCAAATATAGGGTTGGTCCCTCCGATATTCTACCCGCTCCTTCCTAGCTGCTGGAATGTGTGATAAGCAACTATACCATTCATTTCCATCATGTGAATATAACCTGGAGGAGGGAGCTGGTCTAGGCAATAACCTGAAGGAGGGAGCAGGCTTTGCCAATAACCTGGAGGATGGAGCTGATGTAGGCTATAACCTGGAGGAGGGGGAGCTGGTCTAGGAAATAACCTGGGGCGGGGGGAGGAGCTGGTCTAGGTAATAACCAGGAGGAGGGAGCTGGTCTAGGCAATAACCTGGGGGGGGGGGGAGGAGCTGGTCTAGGATATAACCTGGGGGGAGGGAGAGGAGCTGGTCAAGGCTATAACCTGGAGGAGGAAGCTGGCCTTGGCAATAACCTGGAGGTGGGAGCAGGCTTTGCCAATAACCTGGGGGATGGAGTTGATCTAGGCTATATCCTGGAGGAGGGAGCTGGTCTAGGCTATAACCTGGAGGTGGCAGAGCAGGCCTAGGCAATAACCTGGAGGAGGGAGCTTGTCTAGGCTATAAACTGGGGGTGGGGGAGGAGCTGCTCTAGGCTATAGCCTGGGGGGGGGAGGAGCTGGTGTAGACTGTAACCTGGGTGGGGGGGAGGAGCTGGTCTAGGCTGTAACCTGGAGGAGGGAGCTGGTCTGAGCTATAACCTGAAGGAGGGAGCAGGCTTTGCCAATAACCTGGAGGAGGGAGCTGGTCTAGGCAGTAACCTGGAAGAGTGAGCTAAGATAGGCTATAACCTGGGTGGGGGGGGGGGAGCTGGTCTAGGCAGTAACCTGGAGGAGGGTCCAGTTTCCGTCACTGGACTGCAAGATCCCAGGATATATCTTATTTTTATTATTAAAAACTAAAATATGTTATGTCTTGGGAACATTCTGTTATTTGAAAGCATCGTTATAAGCACAATTTAAAAATCACTTAAGATAGTAATCACTATGAGAGGAATGTTTTAAGGGATGAGGGTTGATCTTTATGGACTGCTTAGTATACATACGCTCCTCAATCATGTTAGGTGTATCCAGTTACACTGTAAGCTATGGCGCAGATCATGAATACCTTTAACGTAGAAAATAAGAAATTAGACCAAGAATATATTTTTAGAAAAATTGTTAATAAAATAATAGTAATATATCCTAATATTAGATATGTACTCCTTACTACACTAAATATTCCTTCCTCTAATTAATCTTATCCAATATTCTATCAATGTAATCTGCAATACATATTAATTTGGAATGGTTTAAATTTTCAGGGGGCTACCTTTCGGGATTAGTGCTGATAAAAGTAGAAGGATAGAAGCCATTGGAAGAGCTATTGCTTCGAGCAACTATGATGTTATCTGCTTACAAGAACTGTGGATGAAGACAGATTTCAACACCATCAAGAGCTATGTAAAACATTCTCATCCCTACCACCACTATTTCTACAGGTATCCACCTCACTCACATATACTGCATTTATCCAACTCACACACATATACTACAGGTATCGACCTCACTCACATATACTACAGGTATCCACCTCACTCACATATACTACAGGTATCCACCTCACTCTAATATACTGCAGGTATCCACCTCACTCACATATACTACAGGTATCCACCTCACTCACATATACTACAGGTATCCACCTCACTCACATATACTACAGGTATCCACCTCACTCACATATACTACAGGTATCCACCTCACTCACATATACTACAGGTATCCCCCTCACTCACATATACTGCTGGTCTACACCTCACTCACATATACTACAGGTATCCACCTCACTCACATATACTGCAGGTATCCACCTCACTCACATATACTACAGGTATCCACCTCACTCACATATACTACAGGTATCCACCTCACACACATATACTACAGGTATCCCCCTCACTCACATATACTGCTGGTCTACACCTCACTCACATATACTACAGGTATCCACCTCACTCACATATACTGCAGGTATCCACCTCACTCACATATACTACAGGTATCCACCTCACTCACATATACTGCAGGTATCCACCTCACTCACATATACTGCAGGTATCCACCTCACTCACATATACTGCAGGTATCCCCCTCACTCACATATACTGCAGGTCTACACCTCACTCACATATACTACAGGTATCCACCTCACTCACATATCCTGTATGTATCCACCTCACTCACATATACTACAGGTATCGCCCTCACTCACATATACTACAGGTATCCCCCTCACTCACATATACTGCTGGTCTACACCTCACTCACATATACTACAGGTATCCACCTCACTCACATATACTGCAGGTATCCACCTCACTCACATATACTACAGGTATCCACCTCACTCACATATACTACAGGTATCCACCTCACTCACATATACTACAGGTATCCCCCTCACTCACATATACTGCTGGTCTACACCTCACTCACATATACTACAGGTATCCACCTCACTCACATATACTGCAGGTATCCACCTCACTCACATATACTACAGGTATCGCCCTCACTCACATATACTACAGGTATCCACCTCACTCACATATACTGCAGGTATCCACCTCACTCACATATACTGCAGGTATCCCCCTCACTCACATATACTGCAGGTCTACACCTCACTCACATATACTACAGGTATCCACCTCACTCACATATCCTGTATGTATCCACCTCACTCACATATACTACAGGTATCGCCCTCACTCACATATACTACAGGTATCCCCCTCACTCACATATACTGCTGGTCTACACCTCACTCACATATACAACAGGTCCACCTCACTCACATATACTGCAGGTCTACACCTCACTCACATATACTACAGGTATCCACCTCACTCACATATACTACAGGTATCCCCCTCACTCACATATACTACAGGTATCCCCCTCACTCACATATACTGCTGGTCTACACCACACTCACATATACAGTAGGACCCCCATTATCCGTGGCTCTATTAACCGGGATTCCAGTTAACCGGGTTCAGAGTAGCTTTTTATTTTATTTATTTTTTTTTTTTGTTATAAAGTGTTTTTTAATTCTTACACCATTTATTTTATTTGTGTAATTTATATTTAAAATAAATGAATACGTAAGAATATTTCTAATGATTACAATAATTTTTAACTATGTATTGTTCTTAAATAATAAAAAATAAAAAGAATGGAAAAACACGGCAACTTGGTACAATTTAATGAATGAGATGTTTCGGCATTTCGGGTGACTAGTGGTTTGATTCATATTCTAGGAACGGTAATGTTTTCAAGTCTTTCTATGAAACCCATACTGCCCCTTCTGCTGTTTGCCTACAAACAAAATTCTTTGTCAGTTGTGCTTTAGTCTCCCTTTAAATTCAATCTAAAATGTCGCAAAAAAGAAAACGTGTTGTGTTAACACTCGAACAGAAGTTAGCCATTATAAACCGTGTAGAAAAAGGTGAAAGTGTTAAAAAAATTATCCACCGAATTCGGAATCGGCGAACAAACCGTTCGTGATATTTTGAAGAAGAAAAAAGACATTTCCGGCTTCGTATCGTCGTCAGCCCAAAACAACGTTTCCTCGGAAAAATGAAGACTTCTACATTAAAAGACGTAGATGAAGCCGTCTATCAATGGTTCATTCAAAGACGTGCCGAGGGAGTTCCCATTTCTGGGCCAATGGTGAGTGAGAAAGCTTTATGGTTTCATGAAATTTAAAAATTGAGGAGCCATTCTCCGCTTCTCAAGGATGGCTCCACAAATTCAAAAAAAGACACGGTATCAGGCAGTTGGCAATTCAAGGGGAGAGTCTTAGCAGTGATAATGTTGCTGCCACGTTATTTATTGAAAATTTTAACTGTTTGGTCAAAAAATTTGATTTAACTCCTGATCAAATTTATAATGCGGATGAATCGGGTTTGTTTTGGAAAATGCTTCCTTCAAAAACCTTAGCAGCTCATTCCGAAAAATATGCACCTGGTCACAAATCCAGCAAAGAACGGCTTACAATTATGACATGTTGTAATGCATCAGGAGATCATAAATTAAAATTAACTGTTATAGGGAAAGCGAAAAAACCTCGATCATTCAGAGGGACTGAAATAAGAAGTCTTCCGTGTGACTATTATAACCATCCTAAAGCTTGGATGAATCAGACGATCTTTTCATCATGGTTTAAAGACAAATTCGTACCTTCCGTAAGTCACCACTTAAAACAGAAAGGTCTACCAATTAGAGCTGTTTTATTACTCGACAATGCTCCTTCTCATCCAGCTGAGTCTACTTTGACAACCGAAGATGGACAAATTTTTGTTCATTATCTTCCACCAAATGTCACATCTCTGATCCAGCCAATGGATCAAGGAGTAATATCCAGTTTAAAGAGAAGGTATAAAAAAATATTCCTGAGATTTCTGCTTGAGAAGAGAATAATAGTACTGACTCATTAAAAGAAATCGTAAAAAAGTGGAACATAAAAGACGCCATCTTTTCAGTTTGTGAAGCTTGGGCAAACTTATCCCCAACAACATTGAAACTTTCATGGGGCAAAATATTGGAACAAGAAGATTTTGTTCAGGAATCCTCAGAAGAAGTTGAAACAGAATCATTTCTCGAAATCGCCAAAGCTCTCCCAGATTTCATCCATGTTGATAGAGATGACATGAAAAAATGGCTGGAAAGTGAAATAGACGAAGAGGGATTCGAACAGCTGACTGATAACGAAATAGCAGATCTTCACAGAAAAGACGAGCCATCGACTCCGTTGCAGTCTGATTATGGAAATATGAGGACAGATTCGCTTATTTTTCGGAAATAAAGAAAATTAAACACAACCAAGCATTGGAGGCAACCGAACTTCTATTAAACTATTTTGAACAACGGAACCGCCGATAATTAGCAGAATTCACACAACCAAGTGATATTGAGGCAACCGAACTTAAAAAACTATTAAGAACTATTTTGTAACAAATGAGAATTCAGATTATAGCAGAATTATCTTGCTTCGAACAATGAGAAGTGATATTAGAAAAGAGATGCTTAATAAAAAACAAACTAAGATCACTGATTTTTTTCTCTAAATGAAAATTTCAATATATAGTAAAACCTACATAATGTATATTTATACTCACTCACATATTATACTACAGGTATCCCCTCACTCACATATACTACAGGTATCCACCTCACTCATATACTACAGGTATCCACCTCACTCACATATATACTGCAGGTCTACACCTCACTCACATATACTACAGGTATCCCCCTCACTCACATATACTGCAGGTTCCACCTCACTCACATATACTACAGGTATCCACCTCACTCACATATACTACAGGTATCCACCTCACTCACATATACTGCAGGTATCTACATCACTCACATATACTGCAGGTCTACACCTCACTCACATATACTGCAGGTCTCCACCTCACTCACATATACTGCAGGTATCCACCTCACTCACATATACTACAGGTATCCACCTCACTCACATATACTGCAGGTATCCACCTCACTCACATATACTACAGGTATCCCCCTCACTCACATATACTGCTGGTCTACACCACACTCACATATACTACAGGTATCCCCCTCACTCACATATACTACAGGTATCCACCTCACTCACATATACTACAGGTATCGACCTCACTCACATATACTACAGGTATCCACCTCACTCACATATACTACAGGTATCCCCCTCACTCACATATACTGCTGGTCTACACCTCACTCACATATACTACAGGTATCCACCTCACTCACATATACTGCAGGTATCCACCTCACTCACATATACTACAGGTATCCACCTCACTCACATATACTACAGGTATCCACCTCACTCACATATACTACAGGTATCCCCCTCACTCACATAAACTCCAGGTCTACACCACACTCACATATACTACAGGTATCCACCTCACTCACATATACTACAGGTATCCACCTCACTCACATATACTACAGGTATCCACCTCACTCACATATACTACAGGTATCCACCTCACTCACATATACTACAGGTATCCCCCTCACTCACATATACTGCAGGTCTACACCTCACTCACATATACTACAGGTATCCACCTCACTCACATATACTACAGGTATCCACCTCACTCACATATACTACAGGTATCCACCTCACTCACATATACTACAGGTATCCACCTCACTCACATATACTACAGGTATCCACCTCACTCACATATACTGCAGGTCTACACCTCACTCACATATACTACAGGTATCCACCTCACTCACATATACTACAGGTATCCACCTCACTCACTCACATATACTGCAGGTATCCACCTCACTCACATATACTACAGGTATCCACCTCACTCACATATACTACAGGTATCCACCTCACTCACATATACTGCAGGTATCCACCTCACTCACATATACTGCAGGTATCCACCTCACTCACATATACTACAGGTATCCACCTCACTCACATATACTACAGGTATCCACCTCACTCACATATACTGCAGGTATCCACCTCACTCACATATACTACAGGTATCCACCTCACTCACATATACTACAGGTATCCACCTCACTCACATATACTGCTGGTCTACACCTCACTCACATATACTACAGGTATCCACCTCACTCACATATACTGCAGGTATCCACCTCACTCACATATACTACAGGTATCCACCTCACTCACATATACTACAGGTATCCACCTCACTCACATATACTACAGGTATCCCCCTCACTCACATATACTGCTGGTCTACACCTCACTCACATATACTACAGGTATCCATCTCACTCACATATACTACAGGTATCGACCTCACTCACATATACTACAGGTATCCACCTCACTCACATATACTACAGGTATCCACCTCACTCACATATACTACAGGTATCCCCCTCACTCACATATACTGCTGGTCTACACCTCACTCACATATACTACAGGTATCCACCTCACTCACATATACTACAGGTATCCACCTCACTCACATATACTACAGGTATCCACCTCACTCACATATACTACAGGTATCCACCTCACTCACATATACTACAGGTATCCCCCTCACTCACATATACTGCTGGTCTACACCTCACTCACATATACTACAGGTATCGCCCTCACTCACATATACTACAGGTATCCACCTCACTCACATATACTGCAGGTATCCACCTCACTCACATATACTGCAGGTATCCACCTCACTCACATATACTGCAGGTATCTACCTCACTCACATATACTGCAGGTCTACACCTCACTCACATATACTGCAGGTATCCACCTCACTCACATATACTGTAGGTATCCACCTCACTCACATATACTACAGGTATCCACCTCACTCACATATACTGCAGGTATCCACCTCACTCACATATACTGCAGGTATCCCCCTCACTCACATATACTGCAGGTCTACACCTCACTCACATATACTACAGGTATCCACCTCACTCACATATACTGCAGGTATCCCCCTGACTCACATATACTGCAGGTCTACACCTCACTCACATATACTGCAGGTATCCACCTCACTCACATATACTACAGGTATCCACCTCACTCACATATACTACAGGTATCCACCTCACTCACATATACTACAGGTATCCACCTCACTCACATATACTACAGGTATCCACCTCACTCACATATACTACAGGTATCCACCTCACTCACATATACTGCAGGTATCCCCCTCACTCACATATACTGCAGGTCTACACCTCACTCACATATACTACAGGTATCCACCTCACTCACATATCCTGTATGTATCCACCTCACTTACATATACTGCAGGTATCCCCCTCACTCACATATACTGCAGGTCTACACCTCACTCACATATACTGCAGGTCTACACCTCAATCACATATACGACAGGTATCCACCTCACTCACATATACTACAGGTATCCACCTCACTCACATATACTACAGGTATCCACCTCACTCACATATACTACAGGCATCCACCTCACTCACATATACTACAGGTATCCACCTCACTCTAATATACTGCAGGTCTACACCTCACTCACATATACTACAGGTATCCACCTCACTCACATATACTACAGGTATCTACCTCACTCACATATACTGCAGGTCTACACCTCACTTACATATACTGCAGGCATCCACCTCACTCACATATACTGCAGGTCTACACCTCACTCACATATACTACAGGTATCCCCCTCACTCACATATACTGCAGGTCTACACCTCACTCACATATATTGCAGGTATCCACCTCACTCACATATACTACAGGTATCCACCTCACCCACATATCCTGTATGTATCCACCTCACTTACATATACTGCAGGTATCCACCTCACTCACATATACTGCAGGTCTACACCTCACTCACATATACTGCAGGTATCCACCTCACTCACATATACTACAGGTATCCACCTCACTCACATATACTACAGGTATCCACCTCACTCACATATACTACAGGTATCCACCTCACTCACATATACTACAGGCATCCACCTCACTCACATATACTACAGGTATCCACCTCACTCTAATATACTACTGGTATCCACCTCACTCACATATACTACAGGTCTACACCTCACTCACATATACTACAGGTATCCACCTCACTCACATATACTGCAGGTATCCACCTCACTCACATATACTACAGGTATCCACCTCACTCACATATACTACAGGTATCCACCTCACTCACATATACTGCAGGTATCCACCTCACTCACATATACTGCAGGTATCCACCTCACTCACATATACTACAGGTATCCACCTCACTCACATATATACTGCAGGTATCCCCACCTCACTCCCATATACTACAGGTATCCACCTCACTCACATATACTTCTGGTATACACCTCACTCACATATACTACAGGTATCCCCCTCACTCACATATACTACAGGTATCCACCTCACTCACATATACTCCAGGTATCCACCTCACTCACATATACTACAGGTATCCCACCTCACTCACATATACTACAGGTATCCACCTCACTCACATATACTACAGGTATCCACCTCACTCACATATACTACAGGTATCCACCTCACTCACATATACTACAGGTATCCCCCTCACTCACATATACTACAGGTATCTACCTCACTCACATATACTACAGGTATCTACCTCACTCACATATACTACAGGTATCCACCTCACTCACATATACTACAGGTATCCCCTCACTCACATATACTACAGGTATCTACCTCACTCACATATACTACAGGTATCCACCTCACTCACATATACTACAGGTATCCACCTCACTCACATATACTACAGGTATCCCCACCTCACTCACATATACTGCAGGTTATCCACCTCACTCACATATACTACAGGTATCCACCTCACTCACATATACTACAGGTATCCCCTCACTCACATATACTGCAGGTCTACATCCTCACTCACATATACTACAGGTATCTACCTCACTCACATATACTACAGGTATCCACCTCACTCACATATACTACAGGTATCCCCCTCACTCACATATACTACAGGTATCCACCTCACTCACATATACTACAGGTCTACACCTCACTCACATATACTACAGGTATCCACCTCACTCACATATACTACAGGTATCTCACCTCACTCACATGTACTACAGGTATCCACCTCACTCACATATACTACAGGTCTCCACCTCACTCACATATACTACAGGTATCCACCTCACTCACATATACTGCAGGTCTACACCTCACTCACATATACTGCAGGTCTACACCTCACTCACATATACTACAGGTATCCACCTCACTCACATATACTCCAGGTATCCACCTCACTCACATATACTGCAGGTATCCCCCTCACTCACATATACTGCAGGTATCTAACCTCACTCACATATACTGCAGGTATCCACCTCACTCACATATACTACAGGTATCACCTCACTCACATATACTACAGGTATCACCTCACTCACATATACTGCAGGTATCCACCTCACTCACATATACTACAGGTATCCACCTCACTCACATATACTACAGGTATCCACCTCACTCACATATACTACAGGTATCACCTCACTCACATATACTACAGGTATCCACCTCACTCACATATACTACAGGTCTACCTCACTCACATATACTACAGGTATCCACCTCACTCACATATACTACAGGTATCTACCTCACTCACATATACTGCAGGTATCCACCTCACTCACATATACTACAGGTCTACACCTCACTCACATATACTACAGGTATCCACCTCACTCACATATACTGCAGGTATCCACCTCACTCACATATACTGCAGGTATCCACCTCACTCACATATACTACAGGTATCCACCTCACTCACATATACTACAGGTATCCACCTCACTCACATATACTGCAGGTCTACACCTCACTCACATATACTACAGGTACCCACCTCACTCACATATACTACAGGTATCCACCTCACTCACATATACTACAGGCATCCACCTCACTCACATATACTGCAGGTATCCACCTCACTCACATATACTGCAGGTCTACACCTCACTCACATATACTACAGGTATCCACCTCACTCACATATACTACAGGTATCCACCTCACTCACATATACTGCAGGTATCCACCTCACTCACATATACTACATGTATCCACCTCACTCACATATACTACAGGTATCCACCTCACTCACATATACTGCAGGTATCCCCCTGACTCACATATACTGCAGGCCTACACCTCACTCACATATACTGCAGGTCTACACCTCACTGACCTATACTACAAGTATCCACGTCACTCACATATACTTCAGGTATCCACCTCACTCACATATACTACAGGTATCCACCTCACTCACATATACTGCTGTTCTACACCTCACTGACATATACTGCAGGTCTACACCTCACTGACATATACTACAGGTATCCACCTCACTCACATATACTACAGGTGTCCACCTCACTCACATATACTGCAGGTATACACCTCACTCACATATACTGCAGGTATCCACCTCACTCACATATACTACAGGTATCCACCTCACTCACATCTCCTGTATGTATCCACCTCACTTACATATACTGCAGGTATCCACCTCACTCACATATACTGCAGGTCTACACCTCACTCACATATACTGCAGGTATCCCCCTCACTCACATATACTGCAGGTCTACACCTCACTCACATATACTACAGGTATTCACCTCACTCTAATATACTGCAGGTCTACACCTCACTCACATGTACTACAGGTATCCACCTCACTCACATATACTACAGGTATCCACCTCACTCACATATACTACAGGTATCCACCTCACTCACATATACTGCAGGTATCCACCTCACTCACATATACTACAGGTATCCACCTCACTCACATATACTACAGGTATCTACCTCACTCACATATACTGCAGGTATCCACCTCACTCACATATACTGTAGGTATCCACCTCACTCACATATACTACAGGTATCCACCTCACTCACATCTCCTGTATGTATCCACCTCACTTACATATACTGCAGGTATCCACCTCACTCACATATACTGCAGGTCTACACCTCACTCACATATACTACAGGTATCCACCTCACTCACATATACTACAGGTATCTACCTCACTCACATATACTGCAGGTATCCACCTCACTCACATATACTGTAGGTATCCACCTCACTCACATATACTACAGGTATCCACCTCACTCACATATACTGCAGGTATCCCCCTGACTCACATATACTGCAGGCCTACACCTCACTCACATATACTGCAGGTCTACACCTCACTGACCTATACTACAAGTATCCACGTCACTCACATATACTTCAGGTATCCACCTCACTCACATATACTGCAGGTATCCACCTCACTCACATATACTGCAGGTATCCACCTCACTCACATATACTACAGGTCTACACCTCACTCACATATACTGCAGGTATCCACCTCACTCACATATACAGTATGGACCCGATTAACCGAGGTTCGATTAACCGAGGTCCCGATTAACCGAGGTGCCAAACATTTAAAAAAAAAAAAAAAAAAAAGTAAAAAAAAAAACCGCAGGTGCGGTAACCTTTAGAAGTGATTATGAACCTTTTTGAAACCCTAGGCCGGATGGAGGTGTTCAGCAAGCGGTTTATTGAAAAGGAAGCTCTAAGACAGTCGTTAAATGCCTTCTGAGAAATACATCTCTGGCACCATGTCCAACCCTCCTTCCCCTGTTCCGGGAATATTGTATTTACATCTCTACTTGTCACAACCCGGCTAAAAAACGTAAAAGAGTGGTTATTTCGCTTGAAAAAAAATTAGAAGCAATTCATCGCTTGGACAAAGGCGAGTCTTTAAAAAAAGTTGCTCAGGATTATGGTGTCGGTGACTGGAGGAGGAATAGGAAGCAAATTGAAAACTATGTTTATCAAAGTGCATCCAAGGAGGCTTCTAACTGCAGATCTACATTGAAGAAGTCATCGTGTGAGCTTTTAGAAGAAGCCCTTTTACTGTGGTTTTGCCAGGCAAGAGAGCAAGGATTCCCGGTAAGTGGTCCAATAATTCAAGAGAAAGCATTGTCTCTTAATTTAAAATTAAATTCGCCTATAGAGAAATTTGAGGCGAGTAAAGGTTTGCTAAGTCGTTTTAAAAACAGACACGCGGCATAAGAGCACTCGCCATTTCCGTGGAAAAACTTTCAGCAGACACGGAATCTGCGACCAGATTTATTAGTAATAGTTTTTCTTTATTAGTAAAGTCCCATAATCTATGCGCGGACCGAATTTACAATGCTGATGAGACCGGTTTGTGGTATAAAGTGTTGCCCCAAAAAACTCTAGAGACGAATATGGACGAAACCCATGGATCAAGGAGTAATTTCGGCATTTACAAAAAGAAGCTCTAATGAACTACAATGTTATTAGATAACGATAAAGGGCTAATAGAACAACTAAAAAAGATTACAATTAAAGATGTCATTTACATGGCAGCTAATTCCTGGGATTCAGTACCCAACACCACATTAAATAAAGCCTGGAAAAACTTATGGCCTGAAGTTACCTATAGTAGTCAGCCAAACGAAGAGCCACCAACAAATCTGGAGTTGTGCTCTTTGTTAAAAGATCTTAACTCCCAAGATGTAATGGACTTCGAAGTTAGGGATTGTGTAAATGAAGAATCTTTAAAAAGATCAGCGGTCCTAACGGAAGTGGAAATCATTAATGAAATAATGAAAACAACTAACGAAGAAGAGCTTGAAGGAGACGAGGTATCTATCCCCACGAAAGTAAGCCATGAGGAGGGTTTCAACCTACTTGACAGGTCACTACTCTATTTAGAAGGCAGAGGTGATGTGCCTTCATATGAACTGATGATGTTAAGGAAGTGGAGAGACAATGTAGCTGCTGATAGAAGCAGTTGTTTAAAACAAACAACAATAAATGATTTTTTTAAATCAAAATAGTTTTCCGATTTTCCATTAATTTTTTTTTTTTTTTTTTGTGTCCGATGTTATTTTATACTAATATGCATGTATGTACATACATTCTACTTCTATTATTAATTTATGATTAAAAAATGTAAATATGAATATAATTATTAAACTTATAGATAGGTACTAGTTTTTATTCTAAAAACCTTACATTTTCAGATGTTATTAGTAGGTTCCGATTAACCGAGAATTGGGATTAACCGAGGTAACAGCGGTCCCGATCGACTCGGTTAATCGGGTCCCTACTGTACTACATGAATCCACCTCACTCACATATACTGTATGTATCCACCTCACTCACATATACTACATGTATCCAACTCACTCGCATATCCTGTATGTATCCACCTCACTCACATATACTGCAGGTCTACACCTCACTCACATATACTACTGGTATCCTAATAGTAATAATAATAAGTTAATACTGTTTTATCTATTTGTTTATTGTTTTTTTTTAATTATTGATGACACAATTACTTTCATTATTATGACCCATAACTAGATGAAGAAATTACTCTCGAGGAAACAATAGGAAGTCTAAAACGCGCAAAAAACAATATATGTTCGGGATTAGATTTGATTCCCAACAAATGTTATAAATTAATAAATGAAAGTTGGACTAATCACCTTGTACACATCTTTAATAAAATTTGGAGTGAAGAAACGATACCATCATCTTGGACAAAAATAAGAATGAGGCTTATCCACAAGAAAGGATATAAAAAAGACCCAATCAATTACAGAGGCATCGCCATACTCTACTCAATTCTAAAGCTTTTCACTTCCATCCTTAGTCGAAGATTGCTTACATCTGTTGAAGAGAGAAAAATTATCCCGGATGAACAATTGGGTTTCTGAAAAGCTAAAGATGTAGGGATAGCATGTTTCGTTTGTCAGCAGCTGTAAATATAGCACTCAGATTAAAGAGGAGATAATTATTTGCTATCTTTGTAGACTTCAAAAGAGCGTTTGACTCTATAAACCATTCAAAATTGTGGGAAAAACTATATAGGCTAGGAATTGGAGGAAAAATTCTAAGAGTGATAAAATTTCTGTATGACCAGGCATCGTTTATTATTGAAGAAGGATATCAGTACTCACCTGATATTGAAATATCTGAAGGTGTTCTACAAGGGGAAAACTTAAGCCCTCTTCTATTCTTGCTATATATATCAGATATAGTCCATTTTTTCGAAGAGAATGGGGCAGAGGGTATACAGATAAGTACAAGAAAAGATTTAATTTTATTGATGTATGCTGATGACCTAGTTTTACTCTCTATATCATGGCCTGATGCGCAACTTAAATTAAATATATTAAAGAAATACTGTGACGCAGTGTTACTCTCAGTGAGCACTCAGAAAACAAAGGAGGTCGACTTGGGAAAAGTAAAACCATATTTTATAATAATAACCCAATCCAGCTTACATATTCATTTACATATCTGGGGGTACCTTTTTCATCCTCAGGAGAATTCTGTCAAGCCAGTACTCACTTCTTGGCAAAAGGTTTGTAATGAAATTGACATTGCATTACATAAGCCCATTATAAATGGCTATATATCTTATATTCTGAGTATTCCCAGCACAGAGCACATTAAGATTATTATGTATGAATGCTTAAATGTAGTGTTTTTACCTTAAAATAAGAATTATATCCAATTTGGAGTGAAGTCACCATGTGCTCTAGCATTTTCATAGATAACGCCGATGGATTTTGATAATAACATTCACAGCTCTTAACGTCGGTACACTAAGTAATAATACGGATGAATTTCGATAATTAATTCACGTTAAATGCACTTTTTGAGCGTATTTCGATCGGCAGTTCAAAGTTCACTCCCGGATTAGCCCTATAAAAGGACCCTCTTATGGCGGATTAAGGTCAGTCATATTCGGCATCCTCTGGAGGGGAGACCCTTGCCGGTGAGACCTCGCTAATCCTTCAGCTTGTTCCTGCTTGCCTAGCCTACTCTATCTTTCACGGCTAAGTCAGCACTTCTATTAAACAGCTAAATCTTTTTATTGTAATATAGACTAAGTATTATTAAGTGTCCCCCATTATATTTATAAAGGTCCCTATTCATTTTAATTATTAATATTATTGGAGAATAATTTAATTATAAATAAATTTATATATTTTTGAATTTTGACTTGAGTCGATTGTTGTTGGCCCTTCCTAAATTCTTGTTAGTGGTTTGGTTGTGGGATTTTTTATATATTACAGCTTCCATTGCTTATCACCGCAGCCAGATCGCAACAGGTGGCTCTGCCAATACTGCCATCTTACGCATACTTAATAAAAGCAAAGCTGAAACTTGGGCAACCAAATGTATGCTGTTCGATGCACTCTTGTATGTATCAGAAATATGGAGCCCTGGTTACTCGGATGTGATTGAGAAAGCTCAACTAAACTTCTTCAAATGGCTTATGTGTCTTCCTAAAAACACTCCTAATGCTTACATTAGAATAGAATTCATCCGTACACACACCCGACTGAAAATTTTCAAGAGGATGTTCAATTGGTGGAAGGCTCTACAAGAGAAGTCGGCAGATGATCTATCAAGGCTATGTTACATGCGCCTAAAGGAATTATCTGCCAATTATTCAATGCCATTTAATTGGGTGAATGAACTGAAAGGGTGTCTTGAGTGCATAGGAGGGAGCTTGGAGGAATTGGAAAGGGTGGAAAATATTAATGGAAAAATAAAGACTTATTTAGAGGCTCTCGAGAACCATTTAATCTCGTTAAATATTGAAAGAGTTTTAAACAGCTCATATAGCCAGTACTTTAGAAGAATTAGCTCTTTTGGCAGAGGCGAGGAGTACCTGTACCAAAATGTGCCATTTTTTAAGACCAAAGTTATATCACAAATCCGCTTATTAGGTACAAAAATCAAAGATTGATAGTTGGTAGGACAAGTTACATATTCAATCCAGAAAAGCCATGCCCCCTTTGCGAAGATAGCCAAGACACCGTTAAGCACTTCATCCTTAAATGCCCCATTTTAGCAGAGAGAAGAAACCACCTCCTGAAAAGTCTCAACATTCCACAGCAATCCATGGATAATTTGTTTGATCTTATGGACAAGAATAAAATAAACTACATATATGTTTTCATACTTAAAAGTCTTTACGTCAGAGGGAAAAAAATACAAACATATAATTATTAAAATAAAATTAATGTTTTATGTTTTTTTTTATATAGTAATTATTGTATATAGTTTTGTTTTTTGTTATTTTTAAATGAATTATCTGTTTATGTTTATATAAAGAAAAGATAAACAAAAAAATGTAATCATGAACATGGGCTGAGCCCTTACTATAAAATTGTTAAATTTTTAAAAGCAATAAAAATATTCGTTCATTCATTATTGTCTTTTTTATTTTAATGAATGGTGTTGGTTTAAGCGGAATTATCGGATCTGGATTGTGCATATTTTCTAAATGGATTATTGAGGAAACATATTATTACGCCTTCCCAATTAATGGCTTCTTCCACATGGTCCATCATGGTGACTGGTTTGGAGGCAAAGGAATTGGCTTTGCAATTATTAACATCCAAGGTCTCAACGTTATAGTCTACAACACACATGTGAGTAATCATTATAATAAATTTAAAGTAATTATGTCAAATTTATGCTTGTCGAACATCGTTGAGTGATGGGTGTTGCACGAACCTGAATTTGGGAAATGAAATATGTAGCCCTTCTACATTAATGTCTATAATTGACAGGCAGTTACATCTTCTCAGTGGCATCTTTTTACTAAAGACCTTAAGAGGCCCCTGATGTAGTGATACCCATTATTAATAAAACGTCCCTCATACTGTGGTGAATAAATTCTCTATCCAAATAAAAATCCTCCAAAATTGACCAAAAGGAGCCTTTACTCAGTGCTGGAAATTATAAAATGCAAATATCTTGATCAATATTCAAGATCTAGAAAACAAGTATAATGCAACATTTATAGACCATTACATATAGCCCAACATACATGTAGCCCTGGGGTGTCCATGTAGCCCAATGGTGCCCATGTAACCCTATCGTATACAAGTAGTCCTTGGGTTGTCCAAGTAGCCCTGGGGTGTCCAAGTAGCCCTAAGGTGTCCAAGTAGCCCTATTGTGTCCAAGTAGCCCTATCGTGTCCAAGTAGGCCTTGGGTTGTCCAAGTAGCCCTGGGGGTGTCCAAGTAGCCCTATGGTGTCCAAGTGGCCCTATAGTGTCCGATTAGACCTATCGTATACAAGTAGTCCTTGGGTTGTCCAAGTAGCCCTGGGGTGTCCAAGTAGCCCTAAGGTGTCCAAGTAGCCCTATTGTGTCCAAGTAGCCCTAAGGTGTCCAAGTAGCCCTATTGTGTCCAAGTAACCCTGGGGGTGTCCAAGTAGTCCTTGGGTTGTCCATGTAGCCCTGGGGGTGTCCAAGTAGCCCTATGGTGTCCAAGTAGCCCTATCGTGTCCAAGTAGCCCTGGGGGTGTCCAAGTAGTCCTTGGGTTGTCCAAGTAGCCCTGGAGGTGTCAAAGTAGTCCTTGGGTTGTCCAAGTAGCCCTGGGGGTGTCCAAGTAGCCCTGGGGGTGTCCAAGTAGTCCTTGGGTTGTCCAAGTAGCCCTGGGGGTGTCCAAGTAGCCCTATGGTGTCCAAGTAGCCCTGGGGGTGTCCAAGTAGCCCTGGGGGTGTCCAAGTAGACCTTGGGTTGTCCAAGTGCCCTAGTCAAAGGAGTGCCTTGGGTTGTCCAGAGTGCAGGAATTGGTCAAAGGAGTGCAGCCTGGTGAGGCCAAAGGGCACCTTGATGTGCATGATAGAGAGTCGTTCTGAGCAACAACACAGCTACTGGAGTCTCAGTCTTATTTTTATTTTGTTCCTGTGCAAATGATCCTCTCCTTGGATGAGAGCTATCTTAATTACAGTTAGCTTTTAGCTCAACATTATTAGTATATGCAGGCATCTAAATGGGACTGGGAAGTTTTACTCCAATTCCTTATCTACCACTGTTTTGCTGGAAGCCCTGGCAATCCTATTAGCAATAGTTCAGGATTGGCCATGAAGAGAGTTCATGCTAGAAGGGATTATAATTCCATAATCCTATGACATGACAACTTATATACATTTGCTTATTCACATTTATGTTTTTATTGTGTAGCTGCATGCTAACTACAGTGAAGAAGAAGGTAAGGATGGCTATTTTGCGCACCGATTGGTCCAAGCTTTAGATACTGGCTTGTTCATCAGGCACACGAGCAGATCAGCAGATATAGCAGTCCTGGCAGCTGACTTGAACTGTGTCCCTGCAGATCTCTGCAGTAGATTGATCCAGGGCTTGGCAAACTTACGAGATGCGGCACAAATAGCACAGGTTAGTATTTATATCTTATCACTATTTGGTGTCTCACAATGTGAATTCATCCTATATATACCTTCAGCCTAAGCATGGAGCTTGGCCCCTATATATAGCATCAGCCTAAGCATGGAGCTTGGCCCCTATATATAGCATCAGCCTAAGCATGGAGCTTGGCCCCTATATATAGCATCAGCCTAAGCATGGAGCTTGGCCCCTATATATAGCATCAGCCTAAGCATGGAGCTTGGCCCCTATATATAGCATCAGCCTAAGCATGGAGCTTGGCCCCTATATATAGCATCAGCCTAAGCATGGAGCTTGGCCCCTATATATAGCATCAGCCTAAGCATGGAGCTTGGCCCCTATATATAGCATCAGCCTAAGCATGGAGCTTGGCCCCTATATATAGCATCAGCCTAAGCATGGAGCTTGGCCCCTATAATAGCTTCAGCTTATGTACTGTCATTGGCCCCTATATATAGCATCAGCCTTAGTACAGAGTGAATATTATTTTAAATATCTAATGACGTTAACTACTAAAATGCCAGACAATGAGGACTTCAAATTGGATAATACTCCAAATTACAGGTACAAAACTCAACATTAAAATTCATCATATCCCAGCATTACTCAAAACATTACGTTATTTATTACTGGTTCATGTGTGTGTGTGTGTATATATATATATATATATATATATATATATATATATATACTAGCTAAGGTACCCGGCTTCGCCCGGGAATTCATTTTAGGCTGAATAAGGATGCTATTTTTTTCACAAGGCTTTACTTTCCACAATATTTTGACATTTACGCATCACAGTTTTTAGGGTTTATACCCGTCGTTGCTGTGGATTTGTTAATAATAAAATTATTTGTTATTTGAGACTTCACTATTCTCAATATTATTATATTTCCCGTCTCCTGTGCACGTAGATTTTTTTATAACGCAATGAACAGTATAATTCATAGTCGTAGAAAGTATTCTGTCTTCCAAATCATGTATGAATTAAAGTTCCTCTCCCTTGATGCTGTCCAAAGCTTAATGGTGACAGCTGTTTTAGATACGTCATAACCTCTATTAAAAATACTCTTTTTTAAGTCTCGATTGTAAACTGTATATTAATATTGGTGTTCAGTAGAATATATCTTACATTAACGAGGCAGAGTGAATAAATACCAGAAATTCAGTGTTCATCCTTCTAAATTATTTATTTTTGGTAATTAAAGAAATTCACATTCCTGAGAATAACACTACATTGCTATAAGCATCAATTAACATTTAAAATAGACCAATAAGAGGTCGGCAGAGAAGCGGCAGAACTGATAGGACAAAGGAAGTAGGCTCGACGCCTCCCTAACCTCAGTGCTGCCAAACTATTCATTTAGGATATCAATCCTGTAATACATTAAATTATATTAACAAATCCGATTGCATTATCTTCACAATACTAAAACTGTTTGTTCAAATATTTTTCACGTTTTAATTAAATAATATATCCAGGTGAGGTACCTGGTAGTTCATATTGGAATGAATTGTTGAGAATATCAATATTTCTATGCACATTACTTACTTCATACCTTATTTTACAATATATATATATATATATATATATATATATATATATATATATATATATATATAAAACAAAAGTTACTCTAAATAAAAAAGTTAAAAACAAATATATAATAAAAACAAAAAATAAATAAAAATAAACAGTTTTTGTTACGATTGCCGAAAAACAAATAGAAAATGAAATATTGCAAATTTTTATTTCAGACCTCTCTTATAACCCCCACTCCCGTTTGAACCTATAAATTTTAATATTGCTTATAATCATGGAAGAATTAATGCTAATTCACATACCGAGTTTTTTTTAATTCGGTTCAACCGTAAGTGCCCAATAAAATAGTTGGCTCCTGGTTCAGTTCTTTGTGTATATCTCGTTTAAACTTTGTTGTAAAACAAAAGTGGATATAACAAAAGTTAATCTAAATAACAGAATAAACAATTCTTGTCATGAGCATATCTGCCGAAAAACCAAAAGGAAATGAAATATTGCTATTTTTAATTTCAGGCCTCCCATACAACCCCCACTCCTGCTCGCCTACATAGTACATTTAATTTGCAATAAGATTGGTTCTGTACAATTTTTCAATCGATGTATAGTAACAAAGATAATTCAAATATTCAAAAAGTCTAAACCTGCCTCCCCCTGGTCTCATTTTAGTCGTTAACGAACTTGATCTTTCTTTTTACTTAAAACGACTAAATATCAAGTTTGGTAATGATTAAACAATAATTGCGACCGCTAGAGGGAACAGATATATATATATATATATATATATATATATATATATATATATATATACATACATATATATATATATATATATATATATATATATATATATATATATACATATATATATATCTATATATATATAAAATTGTAACCTCTGTCTGTACATTGATTTTTTTCGCGAAATTTCACGATAACTTTTCGTTTCACATGTCATAGACACCAAAACTGCATTTTGTTTCTTTCGTGTATGTTTGTTTGTTTGTTTGTTTGTTTGTTTGTTTGTTTGTTTGTTTGTTTGTTTGTTTGTTTGTTTGTTACCTTTTCACGCATAAACGGCTGAACCGAATTTTATGAAACTTGGTATGTATATTACTACTAGCCCAACTTAGACTTTAGGCTATATTATTATTCTCTAAGACAAACAGGAGTGGGGGTTATAAGGGGGGCCTGAAATTAAAAATAGCGATATTTCGTTTCCTATTGGTTTTACGGCAAATATGCACATAACAAAAGTTATTCATTTTGTTATTTAGAGTAACTTTTGTTATATACACTTTCGTCGTATACCGAAGTATAAATGAGTTATACGCTAAAAATTATAGCGGGAGTCAACAATTTTATTTGGCACAAAACACTCAACCGAACTAAGTAAAACTCGGTATATCTATTAGCACTAACGGTTTCATTATAACAAGCCATACCAACATTTCTAGGGACGGGCAGGAGTGGGGGTTATAAGGGAAGCCAGAAATTAAAAATAGCGATATTTCGTTTCCTATTGGTTTTTCGGTAAATATGAACATAACAAAAGTTGTTTACTTTGTTATTTAGAGTAACATTTGTTATATACACTTTTTTCGTATACCGAATAATAAACGAGATATACGCTAAAATCTATAGCGGAAGTGAACAATTTTATTTGGGACAATAGACCCAACCGAAATAAATAAAACTCCGTATGTCGATTAGCACTAACGCTTTCATTATAACAAACCATATCAACATTTCTAGGCACGGGCAGGAGTGGGGGTTATAAGGGAAGCCTGAAATTAAATATAGCGATATTTCGTTTCCTATTGGTTTGTCGGCAAATATGAACATGACGATAAACAAGAACATTTCAATTGTATGAAGCATTTTAAAAACAAGTAGCTGTTTCATGAGGAGCAAAGTATATTCTTCCCCCCCCCCTTCCTCTGTCTTTCACTGGAACATTAATTAATCGGAAGTAAGTAATTTCATCCTTTAATGTGTTTAAAACATCAATTAATTCACAAAAAACGAAAGTATTTAAACATACATAATTAGAATTGAAAATAGAATCTCAATATAAGGTAATGTTAGCGGAATTGACAGTTAGCCGTTAGTCATGTTCTGTTGGTTAACCTGGAGCGTCAGGGACGGGTGGGGAGACCTTCCTGTAATCTAGAGCCTTTCTCACTCCCTCTTTCTTTCCTCAGTTGTTTTACACACTTTTTTCTTATACCGTATTATAAACGAGATATACGCTAAAACCTATAGCGGAAGTGAACAATTTTATTTGGGATAAAAGACCCAGCTGAAATAAATAAAACTCGGTATGTGTATTAGCACTAACGCCTTCCTTATAATAAGCCATACCAACATTTCTAGGGACGGGCAGGAGTGAGGGTTGTAAGGGATGCCTGAAATTAATAATGGTGATATTTCGTTTCACCACAATATTTTGTGCTTAATAACTGAGATCTGTGCATAATGCACAGGAGACGGGAAATATGACAATTTGGAGGACAGTGATGACTTACATAAAAAATTAATTTTATTATAAACAAATGCCAACAACGGGTGTTAATCCTAAATAGTGGGACGGGTAAAGGTGAAAATATTGTGCAAACTAAAGCCTTGCCAAAAAAATACCATCACCATTCAGCCTCAAATGAATTCCCGAGCGAAGCCGGGTATCTGAGCTAGTATATATATATATATATATATATACATATATATATATATATATATATATATATATATATATATATATATATATATATCCTAGAAAGGTGCCCAGCGATGCCTGGGAAATCTTTCCGTCTTTGTATCAGCGGAATTAATCCAAACATTGATGGATTAGTTTCCCAAATTCAACCTCATTGATAGTACCATATTGTACCTATTTTTTTCATTTTAGATTGTTATTTTAATAAATTGTATTATAATTACATTGTCGTTATAATTTCATGTTTGATATCTATCATTAAAAATTATGAACACTACTTTTAAATGCGGCCCGCGAACGTATTTTCACTCTAAAGTTTGGCCAGCAGCATGTTAAAGGTTGCCACACCTGCTTTAAACAATCACATCGAGTTAAAATGCATATTGTCTTTTGTCATAATAATATTATCAAATAACGTTTCATTGTTATGATAGTACATATTTGTTTCAATAACATCATGATATCGGAAATAAGATAATATACTCGTATTACCAGAATCAAGGAGTTAGATTCGCCACAACTTCTGCTAACACTTTGTGTGTAAATTCAGTATGAATTTGTTTAGATAATACATTATACAAATTAAATTGTTTGCGGAAGAATTAAGTCCGCGAAGAGTGAACACTCCACCCATCCTTATCATGGACTGGCTGCCAGGGCATCGGGTCGCCAGGAGGCCTGACAGAAAAGGGCAAGAACAACATGGAAGCCTAGCTCGGCACATACAGAGACAACGCGTATATTCACAAGTGAAAGCAACCCACATAATGTGAGAGTACGCGCAAAAAGGCCTGAGGAGCGGGGAAGGAGAACTATGAATATAATAAATTATGTGAGTACTCACATTCAAAATCATAACTTGAAGGCACATGTGCAAGGCAACTACAACCATTGTCCCACATGTAAGGTGCAACCATTTTATCTGACTAGCTCAGATACCTGGCTTCACCCGGGAATTCATTTGAGGCTGAATGGAGAAGGTATTTTTTTGGCAAGGCTTTACTTTGCACAATATTTTGACATTTACCCATCCCAGTGTTTAGGGTTTATACCCGTCGTTGCTGTGGATTTGTTAATAAAAAATAAATTTTAATAATAAATTAATTTTTTATGTAAAACTTCACTGTCCTCCATATTGTCGTACTCCCCGTGTCCTGTGCATTATGCATAGATTAGAATTATTATGGACAAAATATTAACATAGATTTGAATTAATTTTTCCAGGTTAGGTACCTGGTAGTTCAAATTGGAAAGAATTGTTGAGCATATCAATATTTCTACGCAAATTACTTAAAGTTGTATGAATGTCAGTTGTGGATGTGTGGGCAAGATGTCAAATAAACATTGGTTGATGGTCGATAATACTAATGTATTTTATTTGAATGTGTTGTTGAGAAAAGGGAAGCTGCACCCGAGACAAATGAGGCATTGAGGAATTCGTACAGGAGTAAGCAGACTTCTTCCCTCTCGCCTGGATTCAGAATAGATTACATCCTATTCAAAGCTAACTCACAGGTAACCATTAGCCATTTAAACCTTTAATAAATATATATATATATATATATATATATATTTATGCACTTTATTTCAACTTTTTAATGTTTATGACCATTTCCTGTTGATATTTTAAAACTTTATTAGTTTATATATATATGGCGTTGTTGTTTTTTTGGAGGTTTGGTCAATGTTGGTGAAAAAATCTTAGTTTATGCCGATATTTCGAGAATTTTATTTTCTCTTCTTCAGGGCTGTAAAAATACAGGTGCTACTTTATAATATTGCACATTGTTGTTAAATTAGAGTGTAACACGAGGTGTTTATGCCATTTTTACTTACCAACTCCTGTTACACTCTAAATTAACAACAATGTGCAATATTATAAAGTAGCACTTGTATTTTTACAGCCCTGAAGAAGAGAAAATAAAATTCTCGAAATATCGGCATAAACTAAGATTTTTTCACCAACATTGACCAAACCTCCAAAAAAACAACAACTCTATATATAAATATAACCTGGTCGAAAATATCAACACAATATATACTAGATAAGTTACTCGGTTTCACCCGGGAATTCATTTGAAGCTGAATGATGACTGAATTTTATATTCATATTGTTACATAGTGTGTTCAGTATAGTATATCATATATTAATGGAGCAGAGTTAATACCAGAAATAACTCGGTGCACCTACATGGCATTCATCAATTTAAATTATTTATTTATGATAACTAAACAAATTCACATTCCTGAAAATCACACTACATTGCTATAAGCATCAAGTAAGATGTAAACATAGACCAATATGAGACCAGCAGGGAAGCGGCAGAACTGATATTACAAAGGAAGTATCCCCACATCACCCAAGGCCCAGTGACGCCAACCTACCACTCATTTAAGATCTTTATTCTGTAGTACATTAAATTATATTAACAAATCTGATTACATTATCTTCACAATACTAAAACTGTTTGTTCAAATATTTTTCATGTTTTAATTAAATAAAGTATTAAATTAGGAAATAAAACTTTTATTATGTGCATATTTACAGAAAAACCATTAGAAAACAAAAAATCTCTGTTATTAATTTCAGGCCTCGTCTATAACCCCCACTCCTGTTTATCTCAGAGAATATTAGTGTAGCCTATAGTCTATGTTGGATTAGTAATAATATATGTACATACCACATTTCATAAAATTCGGTTCAGTCGTTTATGTGTGAAAAGGTTACAAACAAATAAACACACAAACAAACAGACACCTAAGCTACAAATTGCAGATATCATGTCTATGGCATGTGAAACGAAAAAGTATCATGAATTCTTAGAAAAAAATATCAATGTACAGACAGAGGTTACAATTATATATATATATATATATATATATATATATATATATATATATATATATATATATATATATATTACACATTTTACGTGTAATAAAAAAATAATAATAAAAAAAACACAAAAAAAAACAGTAACCTACAACATTATTAAAATGGCCAGTGACACAATTAAAAAAAAATGGATGAGATATTGCAGAAATTATTACAGTTAGATGAAATACAGAATAAAGTAGCATCAATAGAAAAAGATATGCAGGAAGAGATAAAAGAAAGTGAAAGAAGACTTCAATATTGCTAAACTAGAAATAAAGAGAATAAGTAATACCTAAGATAGCAATTACTTATATACAAAAAAAATTAATATTGTTTGGTATGACCGGCAGAAACAGACAGGAATTAATAAATGAATTCATTGAACTATGCTATCAAATTGAAATAGTAATAAGCAAGTACTTCATATCATATGTGAGGAAACTAAACCCTCAAAATGAAAACTGCAGTATTAGCTAGCCTTATATCAACAACCTTACGCAATGGTATCCTTCAAAATAAATCTGCACTAGCAAATATTGAAAAATATATGGAAGTAAAAATTAAAGAAGATTTACCTCTTGAAGTTAGGAAGAAAAGAGCCGCCCTCTTTTCATATATGTTGAAGGCAAAAAAGCAAGGCCAAACAGCCATAATAATGTATGATAAATTAATTATAGAAGGCAAATCATGGAATTTAGATGATGGAATTTAGTTAAAGTTGCAGGAGCAGCCCTATTAAAGAGGCAAAGAAGTGACGGAGAATTACACGATGATAAAGAGGAGATCTTTGAAGAACAGAAATACGACAAGAAAACACAGAACAAAAAGGAAACAGATCTATAAGAGACACCTACGAGAGATATTTCCCAAAATTAAATGATCGCATGAAAGGTAGAACCCGATCAATCACAAATTCCTCCAACAAAGGCGATGAAATAAGAAAGGAAAATAGATGAATTTTACTACATGAACAAGGCAAACCAAAATGGGAACTAATGACATATAATTGTAGATCACTGTTATCAGAAGGGAGACTTGTAGAGCTAATTGAGGATCTGAATAATATTGATTGGCGGGTAGTAGGCTTAGTTGAGAGCAGAACACAGGAACAAGGAATTTGGGAATACAAAGAATATAAAGTTTGTATAAATGCAACACAAGCAGGAATAGGAACCACCGGATTTTTAATCTGCAAAAGTAGTAAAATCGAATTTATTTCTTTTAATGGTTATATGCATAGGGTTACCAGTCTGATAATTAGGAATTTCAGGCTACAACTCCATCATTATTAAGATAATACAGCTGTCATACCTGTCGGTGGAGACCGTCGTCATTGGCTGATGGTCGAGTACAGCTGGCAAGCGCTTTCAATGCAATGACACCATCTTCTAGTCCGTCAAAAAGTTGTACTCCTTTACTCAGTACAACTTTTTGACGGGCTTGAAGATGGTGCCATTGCATCGATAGCGCTTGCCAGCTGTACTCGACCATCAGCCAATGACGACGGTCACCACCGACAGGTATGACAACAGTATCATTTATATTGGCGGTTCTAACCCTTTATTTGAATTACAAGATAATACAGGTTTATGCCCCAACTTCCAATGCTACAGAAGAAGACCTTGAAGAATTTTACTACCATTTACAAAACGCAATAGACAATAGAGGTTGTAAATTGGCTTAGATTGTAGGGGATTTCGATGGGAAAATCAGAAAAAATAAGTGAGAAACGTGTACAGGAAGTTTTGGATTTGGAGAAATAAATGAAAGAGAGCAGGGATTGGTGGACATTGCAGAAAGGAACCGGTATTTTATTATGAATACCTTTCAAAAACAGCCCGATAAGAAATGGACATGGATGTCCCCCAATGGAGAAACAAAAACCAAATAGATTTCATCCTGAAGTAAATATTCCCCGAAGTAGATTTCATCATTTCTGAAGTAAATATATATCTTATTTCCGATATCTTGATATTATTGAAACAAATATGTACCATCATAGCAATTAGACGTTAATGGTAATGTCATATGAAAAAAGACAATATCCGTTTAAACTTGATATGATTTAAAGTATTACTTATTTTGCAGGGAGGGCTACAATCTCTTCACCTAGCCTATCTTTTTGCATATAAATGAAACGACCGCGGAAGGTGAGCAGAGACTAAAACGGTTAATTGAATTAACTTATTTCCTGTGAAATGCTGGCATTACTGGAAGTGATTGTCTAATCTAATGTACAAAACTATGCTTAAACTATATGTGCTCGGATTGTTTTTTGACAGGAAATATGTTCATTATAAATGGTATTTAATTGTAATAAATGCTATCCATGATTATGGTTTGAATTATTCAAAAACGGTGACTCAAAAAGTCGAGAGGGATAGATAGCATATTTTCATTTATTCTTCAAAACTAAAATTTTTATTCTATTATTCCCCAAAAGTTACACTTTAGAATTGGCTATTTCCGAAAAACAATACACCGTGAAGGGAAGTGCAATTGTGCACATGGAAGTCTTGCTATAAGAACAGTCAGTCAGATTTCCCGGGCATCGCCGGGTACCTTAGCTAGTATATATATATATATTTTCTCTGAGACGAACAGGAGTGGGGGTTATAAGGGAGGCCTGAAATTAAAAGTCGCGATATTTCGTTTTCTATTGTTTTTTTCGCAAATATGCACATAACAAAAGTTGTTTATTTTGTTATTTAGAGTAACTTTTGTCATAAACACTTTCATCGTATTCCGAAGTTTAAATGAGTTATACGCTTATGACTATAGCGGGAGTCAACAATATTATTTGGGACAAAAGACCCAACCGAAATAAATAAATCTCGTTATGTGTATTAGCACTAACGCTTTCATTATAAGAAGCCATACCAACATTTCTAGGGACGGGCAGGAGTGGGGGTTTTAAGGGAAGCCAGAAATTAAAAATAGCGATATTTCGTTTCCTATTGGTTTATCGGCAAATATGAACATAACAAAAGTTGTTTATTTTGCTATTTAGAGTAACTTTTGTTATATACACTTTTTTCGTATACCGAATTATAAACGAGATATACGCTAAAAATTATAGCGGAAGTGAAAAATTTTATTTGGCACAAAAGACTCAACCAAACTAAATAAAACACTCAGTATGTTTATTAGCACTGACGCCTTCCTTATAAAAAGCCATACTATTTCTAGGGACAGGCAGGAGTGGGGGTTATAAGGGAGACCTGAAATTAAAAATATTGATATTTCGTTTCCTATTGTAGTTTCGGCAAATATGCACATAACAAAAGTTGTTTATTTTGTTATTTAGAGAAATTTGCTCAAGAATTCTTTTCAATATGAACTACCAGGTACCTCACCTGGAAAAATTAATTCAAATGTATATTAATATTTAGTCCTTAATAATTCAAATCTATGCATAATGCACAGGAAGCGGGAAATATGACAATATGGAGGACAGTGAAGTCTTACATAAAAAATTAATTTTATTATTAACAAATCCACAGAAACGACGGGTATTAACCCTAAACACTGGGACGGGTAAATGTCAAAATATTGTGCAAAATAAAGCCTTGCCAAAAAAATACCATCAACATTTAGCCTCAAATGAATTCCCGAGCGAAGCCGGGTATCTGAGCTAGTATATATATATATATATATATATATATATATATATATATATATATATAAAATTGTAACCTCTGTCTGTACATGGTTTTTTTTCCTCAAAATTTCACGATACTTTTTTGTTTCACACGTCATAGGCACCATGACTGCATTTTCTTTCTTTCGTGTATGTTTAGTGTAGGCCTGGAATTAAAAATTGCGATATTTTGGTTCCTTTTGGCAGTGATTTTTGGCAGATATCCACATGACGAAAGTTGTTTATTCTGTTATTTAGAGTAACTTTTGTTATGTATACTTTTGTTGTACACATAAGTATAAATGAGTTATACGCTAAAAACTGTAGTGGGAGTCAACAATTTTATTTGGCACAAAAGACTATACCGAGTTAAACAAAATTCGGTATGTGATTTTGCATTAATTCTTCCATGATTATAAGCTATATTAAAATGTTTAGGTCTAAAGGGGAGTGGGGGTTATGAGGGAGGCCTGAAATGAAAAATTGTGATATTCCGTTTCCCATTGGTTTTTCAACAGATGCACGTAAAAAAAACGTTGTTCACTGGGTTATTTAAAGTAACTTTTGTTATATATACTTTTTTCGTATACCGAAGTATAAACGAGATATACGCTAAAACCTATACCGGAAGTGAACAATTTCATTCAGCGCAGAAGTCAACCGAATTAAACAAAACTTGGTATGTGAATTAGCATCCACTCCTCCATGAAAATGAGCCATGTTAACATTTCTACGGACAAAAAAGGGGGGGGGGAGTTATCCGGGAAGCCTATTATCTCGTGCACATTACAGATGGTTTTTAGTTTCTTATTTAGAATACCTTTTGTTATAGACACTTTTGTCGTTTAACAAGTATAAACGAGATATGGGCTAAAATTATAGCGGAAGTAATCAACTCTATTAGTACTATTTAATGTTTATTTGATGTAGGCGTTACACTTATATGGATTTAGACTTATACGGCAGTTCTATGTATAATTGGGATTGGTGACGCTATAAATCTAGGCAATTATAATTTAATTATAATAAATGCAATCCATCATTATGATTAGAATTATTCACGGTGTGTCAAACAGTGGTGGGGATTGATTGGGAACTCATTTTCATTTTCTCTTTTTAACTAAATTTCTATTCTATAAGTCCCCTACAGTTAACCTGGTCCTTATAGAAAAATAATTCGCCCTGAGGGGAAGTGTAATTGTACACATTAAAGCCTTGCTATAAAAATACCCTCAATATTCAGCCTCTAATGATTCCCGATCGAAGCCGGGAGAGTGGGGTGAGAGTGGTGAGCTAGCCTAGGCAGGTAGTCTATCCAAGGCTGGGACAGTAAGAATACATAGAAGACATGAGGTGAGAGTGGTGAGCTAGCCTAGGCAGGTAATCTATCCAAGGCTGGGACAGTAAGAATACATAGAAGACATGAGGTGAGAGTGGTGAGCTAGCCTAGGCAGGTAATCTATCCAAGGCTGGGACAGTAAGAATACATAGAAGACATGAGGTGAGAGTGGTGAGCTAGCCTAGGCAGGTAGTCTATCCAAGGCTGGGACAGTAAGAATACATAGAAGACATGAGGTGAGAGTGGTGAGCTAGCCTAGGCAGGTAATCTATCCAAGGCTGGGACAGTAAGAATACATAGAAGACATGAGGTGAGAGTGGTGAGCTAGCCTAGGCAGGTAATCTATCCAAGGCTGGGACAGTAAGAATACATAGAAGACATGGGGTGAGAGTGGTGAGCTAGCCTAGGCAGGTAATCTATCCAAGGCTGGGACAGTAAGAATACATAGAAGACATGAGGTGAGAGTGGTGTTCTAGCCTAGGCAGGTAATCTATCCAAGGCTGGGACAGTAAGAATACATAGAAGACATGAGGTGAGAGTGGTGAGCTAGCCTAGGCAGGTAATCTATCCAAGGCTGGGAGAGTAAGAATACATAGAAGACATGAGGTGAGAGTGGTGAGCTAGCCTAGGCAGGTAATCTATCCAAGGCTGGGACAGTAAGAATACATAGAAGACATGAGGTGAGAGTGGTGAGCTAGCCTAGGCAGGTAATCTATCCAAGGCTGGGACAGTAAGAATACATAGAAGACATGAGGTGAGAGTGGTGTTCTAGCCTAGGCAGGTAATCTATCCAAGGCTGGGACAGTAAGAATACATAGAAGACATGAGGTGAGAGTGGTGAGCTAGCCTAGGCAGGTAATCTATCCAAGGCTGGGAGAGTAAGCTCTATGCCAAAGTGAGACAGCTATAACCATGTTATAACCTTTTGTGATTAAGAATGCTAACATATGTTTAAAAGTATTTGAATGTGATTAAATGATCTTTTAGGTTAACTTTCAGATGTACTTTAAATAATAAAATTTGATAATGTTACTGTATTTAATAAATGTAACTTTGAGTAGATTGTGTACAAATTCTTTTCTGGTGACAAGTAAACACTAATCTGAAATATCAAACACATTCACAAAATTCATTTACTAAAAATGCTTAAACAACTGTTAAAAATCATTAATAAAATAAAATAGTGAAATGAAACATTGTAAAGTTACTTTTGTAGACTGTAAACTGAAAAAAGTACATACAGTGTCAGTAATTTAATTGTAATATTAGCTAATTGTAATACCAGTAGAAAATAAGTACTTTTAAGAAAGAAAACTTAGATTTAGTTAATAAATAATTATATAAAAATTAGCAACTTAAATACCCTTAGGACATGGTAAGAGCAATATATACAATCTATTAGATAATTTATTTACGGCATAAAGTATACAGACACTTGCAAACAGCGTCATACTAATATAAAGGGCATAATAACCTAGCTGTTGATTGCCCAAACCATATTAATCCTAATCCTAAACTTTTGTAGACGCCATGCCAAGTTCTTATAAACATTAATGCAGCGTATTATCATTTATTAGTAATAACCATATTGCCAATTTAATTGGTTAAACAAAACACATTATGTAGTGATAAAGAAAATATTAATAGAATACCTGACTTAAATAAGAATATATATATATATATATATATATATATATATATTAATGCATGGGTATATTGATTAAATATATACTTCATGAAAAATAAAATATGTATTTTCTTGTGAGTTTGTATATAACTGTTCCATTCACTTTACAATTATTAAATGTCATAATTGTACCTGGGGCTCAGGTTAGCCATGCGAGTTAAAGCGTTGGCCTTTATCTCACATGGTAAACCTAGAGTGGCGAGTTCGATTCTTGTCTGGGCAAAGGAAATTATTTAGTGACGAAATTCATTAAATAACGTCCTAAAATCCCACCCTGGCTAGAAAAGGGTGGTAACCTGTAGATAACCCATCCCGATTAGCCTAAGTTGCAAAAAGTGGACGTTAATAAATAATAATAATAATAATAATAAATGTCATTTGAAGTTGGATAAGATCTAAGTTAAAATTGAGTAATGCTTAAATGAGTATCGATAAGGTTGATGATAATGTATAATATTTTGAAAATGAATAAAAATGAACAAATGCATAAAACACACTGGTAAACCAAAGTAAATTATAGGAATAGGTTGTACTTAATTTAATTTAAACGGTAAATTAAGTAAACAAGAACTGATACTCTGAGAATTTCAGATTAATAAAGTCGATATTTTAATTCTGTCTTTACTGAATTTTACACATGTTAAATAATATATGTCACCCATCAACATGTACTTGATAAATAATAATAGCGCCGCTTCATTAAACTAATATCTGTAAACCTAACACAAACTTTTCGCATGGAATAATTTAAAGACGTGAAGAATAAATAATAAAAAAGAAGAGGACTGGCGAGTAGCTGAATAATAAGACTTATGCTAGAGCTAATGCTACAGGTAAGTTTCAGAATAGATTGACTAACTACAGTGTATTAAATAAAAGGAGTTAAAGAATTATGTTAATTCAAGCAGCTGTTTTGTTTATGAATTAATATTAATTACTGCAGATGTACTTGGTAGCAGTACATAGAGTAACGTTATTATAATATACATGATAGTGGTTCATAGAGTAAGATTATTATTGATTACAGCAGATGTACTTCGTAAGAGTACATAGAGTAACATTATTATAATGTACATGATAGTGGTTCATAGAGTAAGATTATTATTGATTACAACAGATGTACTTAACAGCAGTACATAGAGTAACGTTATTATAATGTACATGATAGTGGTTCATAGAGTAAGATTATTATTGATTACAGCAGATGTACTTCGTAGCAGTACATAGAGTAACATTATTATAATGTACATGATAGTGGTTCATAGAGTAACATTATTATTGATTACAGCAGATGTACTTAACAGCAGTACATAGAGTAACATTATTATAATGTACATGATAGTGGTTCATAGAGTAAGATTATTATTGATTACAGCAGATGTACTTAACAGCAGTACATAGAGTAACATTATTATAATGTACATGATAGTGGTTCATAGAGTAAGATTATTATTGATTACAGCAGATGTACTTAACAGCAGTACATAGAGTAACATTATTATAATGTACATGATAGTGGTTCATAGAGTAAGATTATTATTGATTACAGCAGATGTACTTGACAGCAGTACATAGAGTAACATTATTATAATGTACATGATAGTGGTTCATAGAGTAACATTATTATTGATTACTGCAGATGTACTTAACAGCAGTACATAGAGTAACATTATTATAATGTACATGATAGTGGTTCATAGAGTAAGATTATTATTGATTACAGCAGATGTACTTGGTAGCAGTACATAGAGTAACATTATTATAATGTACATGATAGTGGTTCATAGAGTAAGATTATTATTGATTACTGCAGATGTACTTAACAGCAGTACATAGAGTAACATTATTATAATGTACATGATAGTGGTTCATAGAGTAAGATTATTATTGATTACAGCAGATGTACTTAACAGCAGTACATAGAGTAACATTATTATAATGTACATGATAGTGGTTCATAGAGTAAGATTATTATATAGAGTAAGATTATTATTGATTACAGCAGATGTACTTAACAGCAGTACATAGAGTAACATTATTATAATGTACATGATAGTGTTTCATAGAGTAAGATTATTATTGATTACAGCAGATGTACTTGGTAGCAGTACATAGAGTAACATTATTATAATGTACATGATAGTGGTTCATAGAGTAAGATTATTATTGATTACAGCAGATGTACTTGACAGCAGTACATAGAGTAACATTATTATAATGTACATGATAGTGGTTCATAGAGTAAGATTATTATTGATTACAGCAGATGTACTTGACAGCAGTACATAGAGTAACATTATTATAATGTACATGATAGTGGTTCATAGAGTAAGATTATTATTGATTACAGCAGATGTACTTAACAGCAGTACATAGAGTAACATTATTATAATGTACATGATAGTGGTTCATAGAGTAAGATTATTATTGATTACAGCAGATGTACTTGACAGCAGTACATAGAGTAATATTATTATAATGTACATGATAGTGGTTCATAGAGTAAGATTATTATTGATTACAGCAGATGTACTTAACAGCAGTACATAGAGTAACATTATTATAATGTACATGGTAGTGGTTCATAGAGTAAGATTATTATTGATTACAGCAGATGTACTTTGTAGCAGTACATAGAGTAACATTATTATAATGTACATGATAGTGGTTCATAGAGTAAGATTATTATTGATTACAGCAGATGTACTTGACAGCAGTACATAGAGTAACATTATTATAATGTACATGATAGTGGTTCATAGAGTAAGATTATTATTGATTACAGCAGATGTACTTGGTAGCAGTACATAGAGTAACATTATTATAATGTACATGATAGTGGTTCATAGAGTAAGATTATTATTGATTACTGCAGATGTACTTAACAGCAGTACATAGAGTAACATTATTATAATGTACATGATAGTGGTTCATAGAGTAAGATTATTATTGATTACAGCAGATGTACTTGGTAGCAGTACATAGAGTAACATTATTATATTGTACATGATAGTAGTTCATAAAGTAAGATTATTATTGATTACTGCAGATGTACTTTGTAGCAGTACATAGAGTAACATTATTATAATGTACATGATAGTGGTTCATAGAGTAAGATTATTATTGATTACAGCAGATGTACTTGACAGCAGTACATAGAGTAACATTATTATAATGTACATGATAGTGGTTCATAGAGTAAGATTATTATTGATTACAGCAGATGTACTTGACAGCAGTACATAGAGTAACATTATTATAATGTACATGATAGTGGTTCATAGAGTAAGATTATTATTGATTACAGCAGATGTACTTAACAGCAGTACATAGAGTAACATTATTATAATGTACATGATAGTGGTTCATAGAGTAAGATTATTATTGATTACAGCAGATGTACTTTTAAGCAGTACATAGAGTAACATTATTATAATGTACATGATAGTGGTTCATAGAGTAAGATTATTATTGATTACAGCAGATGTACTTAACAGCAGTACATAGAGTAACATTATTATAATGTACATGATAGTGGTTCATAGAGTAAGATTATTATTGATTACAGCAGATGTACTTAACAGCAGTACATAGAGTAACATTATTATAATGTACATGATAGTGGTTCATAGAGTAAAATTATTATTGATTACTGCAGATGTACTTGGTAGCAGTACATAGAGGAACATTATTATAATGTACATGATAGTGGTTCATAGAGGTAGATTATTATTGATTACTGCAGATGTACTTGGTAGCAGTACATAGAGTAACATTATTATAATGTACATGATAGTGGTTCATAGAGTAAGATTATTATTGATTACAGCAGATGTACTTGACAGCAGTACATAGAGTAATATTATTATAATGTACATGATAGTGGTTCATAGAGTAAGATTATTATTGATTACAGCAGATGTACTTAACAGCAGTACATAGAGTAACATTATTATAATGTACATGATAGTGGTTCATAGAGTAAGATTATTATTGATTACAGCAGATGTACTTGACAGCAGTACATAGAGTAACATTATTATAATGTACATGATAGTGGTTCATAGAGTAAGATTATTATTGATTACAGCAGATGTACTTAACAGCAGTACATAGAGTAACATTATTATAATGTACATGATAGTGGTTCATAGAGTAAGATTATTATTGATTACAGCAGATGTACTTGGTAGCAGTACATAGAGTAACATTATTATAATGTACATGATAGTGGTTCATAGAGTAAGATTATTATTGATTACAGCAGATGTACTTAACAGCAGTACATAGAGTAACATTATTATAATGTACATGATAGTGGTTCATAGAGTAAGATTATTATTGATTACAGCAGATGTACTTGATAGCAGTACATAGAGTAACATTATTATATTGTACATGATAGTGGTTCATAGAGTAAGATTATTATTGATTACTGCAGATGTACTTGGTAGCAGTACATAGAGTAACATTATTATAATGTACATGATAGTGGTTCATAGAGTAAGATTATTATTGATTACAGCAGATGTACTTGACAGCAGTACATAGAGTAATATTATTATAATGTACATGATAGTGGTTCATAGAGTAAGATTATTATTGATTACAGCAGATGTACTTAACAGCAGTACATAGAGTAACATTATTATAATGTACATGATAGTGGTTCATAGAGTAAGATTATTATTGATTACAGCAGATGTACTTGGTAGCAGTACATAGAGTAACATTATTATAATGTACATGATAGTGGTTCATAGAGTAAGATTATTATTGATTACAGCAGATGTACTTAACAGCAGTACATAGAGTAACATTATTATAATGTACATGATAGTGGTTCATAGAGTAAGATTATTATTGATTACAGCAGATGTACTTAACAGCAGTACATAGAGTAACATTATTATAATGTACATGATAGTGGTTCATAGAGTAAGATTATTATTGATTAAAGCAGATGTACTTAACAGCAGTATATAGAGTAACATTATTATATTGTACATAATAGTGGTTCATAGAGTAAGATTATTATTGATTACAGTAGATGTACTTGATAGCAGTACATAGAGTAACATTATTATAATGTACATGATAGTGGTTCATAGAGTAAGATTATTATTGATTACAGCAGATGTACTTGACAGCAGTACATAGAGTAACATTATTATAATGTACATGATAGTGGTTCATAGAGTAACATTATTATTGATTACTGCAGATGTACTTAACAGCAGTACATAGAGTAACATTATTATAATGTACATGATAGTGGTTCATAGAGTAAGATTATTATTGATTACAGCAGATGTACTTAACAGCAGTACATAGAGTAACATTATTATAATGTACATGATAGTGGTTCATAGAGTAAGATTATTATTGATTACAGCAGATGTACTTGGTAGCAGTACATAGAGTAACATTATTATAATGTACATGATAGTGGTTCATAGAGTAAGATTATTATTGATTACTGCAGATGTACTTAACAGCAGTACATAGAGTAACATTATTATAATGTACATGATAGTGGTTCATAGAGTAAGATTATTATTGATTACAGCAGATGTACTTAACAGCAGTACATAGAGTAACATTATTATAATGTACATGATAGTGGTTCATAGAGTAAGATTATTATTGATTACAGCAGATGTACTTAACAGCAGTACATAGAGTAACATTATTATAATGTACATGATAGTGGTTCATAGAGTAAGATTATTATTGATTACAGCAGATGTACTTGACAGCAGTACATAGAGTAACATTATTATAATGTACATGATAGTGGTTCATAGAGTAAGATTATTATTGATTACAGTAGATGTACTTAACAGCAGTACATAGAGTATCATTATTATATTGTACATGATAGTGGTTCATAGAGTAAAATTATTATTGATTACTGCAGATGTACTTGGTAGCAGTACATAGAGTAACATTATTATAATGTACATGGAAGTGGTTCATAGAGTAAGATTATTATTGATTACAGCAGATGTACTTTGTAGCAGTACATAGAATAACATTATTATAATGTACATGATAGTGGTTCATAGAGTAAGATTATTATTGATTACAGCAGATGTACTTAACAGAAGTACATAGAGTAACATTATTATAATGTACATGATAGTGGTTCATAGAGTAAGATTATTATTGATTACAGCAGATGTACTTAACAGAAGTACATAGAGTAACATTATTATAATGTACATGGTAGTGGTTCATAGAGTAAGATTATTATTGATTACAGCAGATGTACTTTGTAGCAGTACATAGAGTAACATTATTATAATGTACATGATAGTGGTTCATAGAGTAAGATTATTATTGATTACAGCAGATGTACTTTGTAGCAGTACATAGAATAACATTATTATAATGTACATGATAGTGGTTCATAGAGTAAGATTATTATTGATTACAGCAGATGTACTTAACAGAAGTACATAGAGTAACATTATTATAATGTACATGATAGTGGTTCATAGAGTAAGATTATTATTGATTACAGCAGATGTACTTGACAGCAGTACATAGAGTAACATTATTATAATGTACATGATAGTGGTTCATAGAGTAAGATTATTATTGATTACAGCAGATGTACTTGACAGCAGTACATAGAGTAACATTATTATAATGTACATGATAGTGGTTCATAGAGTAAGATTATTATTGATTACAGCAGATGTACTTAACAGCAGTACATAGAGTAACATTATTATAATGTACATGATAGTGGTTCATAGAGTAAGATTATTATTGATTACAGCAGATGTACTTGACAGCAGTACATAGAGTAATATTATTATAATGTACATGATAGTGGTTCATAGAGTAACAACTCTCTCTCTCTCTCTCTCTCTCTCTCTCTCTCTCTCTCTCTCTCTCTCTCTCTCTCTCTCTCTCTCTCTCTCTCTCTCTGTCTCTGTCTCTCTCTCTCTCTCTGTCTCTCTCTCTCTCTCTCTCTCTCTCTCTCTCTCTCTCTCGCTCTCTCTCTTTTTTTTTTTTTTTTTTATCCTTCTTTACCCCTGCTTTACCTTAAGGCTGCCCTTATACAAGCGGTTCTTTCCAATTCCTTTTTTAAATTTGAAAAGGTCACAGTAGCTCGTCCTTACTACTCAGAAAAGGAGCAGTGAGGTCAAGCCTAAATTCAATAAAATGTGGAGTGGTGAGCAAATATTTAAAATCGGCAAAAGTCTTAGGGCGCCCGCAATTGGAATGCCGTGCCTCTGCGCAGCGGGACTCCAATAAAATCTTAAACTATACTTAATTTGCTATTTTCATTAAATCGCAACACTTTATATAATTTCTAACTTACATTTTAACAAAATTTACCTATTGTTTTTTTTAGTTTAAATACTTCTGCAGCATATGATTTAAATGCGCAGAAAATGTCTTCTGTTTCCACCAGTTTGCCCAGGGTAGAGGGAGGCCATTCAAGCAAAGAATATTCTCTCTCTCTCTCTCTCTCTCTCTCTCTCTCTCTCTCTCTCTCTCTCTCTCTCTCTCTCTCTCTTCCCCCCCCCTCTCTCTCTCCCCCCCTCTCCCTCTCCCCCTCCCCCTCCCCTCCCTCTCCCCCCTCAACCTCTCACCCCCTCTCTCTCTCTCTCTCTCTCTCTCTCTCTCTCTCTCTCTCTCCCCTCTCTCTCTCCCTCCCTCCCCCTTTCCCTCTCTCTCCCCCTCCCCCCCTCTCTCTCTCTCTCTCTCTCTCTCTCTCTCTCTCTCTCTCTCTATCTCTCTCTCTCTCTCTCTCTCTCTCTCTCTCTCTCTCTCTCTCTCTTCCCCCCCCCCTCTCTCTCTCCCCCCCTCTCCCTCTCCCCCTCCCCCTCCCCTCTCTCCCTCTCCCTCTCTCTCTCTCTCTCTCTCTCTCTCCCTCCCCTCTCTCCCTCTCCCTCTCTCTCTCTCTCTCTCTCTCTCTCCCCCTCCCCCTCTCCCTCCCACTCTCCCCCTCCCCTCTCTCCCTCCCTCTCCCTCTCCCCCTCCCCTCTCTCCCTCCCTCTCCCTCTCAACGTAAATAATATCGTTAATATTACCTTTGTTTTATGCTTCAGGTTTCGATATCAGAGTGCATATTTCCTTTAGGAGAGAGAATCCCTGGCTCCAACATCAGCTACTCAGACCATGAAGCTATTGCAGCAACATTCCAAATCATCGAACTAAGTATGAATTAAAACTTTTATAATTTAGCCTGTACTTTTCTAATAGTAGACAGAAGCAGACGTCCTCTTACAACAACTTTGGCCATCTTCAGGAACTGACTGTAGCGGGTGTTTCACCTGGAGGACCTGGCATCCCCCTCTAGCGATTGTGCCATCTGCTGAAACCGGCATCCTTCCGTAGTGAACTTGCATTCTGCTGGAGCTGACGTCCCCTCCTGTTGTTGATTCACATGCTCGACATGGCATCCTCTTTTAGTGGCTATTTTACCTGCAGTAGCTATCATCCTGTTGTACCTACTGTGCTATATACAGGAACTGAGACTCGAATGTAGCGACCGTGCCATTTGCAGGAGATGGCATCTACCTTTACCGACTTTCAAGTGTGCATCCTCCTGCATAAACTTTCCCATGTGCTGGTGTTGGCATTCTCCTGTGCTGACTATGCTATCTGCAGGAGCTCGCATCCTCCTGCAGTGGTTGTTTTACCTGCAGGAGCTGGCATCCTTTCACTGCGGTTGTTTTACCTGCAGGAGCTAGCAAACTTTCGTAGCGGTTGTTTTACCTGCAGGAGCTGGCATCCTCCTCTGCTGAGCGCCATCTACAGGAGCTCCCATCCTCCTGTAGCGGTTGTTTTACCTGCATGAGCTGGCATCCTCCATCTGCTGAGCGCCATCTGCAGGAGCTCCCATCCTCCTGTAGCGGTTGTTTTACCTGCATGAGCTGGCGTCCTCTCGTAGCGGTTTTTTTACCTGCAGGAGCAGGCATCCTCTCGTACTGGTTGTTTTACCTGCAGGAGCGAGCATCCTCTCGTTGCGGTTGTTTTACCTGCAGGAGCTGGCATCCTCTCGTACCGGTTGTTTTACCTGCAGGAGCGAGCATCCTCTCGTTGCGGTTGTTTTACCTGCAGGAGCAGGCATCCTCTCGTACTGGTTGTTTTACCTGCAGGAGCGAGCATCCTCTCGTTGCGGTTGTTTTACCTGCAGGAGCTGGCATCCTCTCGTAGCGGTTGTTTTACCTGCAGGAGCGAGCATCCTCTCGTTGCGGTTGTTTTACCTGCAGGAGCTGGCATCCTCTCGTTGCGGTTGTTTTACCTGCAGGAGCTGGCATCCTCTCGTACCGGTTGTTTTACCTGCAGGAGCGAGCATCCTCTCGTTGCGGTTGTTTTACCTGCAGGAGCGAGCATCCTCTCGTTGCGGTTGTTTTACCTGCAGGAGCGAGCATCCTCTCGTTGCGGTTGTTTTAACTGCAGGAGCTGGCATCCTCTCGTTGCGGTTGTTTTACCTGCAGGAGCGAGCATCCTCTCGTTGCGGTTGTTTTAACTGCAGGAGCGAGCATCCTCTCGTTGCGGTTGTTTTACCTGCAGGAGCTGGCATCCTCTCGTACCGGTTGTTTTACCTGCAGGAGCGAGCATCCTCTCGTTGCGGTTGTTTTACCTGCAGGAGCGAGCATCCTCTCGTTGCGGTTGTTTTACCTGCAGGAGCTGGCATCCTCTCGTTGCGGTTGTTTTACCTGCAGGAGCTGGCATCCTCTCGTACCGGTTGTTTTACCTGCAGGAGCGAGCATCCTCTCGTTGCGGTTGTTTTACCTGCAGGAGCGAGCATCCTCTCGTTGCGGTTGTTTTACCTGCAGGAGCTGGCATCCTCTCGTAGCAGTTATTTTACCTGCAGGAGCTGGCATCCTCTTGTAGGGACATTGCCATCTGCTGGAGCTGGCATAATTCTGAGCCATTTGCTGGAGCTTGCATCCTCCTGTACTGACTGTGCCATCAGCAGGAGATATCATCCTCCCTTACCGACTCTGCCATCTTCAGGTGCTGGCATCGTTCTGTGTCGACTTTCTCTTCTCCTGGAGCTGGCATTCTACTGAAGCGACCGTGCCTTTTGCAGGAGAACACATCCACCTTTAGCGACTTTAACATCTGCCAAAGTTGGTATTCTTCTGAACGGACAATTCAATCTGCAGGAGCTGGAATCCTCGTGTACTGACTTTGCCATCTGCAGGAACTGACAACATCCTTAGCCATCTGCAGGAACTGGCATTCTACGGTACTGACTGTGCCATGTGCATGAACTGGCATCGTCCTGTACTGAATGTGTCAACTTTATAATATGGCAGCCTTCTGTATAGACTGTTCCATGTGCGTGAACTGGCATCGTCCTGTACTGAATGTGTCAACTTTAGAATCTGGCATCCTCCTATATATATTGTGTCATCTGCAAGAACTGGCATCCTCCGGTTTAGACTGCGTCAAGTTTAGAATCTGGCATCCTCCTGTATATACTGTGCCATCTGCAGGAGCTGGCATCCTCCTGTATAGACTGTGCCATCTGCAGGTGCCGGCATCCTCCTGTATAGACTGTGTCATCTGCAGGAGCCGGCATCCTCCTGTATAGACTGAGCCATCTGCAGGAGTTGGCATCTTCCTGTACAGACTGTGTCATCTCCAGGAGCCGGCATCCTCCTGTATAAACTGTGCTATCTGCAGGAGCTGGCATCCTCCTGTATAGACTGTGTCATCTGCTGGAGTTGGCATCCTCCTGTATGGACTGTGCTATCTGCAGGAGCTGGCATCCTCCTGTATAGACTGTGTCATCTGCTGGAGTTGGCATCCTCCTGTATGGACTGTGCTATCTGCAGGAGCTGGCATCCTCCTGTATAGACTGTGTCATCTGCTGGAGTTGGCATCGTCCTCTATAGACTGTGTCATCTGCAGGAGCTGGCATCCTCCTGTATAGACTGCGCCATCTGCAGGAGCCGGCATACTCCTGTATAGACTGCGCCATCTGCAGGAGCTGGCATTCTCCTGTACAGACTGTGCTATCTGCAGGAGCCGGCATCGTCCTGTATCGACTGTGTCATCTGGGGGATCCGGCATCCTCCTGTATAGACTGTGTCATCTGCAGGTGTTGGCATCGTCTTGTATCGACTGTGTCATCTCCAGGAGCCGGCATCCTCCTGTGTCGACTGGGTCATCTGCGGGAGCCAGCATCCCCCTGTATAGAATTTGCCATCTGCAGGAGCCGGCATACTTCTGAATAGACTGTGTCATCTGCAGGAGTTGGCATCCTCCTGTACAGATTGTGCCATCTGCAGGAGCCGGCATCCTCCTGTATAGACTGTGGCATCCTCCTGTACAGACTGTGCCATCTGCAGGACCCAGCATCTTCCTGTATCGACTGTGTCATCTGCGGGAGCAGGCATCCTCCTGTATAGACTGTGCCCTCTGCAGGAGCCGGCAACCTCCTGTATACACTGTGCCATCTGCAGGTGCCGGCATCCTCCTGTATAGACTGTGTCATCTGCAGGAGCCGGCATCCTCCTGTATAGACTGAGCCATCTGCAGGAGTTGGCATCCTCCTGTACAGACTGTGCTACCTGCAGGAGCCGGCATCCTCCTGTATAGACTGTGCCCTCTGCAGGAGCTGGCATCCTCCTGTATACACTGTGCCATCTGCAGGTGCCGGCATCCTCCTGTATAGACTGTGTAATCTGCAGTTGCAGGCATTCTCCTGTATAGACTGAGCCATCTGCAGGAGTTGGCATCCTCCTGTACAGACTGTGCCATCTGCAGGTGCCGGCATCCTCCTGTACAGACTGTGCCATCTGCAGGTGCCGGCATCCTCCTGTATAGACTGTGTCATCTCCAGGAGCCGGCATCCTCCTGTATGGACTGTGCCATCTGCAGGTGCCGGCATCCTCCTGTACAGACTGTGCCCTCTGCAGGAGCCGGCATCCTCCTGTATACACTGTGCCATCTGCAGGTGCCGGCATCCTCCTGTATAGACTGTGTCATCTGCAGGAGCCGGCATCCTCCTGTATAGACTGACCCATCTGCAGGAGTTGGCATCCTCCTGTACAGACTGTGCTATCTGCAGGAGCTGGCATCCTCCTGTATAGACTGTGCCATCTGCAGGTGCCGGCATCCTCCTGTACAGACTGTGCCATCTGCAGGAGCTGGCATCCTCCTGTACAGACTGTGCCATCTGCAGGTGCCGGCATCCTCCTGTATAGACTGTGCCATCTGCAGGAGCTGGCATCCTCATGTACAGACTGTGCCATCTGTAGGTGCCGGCATCCTCCTGTATAGACTGTGCTATCTGCAGGAGCTGGCATCCTCCTGTATAGACTGTGCCATCTGCAGGTGCCGGCATCCTCCTGTACAGACTGTGCCATCTGCAGGAGCTGGCATCCTCCTCTATAGACTGTGTCATCTGCTGGAGTTGGCATCCTCCTCTATAGACTGTGTCATCTGCAGGAGCTGGCATCCTCCTGTATAGACTGCGCCATCTGCAGGAGCTGGCATTCTCCTGTACAGACTGTGCTATCTGCAGGAGCCGGCATCGTCCTGTATCGACTGTGTCATCTGGGGGATCCGGCATCCTCCTGTATAGACTGTGTCATCTGCAGGTGTTGGCATCGTCTTTTATCGACTGTGTCATCTCCAGGAGCCGGCATCCTCCTGTATCGACTTTGCCATCTGCAGGAGCCGGCATACTTCTGAATAGACTGTGTCATCTGCAGGAGTTGGCATCCTCCTGTACAGATTGTGCCATCTGCAGGAGCCGGCATCCTCCTGAATAGACTGTGGCATCCTCCTGTACAGACTGTGCTATCTGCAGGACCCGGCATCTTCCTGTATCGACTGTGTCATCTGCGGGAGCCGGCATCCTCCTGTATAGACTGTGCCCTCTGCAGGAGCCGGCATCCTCCTGTATACACTGTGCCATCTGGAGGTGCCGGCATCCTCCTGTACAGACTGTGCCATCTGCAGGACCCAGCATCTTCCTGTATCGACTGTGTCATCTGCGGGAGCAGGCATCCTCCTGTATACACTGTGCCATCTGCAGGTGCCGGCATCCTCCTGTATAGACTGTGTCATCTGCAGGAGCCGGCATCCTCCTGTATAGACTGAGCCATCTGCAGGAGTTGGCATCCTCCTGTACAGAACGTGCTATCTGCAGGAGCTGGCATCCTCCTGTATAGACTGTGCCATCTGCAGGTGCCGGCATCCTCCTGTACAGACTGTGCCATCTGCAGGAGCTGGCATCCTCCTGTACAGACTGTGCCATCTGCAGGTGCCGGCATCCTCCTGTATAGACTGTGTCATCTCCAGGAGCCGGCATCCTCCTGTATGGACTGTGCCATCTGCAGGTGCCGGCATCCTCCTGTACAGACCGTGCTATCTGCAGGAGCTGGCATCCTCCTGTATAGACTGTGCCATCTGCAGGTGCCGGCATCCTCCTGTACAGACTGTGCCATCTGCAGGAGCTGGCATCCTCCTGTACAGACTGAGCCATCTGCAGGTGCCGGCATCCTCCTGTATAGACTGTGCCATCTGCAGGAGCTGGCATCCTCCTGTACAGACTGTGCCATCTGCAGGTGCCGGCATCCTCCTGTATAGCCTGTGTCATCTCCAGGAGCCGGCATCCTCCTGTATAGACTGTGCTATCTGCAGGAGCTGGCATCCTCCTGTATAGACTGTGTCATCTGCTGGAGTTGGCATCCTCCTGTATCGACTGTGTCATCTGTGGGAGCCGGCATCCTCTTGTATAGACTGTGCCCTCTGCAGGAGCCGGCATCCTCCTGTATAGACTGTGCCATCTGCAGGTGCCGGCATCCTCCTGTATAGACTGTGTCATCTGCTGGAGCCGGCATCCTCCTGTATAGACTGTGTCATCTGCAGGAGCCGGCATCCTCCTGTATAGACTGTGTCATCTGCAGGAGCCGGCATCCTCCTGTATAGACTGTGCCATCTGCAGGTGCCGGCATCCTCCTGTATAGACTGTGTCATCTGCAGGAGCCGGCATCCTCCTGTATAGACTGTGTCATCTGCAAGCCGGCATCCTCCTGTATAGACTGAGCCATCTGCAGGAGTTGGCATCCTCCTGTACAGACTCTGTCATCTCCTGGAGCCGGCATCCTCCTGTATAGACTGTGCTATCTGCAGGAGCTGGCATCCTCCTGTATAGACTGTGTCATCTGCAGGAGAACGCATCCTCCTGTATAGACTGTGTCATCTGCAGGAGCTGGCATCCTTCTGTATAGACTGTGTCATCTGCTGGAGTTGGCATCCTCCTGTATAGACTGTGCTATCTGCAGGAGCTGGCATCCTCCTGTATAGACTGTGCCATCTGCTGGAGTTGGAATCCTCCTGTATAGACTGTGCTATCTGCAGGAGCCGGCATCCTCCTGTATAGACTGTGCCCTCTGCAGGAGCCGGCATCCTCCTGTATAGACTGTGCCATCTGCAGGTGCCGGCATCCTCATGTATAGACTGTGTCATCTGCAGGAGCTGGCATCCTCCTGTATAGAATGCGCCATCTGCAGGAGCCGGCATACTCCTCTATAGACTGTGTCATCTGCAGGAGCTGGCATTCTCGAGTACAGACTGTGCTATCTGCAGGAGCTGGCATCCTCCTCTATTGACTGTGTCATCTGCTGGAGTTGGCATCCTCCTCTATAGACTGTGTCATCTGCAGGAGCTGGCATCCTTCTGTATAGACTGCGCCATCTGCAGGAGCTGGCATTATCCTGTACAGACTGTGCTATCTGCAGGAGCCGGCATCGTCCTGTATCGACTGTGTCATCTGGGGGATTCGGCATCCTCCTGTATAGACTGTGTCATCTGCAGGTGTTGGCATCGTCTTGTATCGACTGTGTCATCTCTAGTAGCCGGCATCTTCCTGTATCGACTGGGTCATCTGCGGGAGCCGGCATCCTCCTGTATAGACTGTGTCATCTGCAGGAGTTGGCATCCTCCTCTACAGACTGTGCCATCTGCAGGTGCCGGCATCCTCCTGTACAGACTGTGCCATCTGCAGGAGCTGGCATCCTCCTGTACAGACTGTGCCATCGGCAGGTGCCGGCATCCTCCTGTATAGACTGTGTCATCTGCAGGAGCTGGCATCCTCCTGTACAGACTGTGCCATCTGCAGGAGCCGGCATCCTCCTGTATAGACTGTGGCATCCTTCTGTATAGACTGCGCCATCTGCAGGAGCTGGCATTCTCCTGTACAGACTGTGCTATCTGCAGGAGCCGGCATCGTCCTGTATAGACTGCGCCATCTGCAGGAGGGCTTTCTCCTGTACAGACTGTGTCATCTGCAGGAGCCGGCATCCTCCTGTATAGACTGTGCTATCTGCAGGAGCCGGCATCGTCCTGTATCGACTGTGTCATCTGCAGGAGCCGGCATCCTCCTGTATAGACTGTGTCATCTGCAGGAGCCGGCATCGTCCTGTATCGACTGTGTCATCTGGGGGATTCGGCATCCTCCTGTATAGACTGTGTCATCTGCAGGAGCTGGCATCCTCCTGTATAGACTGTGTCATCTGCAGGAGCTGGCATCCTCCTGTATAGACTGTGTCATCTGCAGGAGCTGGCATCCTCCTGTATAGACTGTGTCATCTGCAGGAGCTGGCATCCTCCTGTATAGACTGTGTCATCTGCAGGAGCTGACATCCTTATGTATAGACTGTGCCATCTGCAGGAGCTGGCATTCTCCTGTACAGACTGTGCTATCTGCAGGAGCCGGCATCGTCCTGTATCGACTGTGTCATCTGGGGGATCCGGCATCTTCCTGTATCGGCTGTGCCCTCTGCAGGAGCCGGCATCCTCTTGTATAGCCTCTGTCATCTCCAGGAGCCGGCATCCTCTTGTATAGCCTCTGTTAGCAGATTTCCCTTAAGGGAAATCAGCTATTGAGGTCGTACTCATGACGCGAGTTTCGAAAAATTTCTTCAAATGTCCATCGATCCTACCCAAGAGATGACGAAAATGAGGTCCGTTCAAAATTATATATATATATATCTATATATATATATATATATCTATATATATATATATATATATATATAATTATATATATCTATATATATAGATATATATATATTTGTCTGTTAACGCTCTAGCGGTCGCAATTTTTGTTTGATCGTTACCAAACTCGGAATTTAATCGTTTTATGTAAAAAGGAAGATCAAGTTCGTTAATGGCTAAAATCGAACCAGTGGGAGGGGGGGTTTAGAGGGGGGGATTTTCGAAAATTCGAAATATCTCCGTTACCATACGTCGGATCAAAAAAGTGTATAGAACCAATCTTATTGCAAATTAAATTTACTATAAATATTGTTCTATACATTTATTCTGTATCTTTAATATTAACCGAGATATTTGGATTTGTATTGTGAGTGTGGTTGGCTATGTTTGGGAGTTTCCGCCGAGCGCACTAGCGCTAGTGTGGCCGTTTCACTAACTATTCGTCCTCGTGAGAATAGGTTATTACTAGGCAGATTTCTCTATTGTAAAACTTCACGTGGGAAATCTGCTTAGTTTACGCAGCCCCTGCGTGATGGACTTTTCATCTCCAGGAGCCGGCATCCTCTTGTATAGCCTCTGTCATCTCCAGGAGCCGGCATCCTCTTGTATAGCCTCTGTCATCTCCAGGAGCCGGCATCCTCTTGTATAGCCTCTGTCATCTCCAGGAGCCGGCATCCTCTTGTATAGCCTCTGTCATCTCCAGGAGCCGGAATCCTCTTGTATAGCCTCTTTCATCTCCAGGAGCCGCCATCCTCTTGTATATCCTCTGTCATCTCCAGGAGCCGGCATCCTCTTGTATAGCCTCTGTCATCTCCAGGAGCCGGCATCCTCTTGTATAGCCTCTGTCATCTCCAGGAGCCGGCATCCTCTTGTATAGCCTCTGTCATCTCCAGGAGCCGCCATCCTCTTGTATAACCTCTGTCATCTCCAGGAGCCGGCATCCTCTTGTATAGCCTCTGTCATCTCCAGGAGCCGCCATCCTCTTGTATAACCTCTGTCATCTCCAGGAGCCGGCATCCTCTTGTATAGCCTCTGTCATCTCCAGGAGCCGGCATCCTCTTGTATAGCCTCTGTCATCTCCAGGAGCCGGCATCCTCTTGTATAGCCTCTGTCATCTCCATGAGCCGGCATCCTCCTGTATTGACTGTGGCATCCTTCTGTATAGACTGCGACATCTGCAGGAGCTGGCATACTCCTGTACAGACTGTGCTATCTGCAGGAGCCGGCATCGTCCTGTATCGACTGTGTCATCTGGGGGATCCGGCATCTTCCTGTATCGGCTGTGCCCTCTGCAGGAGTTGGCATCCTCTTTTATAGACTGTGTCATTTGCAGGAGCTGGCATCCTCCTGTATAGACTGTGTCATCTGCATGATCTGGCATCCTTCTGTATAGACTGTGTCTTCCGCAGGCAGCTTGCATCCTCATGTATAGACTGTGCCAACTGCAGGAGCTGGCGTCCTCATGTGTAGACTGTGCCATCTGCAGGAGCTGGCATCCACCCGTGTAGATTGTGTCATCTGCAGGAGCTGCATCCTCCGGTATAGACTGTGTCATCTGCAGGAGCTGGTATCCTCCTGTATAGATTGTGTCATCTGCATGAGCTGGCATCCTCCTGTATAGACTGTGTCATCTGCTGGAGTGTGCATCCTCCTGTATAGACTGTCATCTGCATGATCTGGCATCCTTCTGTATAGACTGTGCCCTCTGCAGGTGCCGGCATCCTCCTGTATAGACTGTGTCATCTGCAGGAGCCGGCATCCTCCTGTATAGACTGTGTCATCTGCAAGCCGGCAACATCATGTATAGACTGTGCCATCTGCAGGAGTTGGCATCCTCCTGTACAGACTCTGTCATCTCCTGGAGCCGGCATCCTCCTGTATAGACTGTGCTATCTGCAGGAGCTGGCATCCTCCTGTATAGACTGTGTCATCTGCTGGAGTTGGCATCCTCCTGTATAGACTGTGCTATCTGCAGGAGCTGGCATCCTCCTGTATAGACTGTGTCATCTGCTGGAGTTGACATCCTCCTCTATAGACTGTGTCATCTGCAGGAGCTGGCATCCTTCTGTATAGACTGTGTCATCTGCTGGAGTTGGCATCCTCCTGTATAGACTGTGCTATCTGCAGGAGCTGGCATCCTCCTGTATAGACTGTGCCATCTGCTGGAGTTGGAATCCTCCTGTATAGACTGTGCTATCTGCAGGAGCCGGCATCCTCCTGTATAGACTGTGCCCTCTGCAGGAGCCGGCATACTCCTGTATAGACTGTGTCATCTGCTGGAGTTGTCATCCTCCTGTAGAGACTGTGTAATCTGCAGGAGCTGGCATCCTTCTCTATTGACTGTGTCATCTGCTGGAGTTGGCATCCTCCTCTATAGACTGTGTCATCTGCAGGAGCTGGCATCCTCCTGTATAGACTGTGTCATCTGCAGGAGCTGGCATTATCCTGTACAGACTGTGCTATCTGCAGGAGCCGGCATCCTCTTGTATAGCCTCTGTCATCTCCAGGAGCCGGCATCCTCTTGTATAGACTCTGTCATCTCCAGGAGCCGGCATCCTCCTGTATAGCCTGTGTCATCTCCAGGAGCCGGCATCCTCCTGTATAGACTGTGTCATCTCCAGGAGCCGGCATCCTCTTGTATAGCCTCTGTCATCTCCAGGAGCCGGCATCCTCTTGTATAGCCTCTGTCATCTCCAGGAGCCGGCATCCTCTTGTATAGCCTCTGTCATCTCCAGGAGCCGGCATCCTCCTGTATAGCCTCTGTCATCTCCAGGAGCCGGCATCCTCTTGTATAGCCTCTGTCATCTCCAGGAGCCGGCATCCTCTTGTATAGCCTCTGTCATCTCCAGGAGCCGGCATCCTCCTGTATAGCCTCTGTCATCTCCAGGAGCCGGCATCCTCCTGTATAGCCTCTGTCATCTCCAGGAGCCGGCATCCTCTTGTATAGCCTCTGTCATCTCCAGGAGCCGGCATCCTCCTGTATAGCCTCTGTCATCTCCAGGAGCCGGCATCCTCCTGTATAGCCTCTGTCATCTCCAGGAGCCGGCATCCTCTTGTATAGCCTCTGTCATCTCCATGAGCCGGCATCCTCTTGTATAGCCTCTGTCATCTCCATGAGCCGGCATCCTCCTGTATAGCCTCTGTCATCTCCAGGAGCCGGCATCCTCTTGTATAGCCTCTGTCATCTCCAGGAGCCGCCATCCTCTTGTATAGCCTCTGTCATCTCCAGGAGCCGGCATCCTCTTGTATAGCCTCTGTCATCTCCATGAGCCGGCATCCTCATGTATAGACTCTGTCATCTCCAGGAGCCGGCATCCTCTTGTATAGCCTCTGTCATCTCCAGGAGCCGGCATCCTCTTGTATAGCCTCTGTCATCTCCAGGAGCCGGCATCCTCGTGTATAGACTCTGCCATCTCCAGGAGCCGGCATCCTCTTGTATAGCCTCTGTCATCTCCAGGAGCCGGCATCCTCTTGTATAGCCTCTGTCATCTCCAGGAGCCGGCATCCTCTTGTATAGCCTCTGTCATCTCCAGGAGCCGGCATCCTCTTGTATAGCCTCTGTCATCTCCATGAGCCGGCATCCTCCTGTATTGACTGTGGCATCCTTCTGTATAGACTGCGACATCTGCAGGAGCTGGCATTCTCCTGTACAGACTGTGCTATCTGCAGGAGCCGGCATCGTCCTGTATCGACTGTGTCATCTGGGGGATCCGGCATCTTCCTGTATCGGCTGTGCCCTCTGCAGGAGCCGGCATCCTCTTGTATAGCCTCTGTCATCTCCAGGAGCCGGCATCCTCTTGTATAGCCTCTGTCATCTCCAGGAGCCGGCATCCTCCTGTTTAGACTGTGCCATCTGCAGGAGCTGGCATCCTCCTGTATAGATTGTGTCATCTGCATGAGCTGGCATCCTCCTGTATAGACTGTGTCATCTGCTGGAGTGTGCATCCTCCTGTATAGACTGTCATCTGCATGATCTGGCATCCTTCTGTATAGACTGTGTCATTCGCAGGAGCTGACATCCTTATGTATAGACTGTGCCATCTGCAGGAGCTGGCGTCCTCATGTATAGACTGTGCCATCTGCAGGAGCTGGCATCCTCCTGTATAGACTGTGTCATCTGCAGGAGCTGGTATCCTCCTGTATAGATTGTGTCATCTTCATGAGCTGGCATCCTCCTGTACAGACTGTCATCTGCATGATCTGGTATCCTCCTGTATAGATTGTGTCATCTGCATGAGCTGGCATCCTCCTGTATAGACTGTCATCTGCATGATCTGGCATCCTTCTGTATAGACTGTGTCATTCGCAGGAGCTGACATCCTTATGTATAGACTGTGCCATCTGCAGGAGCTGGCGTCCTTATGTATAGACTGTGCCATTTGCAGGAGCTGGCATCCACATGTGTAGATTGTGTCATCTGCAGGAGCTGGCATCCTCTGGTATAGACTGTGTCATCTGCAGGAGCTGGCATCCTCCTGTATAGACTGTGTCATCTGCATGATCTGGCATCCTTCTGTATAGACTATCTATTGGCACCCTATCTAATCCCACTCCTTGGCCTATAGTATGAAGTTGTACCGCCAAGTCATGGCACACGAAGAAGTTATATAGCATATAGTGTGTGCGACTCGCCTAGTAAGGCCATTCAAGAAATGGAGCTGAATACTTTGACGTATCGAATAAAGCCTAGTGCTTATTAAGCTCTGCTTGTGGTGAAGCAGCTGGTTTGAGATCATATATCACATTTCCATGTTGCTGTTAGCCTCATTTTGAAAAAAAACAAAAAAACTACTGTTAAGATAGTAAGTCATCATTATTTAAACCAAGTTTTTTTCTTTACTGTTATTTTTAAGATTTTTTTTTCAATATAATTTGCAAATTAGCCTACGCTAATTTAGTTGGGCGGTAGTTTGACCCATTCAAGGACCGGGATCAGGTGATTTTGTGATAAAGAGTAGACGTGTTTTTAAAAAGCTTCTACTATTTATTGAAAATTACCCTTTTCTATTATCTTTGGAGTTAATTTAGAAACATACAGGAGGCAACAAAAGTGCAGCCGTGTCCAGCAGTCTGAAACAATCCCAGTCTGGAAGGAATGGGAAAGATAAGTATTCAATATAACATATCTCTACTTAATGAATTCTAAACTGGGCTGTTTTGTAGTTTTTACCTTATAGGGCTTAGAAGATGTGGAAGTCATGCCTTCCAGCAGTGATCATAATCACAGCAAAACCCCTAAACGTGAGAAACCTGCCCCTAATAACCTGCAATATTGCGGTTATGTAAATATTATGTTAAATTAAATCCGTTTGAATTATGTAGATTTATTAAAAGTTATGCTCCTAAAACTGATGTAAAATTTCAAAGGAACGGAAAAGTGTTATTAAATTTTCAATCGAAGCAAGACTGAAAATGTTACTCCGGTTAAACAGTACAGAAAATATATTTTAAAATTTGTCCCTCATCCTTATCTCAATACCTCGAAAGGTGTAATATCTTGCTACGAACTGCTCAGCTGTTCCGAAAATGAGATTCTTAATGAATTAACTAATCAGGGAGTCGTTGAGGTTAAAAGAACCATTAAAAAAAGAGGGCAACAGCTCATTCCAACCCAAACTCAGATATTAACGTTTAATACGCAAGCTCTACCAGAACGCATCACATTTGATTTCTTATCAGTGAAAATTCGCCCATGCATACCACCGCCAACCCAATGTTTTTCATGTTTTCAGTTTAGGCATATAGGAAGTCGTGGTGTAAATGCTCTGTAAGGTCTGTAGAAATTGTGGGCGTAATCCACACGAAGGTCCGTGTGAACCAAATTGCGTAAATTGCAATCAGAACCATCCTCTAATTCATGCAACTGCCCAATTTACATAAAAGAAACAGAAATCCTAAAAATAAGTACATTAAATAGGGTATCTCTGAGAGAAGCTGAAAGAAGGGTAGTAAAGATGGTACCTAAAATCTGATGCACCGCGCTATTCAGCTGTAGCCGCCTCCCCTCCACCGTTGGAACTTCTGACTAATCGGGTCACCCAATTACTTAGTGTAATTGAGTCTCTTTCACAACGTATGACAAATATTGAAAACGTTATCTCCAAACTTAAAAATAAGAAGCATAAAGACCAGAAAATAGGAACGAAGGAAGTCAATAATGAAAATTCAAATGATGCCCTTTCAGTAGCCATTCCTGAAAATCAAACGCCTGATGTAAAACCAAAACTGTATGTGTGCTGATATTGGTGAAGCACCTTTAAATTACAGACGAGATTGGTTAGACATAGCATATTATTTTAAAGTGGCCTTACAAATTAGCCACCCAGCCGGAAATATATTATTAAATAATAATGATTATAGTGTGTTTACTGCAGAACTTACAGCAATAAAAGCAGCTCTTATGGTTAATTGAGAAAAAGAATGCATTGGTATGTTCTGACTCTTCCAGCGGCCTAAAGTCTCTTGAAAAGATGTTTAACAAAAATCCCATCTGCAAAGACATTCAACTGATTTTAGAAGAATTGCACAAAAAAAATGTTCATGTACAATTCTTATGGATACCAGGACATTGTGGCTTGACGGAAACATAAAAGCTGACGCCTTAGCCACCAAAGCCATCAGTGAGGGCACACTACTGACAGAAGTTCCGATCGCTGACGCCATCAGTAATGCAAAAAAATTGGCTCTTGATCAATGGGAATTGCAATGGCATGGGCTGCGTGACAATAAGCTCCGCACTGTTAAAAGTAGTGTCATATCCTGGAATACTTCTACAAGGAGGAACGAAGAATTAACATGTCGCCTCAGAATTGGCCACACAAGGCTCACACACCAACACCTGATGAAAAAGCAAGAACCTCCAACCTGCACTGCTTGTGGAGTAGAGCTGACAGTTGCACACTTACTTACCGAATGTAGAAGGTATGAGGACATCAAAAAGTCCCTTGGTATGTCAGAAGTATTTTCTGATATACTAGGGGACGATAGCCACTTAATTAAAAAACTGATTAAATTCTTAACAATTACGGACCTAAAAAAGAAATATAAATATCAGTTCAACATATGGGCACACAAGCTAGTATTTATACATAAAATCGATTTTAAAAAGATACTGCTGTGTTTTTGGTATTTGTAACAGGTTCGGTGATAGAAAAAAATAGGAGAGTCCCATCATAGGCGAGGTTGAAGGAAGGACCATGAGTGGACCGGATCTCTTTGAAAAGAGGGAGAACCGAAGGTAGGAAAGGAAAGGAATTTGAACCTTTGAGCACCTAGGCACAAATAGCCCTCGCGAGTTCAGTGCGTGTAATGACAATAAAAATAAATAAAATAAAATAAATAGGGACCGAGATCCTCTTTCCCCTCCAGAAGGGCGATATGCTGGAGCACATGAGGATGATCCTCGATATCCCAACGCCAGGACTATTCTTCTAAATTTTAAGACCAGTCTTTGGGCAAATTTAACCACAGCTTCCTAATGAGAGCTGAATCAAGAACTTTTGCTCTGTGACAAATCGCGTTCACCGATGGGTTTATTTCGATTTCTTTGGCTTTCATATGGAAAATATTAACTGGTCAGCTGCAGAGAAATCTCCAAAAGCTACAGATTCCTACTACATTCGATGCAGTAGGAAGTGCCATATAGCCTAATTGAAGACGAGTCAACAACACTTCAGGACAATAGTAATTAAGAGGTTCTGCAAGGGAAGTTCCATCACAGAGATCAGCCACATTCATTGCAGGTGGAATATCACTCCCATTTTCTTGTTTTTCGTCTTGAGCAATTGTAACTTGTAAAGCAGCTACACTCTGAGCAAGTCAATAAAGAAGAGCTGCTTCATGGACATTCGGGTCAGGTTCCGAAACCTTTTTACAGCTGCCCCAAAAATTTAGCAACTTTATGAACATAAAGGGCCATCACTCATTGCTTGACTTGATTAAATGTGCACTTATCTTAATCGGAGTAGTTTATATAAGCACAACATCTGTTATATGCAAGTGTGAGAAGTAAACTCCTCTTCGAGCAAGTGCTTGAAGTGCTCCCCAGTGATTAAGGTTGTTATAATTAGGATCTGTATAAATATTAGATAGTGTAATACAATACAATTCTGCATTTGCCAAGTAATGCAACACGCGGCTTTCAAATGCTATTGTCCTTAGGGGGACAATTTTCACAACGGGCAGCTACTATATTTTGTAGGACTATATTTGATTATATCATAGCTCATTACTCCATGATGCAGTGTCGTGGCAGAGCCCTAATCCTAGTCCATGAACTCATTATTCCATGATTATTCATATTATGATGAATTGAACTGAGTTGTTCATGTTTAGATAGAACTAGTGGAGTTTAACTATTAAGCAGCATTGGTGATTGTCTGGGAGGTTAACTATTTGTGATCTTTCCTTGATTTCAGATTCTGCTGACGACAATTCGAGCCGTGGAACCAAAGTTAATGAGATGGCTGAATATTTGGCCGAGGATTTGGAAAGCTCATTGGAAGTTTGCAGATTGGAGATTGTTGCATACGAGCGGGACATCCAATCATTCGGCTCCTTCATCATATTGCTCTGCGTCGCGATGATTCTTGCACCCTTCATCATCGACAGTCACAATATCATCAAGGCACTCTTTCTCCTTTCTGCGGGAGTCATTTCCTTTCTGCTCGTCCTCATTGTTACCCGATGGCAGGACATAGCCTGGATTAAAAACGCTAAGAAAAGAATGAAATTGTACACCAAAACCATGGACTACAAATCCTCTCAATATTGAACTGATATATTAAATTCAATGATTTTTGGATTATTAATAGTTAAAAATTGAATATCTATTGTTTTGAATAATTAGTTTACTATAATTATCTAGTTATTTGGGTTTTTTATCACCCAATATTTTTTTCCAAAAATGTTCTATACGGCTATTTGGTAGCGACTATGTGCAGTTAGATATGTGCTGATGGTTATGTGCAGTTGCCTATGTGCTAGTAGTTATTTGTAGTTGTCTTCTTGCTGGTGACTATATGCAGTTGGATATTTGATGAAGGTTTGTGCCTATGTGCTGGATATGTTCAGTTGCCTATGTGCTGGTTATGTGCTAGATGCTGGTGATTATATGTAATAACTATGTGATCGGGTTTCTGGGGGAAATTTGGTAGTGGCTATGTGCTGGTGGTTCCAGCCGTTAACTGGTAGTGGCTATGTGATAGTGCTTACGTGATAGAGGTTAAGTCCTGCTATTATTAGGTAGTGGCACCTGATTAATGACGGTCCCATCACAACCAGCCTGACAGAAATAATAACTACCTGCTTATTACATAACCTCTATTATAAATAAACACATTATTATATCAGTACACAACGGATACATAGTTTGTAATGGTGTAAATAAACTCAAAAATAGTTATAACCATTTACTAAATCAAATAAATTATGTTTTTAAGTAATGAATTGAACACTTATGTACTTATGCTGATTTAGACTATGAGAGTGGGTGTGGTCTGTTGTCTGTGAGGTGCGCATAGCTCTCAGCTCCTGGGGCCGGTGTTGATTTAGGCTGAGGGAGTGGGTGTGGTCTGTTGTCTGTGAGGTGGGCATAGCTCCCAGCTCCTGGGGCCGGTGTTGATTTAGGCTGAGGGAGTGGGTGTGGTCTGTTGTCTGTGAGGTGGGCATAGCTCCCAGCTCCTGGGGCCGGTGTTGATTTAGGCTGAGGGAGTGGGTGTGGTCTGTTGTCTGTGAGGTGGGCATAGCTCCCAGCTCCTGGGGCCGGTGTTGATTTAGGCTGAGGGAGTGGGTGTGGTCTGTTGTCTGTGAGGTGAGCATAGCTCTCAGCTCCAGGGGCAGGTGGTGATTTAGGCTAAGGGAGTGGGTGTGGTCTGTTGTCTGTGAGGAGGACATAGCTCCCAGCTCCAGGGGCCGGTGTTGATTTAGGCTGAGGGAGTGGGTGTGGTCTGTTGTCTGTAAGGAGGACATAGCTCCCAGCTCCAGGGGCCGGTGTTGATTTAGGCTGAGGGAGTGGGTGTGGTCTGTTGTCTGTGAGGTGAGCATAGCTCCCAGCTCCAGGGGCAGGTGGTGATTTAGGCTAAGGGAGTGGGTGTGGTCTGTTGTCTGTAAGGAGGACATAGCTCCCAGCTCCAGGGGCCGGTGTTGATTTAGGCTGAGGGAGTGGGTGTGGTCTGTTGTCTGTGAGGTGAGCATAGCTCCCAGCTCCAGGGGCAGGTGGTGATTTAGGCTGAGGGAGTGGGTGTGGTCTGTTGTCTGTGAGGTGAGCATAGCTCCCAGCTCCAGGGGCAGGTGGTGATTTAGGCTAAGAGAGTGGGTGTAGTCTGTTTGTCTGTGAGGTGGGCATAGCTCTCAGCTCCAGGGGCCCGTGGTGATTTAGGCTAAGGGAGTGGGTGTGGTCTGTTGTCTGTGAGGTGGGCAAAGCTCTCAGCTCCAGGGGCCCGTGGTGATTTAGGCTGAGGGAGTGGGTGTGGTCTGTTGTCTGTGAGGTGGGCATAGCTCCCAGCTCCTGGGGCCGGTGTTGATTTAGGCTGAGGGAGTGGGTGTGGTCTGTTGTCTGTGAGGTGGGCATAGCTCCCAGCTCCAGGGGCAGGTGGTGATTTAGGCTAAGGGAGTGGGTGTGGTCTGTTGTCTGTGAGGTGGGCATAGCTCCCAGCTCCTGGGGCCGGTGTTGATTTAGGCTGAGGGAGTGGGTGTGGTCTGTTGTCTGTGAGGTGGGCATAGCTCCCAGCTCCAGGGGCCGGTGTTGATTTAGGCTGAGGGAGTGGGTGTGGTCTGTTGTCTGTGAGGTGGGCATAGCTCCCAGCTCCTGGGGCCGGTGGTGATTTAGGCTGAGGGAGTGGGTGTGGTCTGTTGTCTGTGAGGTGGGCATAGCTCCCAGCTCCTGGGGCCGGTGTTGATTTAGGCTGAGGGAGTGGGTGTGGTCTGTTGTCTGTGAGGTGAGCATAGCTCCCAGCTCCAGGGGCAGGTGGTGATTTAGGCTAAGAGAGTGGGTGTAGTCTGTTTGTCTGTGAGGTGGGCATAGCTCTCAGCTCCTGGGGCCGGTGTTGATTTAGGCTGAGGGAGTGGGTGTGGTCTGTTGTCTGTGAGGTGGGCATAGCTCCCAGCTCCTGGGGCCGGTGTTGATTTAGGCTGAGGGAGTGGGTGTGGTCTGTTGTCTGTGAGGTGGGCATAGCTCTCTGCTCCAGCCATTGCTTCCAATACGCTCGAAATTAATTTGTCTATCAGTAGCCACAGCCACCTTCCCCAAATATTAAGTAAGTTATTAATACTATTAAGGTCTTCGGGTATTGACCGTGTCTTCATTTTTGTTGCCAACGTTTTGCTAGACACGCTTCTAGCTTCCTCAGGGCTATCTCTGAGACTGAAGAGTTGTGTGTTGAAGAGTGTTGGTGATTCTTCTGTCCGAAACTTGTTCAAACTCTTGATATGTTCGGCGACCATGGTGTTTATCTATCTGCCGGTCTGGCCAATGTATTCTGAGCCGCAAGAACAGGGTATGCTGTATATTCCTGGGATTTTTGTATGGAGTTGATCTTTGGAGCTGGGTAACATATGTGCTATTTTCCTGTCAGTGCCAAATGCTGTTTCTATTCCTTGCTTCTTGGGTATCCTTGAGATCTTCTCTGTTGTACCTTTAGCAAAAGGTATTACGGCTGTTTTCCGGGGTTCATCTTCTTTTGATTTTGTCTTCTTCTCTTTTTGAATTGATTTCTGATTTCTTTTTTCCCGTCGCCATTCTTTAGCAGAGCAGTCATCAGGTGTCTTTTTTCTTTGGGAGGTTCTGTGGCTCTAAAATTCCTTCTAAAGGAAAAAAGACACCTTATGCACAGAAGTCAGACCCAACGTTTTGCGATTCGAAGATGAATAAGATCTTGCACCGTAAACTGACTTCACTACCAGGATTATCGTCTCAGATACTCTGTGAAATGAGCACCAGCAAGGCTAGACCTTACCCAATTTCGGAAACCTCTTTTCGACAAACTACACGAACTGAGTTGTCCAGGTATCCGAGTTTCTAGGAAACTTGTGGCACCGAGACTTTTCTGGCCGGATATGAATCAAGATATTGATAAATGGACCAAGACTTGCTTGCCTTGTCAGAGATCCAAAATAGTAAGGGATACTTAGTCTCCCTTAGGAACCTACTAACCTTCTGCTTATCTGTCTGTTATTACTCTATATTAACGTGTTTTATCATATAAATAACATTATATAAAAAAAGTAGTAACTTCTAGTAAGCTGATGCAATGGATAGAAATTTCAGAGTGATCTACGCCAAAATAAATAATTATATGAGGGTTTTGAGTAAGATGAAGGGCATAATAACCTCGCAGTTTATTCCCCCAATAAACCCTAATCCTAACCTTCCGGTAGGTTCCAACATGTACATTTAGATACTATCGGCCCATTACTTCTTTCTGATGGAAAAAGATACTGCCTTACCATGATAGACCGGGCGACTCGCTGGCCTGAAGCTATACCTCTCGAAGAAATCACTGCAGCAACGTTGGCAGAGGCATTTTATGCGCATTGGGTCGCTCGCTTCGGAACACCAATAAGGCTAACCACAGATCAAGGTCGTCAATTTGAAGCTGAAATTTGTCAACGCCTTGCCATTATTCTCGGGACAGACAAGAAACGCACCACGCCATACCACCCCCAAGCGAATAGTTGCGTAGAACGCTGGCACAGTAGCCTAAAAGCAGCTTTAATGGCTCATTTAGCATCCGAGAGGTGGACAAAGGTTTTGCTCTCTGTCCTACTTCGTTTTAGGGCAGTATTTAAGGAAGACCTGGGAGCCAGCGTTGCGGAAGCACTGTATGGACAACCCTTAAGATTACCGGGCGAAATGCTGGAAGACAGTACTTCTAACAGGAACCCATACTAGCGTTGCAACAACTTAAGGACGATCTAAAGCGCATCAAGCCAGCTAACGGCAGAGCGAATGATCAGAGGAAAACATTTCAACACAAGGACCTCCAGAGCTGCACTCACGTGTTTTTAAGAGAGGGTGCGATCCGAAAACCACTAGTCCCACCCTACTCTGGGCCTCATAGAGTTGTCAGGCGCAGCGAAAAGAACTTCGTGATTCTACTCAGGGACAAGGAAGTTGTAGATGGCGTGAAACCAGCCACTTGTTCGGAATCCACGAGCTACTTGCTGCGGAATCCACGACCAGCCAGAAGACCGACCTACAGCCGTTACAAGAAGATTCTGCACAAGCAAAGCCAACGCAAACCTCTCAGACGGAACCTACGGGAATTCCAGGTTATAGGACCAGAACAGGAAGACTGGTAAAAAGAAATGTCAGATTCTGTGACTCCGTCACTGAGGGGGGAGTGGTGTAGCAGCTGTGTCGCGTTGCCCCTGGTTACCACTTAACCTAACGCTTATAAAACAAAGTTTAGACAGTCAGTTGCTAGTGTCCTGCAAGAGAGGACTAGTGCTTGTTGTTTTTAACTGATTATTTCTGCATACTACAACATCCAAGCAACACCTCCAGTTTATCAAGCTAGCACTACTGAAAAGAAGCAGGATCAACAGAAGAAGTTTAAAAACAAGAGACTGTATCGTGAGTAAAATCCATTTTATTTTACAAAGATACCGGACAGCAAGAAAGCATCCTTCCAAGCCTTTGTTTTCTGCCCCAACTCGGCCAGCAGGGATAGCCTCACATTAACCTCTCACTCTACACTCCAACCTTGACGGACCGTCATTCATTTATATGTTTTGGTGTTCATAATTTTAAACTTGTGTTATTATTTTTCTCATTTATTATTTATGAAAATACAATAATGTTTATTATTTGTAGTCAAGATTTTATTTATTTATAGGGAACACCTTCTGAACAATAAAATAACCCTCCCTATAAAACTGGTGACCCCGACGTGATCAGAGATGCTGAATAAGGAGAAAGACCTTGCAGATAGAGGAGAGGTTAACCCATTAACTGAATCAGCGTTTAGGGCAGATGGCACAAGTGGGCAACCCGAAATAGCAGCTTCTTTTAGCGACTCCAATGCTTGACTTCTGGCCTTTATTAAAGCAAATCCAATATTATAGTTTATTCAAGTCGAGGCAGTTTTTTATACGTCTCCCAAAACATGAAGTACCAAGCGGAGATAGCCAATTTAGACTGAGGTACTGACACAAATAGCTGATATGCTGACGGAACCTGACAGAGATGCACCCTAAGATAAATTAAAAGAGAGACTCATCCAAATCTATGGGGATTCGGAAACCAGCAGAATAAAGGAACTCCTGGAAGACAGACAATTAGGAAATCAACAGCCACCCCAATTGCTTCGTCGAACGCTCCAACAAGCAGGTGAAATCGTCAGCAGAGACGTTGTAAGGACATTATGGCTGAGGAATTTGCCATTGCGGATGCAGGCAGTTCTTTTAGCTACCGGTCAAGATGACTTAGAAAAGTTGCCTGCCACAGCCGATAAAATCTCAGAATTTGACGCTTCACCTGAGTGCTAGGCAGCAGCACCTCCCTCGTCCAGTGCAGTAGTTTCCGCTATCAACCCATCCACAGCTCTCATAGAACGTCTTATCCACGAAATCCAAAAGCTGCGAGAGGAAGTCGCTGAGCTTCGAATCCGGACTCGTTCCAAGAGCCGTGAAAGAGAAAATGAAGGCGGAAGATGCCGTCCCCGTCCACGCAGTCGATCTTCACCACGGAATGGTATCTGCTATTACAATAATCTTTATTATTTGGAATCAAGATTTTATTTATTTATAGGGAACACCTTCTGAACACTAAGATAACACTCTCTATAAAAATGTTTATGTCCTCAGCCCTCTTTAAAATCCTACGCATAGCTAAGTAGGCCTTTAGCTCAAGTTTATCGGATGGGTAACACGCAATCATTGCAAAAGCCACAGCTTCAATACTCTCTCCCAAGTTTATTCCCATCACCGAGTTATACACTACAACCCAGAAGAATGGACCCGACTTGAAAACCTGCGGACGTCCTTTTTCCCAGAGTTGGGCAGTAGTTAACTACATTTTAACTACTAACTACAAGTAGTTAACTAATTGAGCAATTAATAACTACTAGTTAGTACTTAAAATGTAGTTAACTACTTCTTTTAACTACAATAATTGTAGTTATTCTTTTAACTACTAACTACTAGTTAAAAAAAGTAGTTAGAATTTTAACTACTAACTACTATTTGGTAGTTAACTAAAAAAAAATAGTCAATTACCAGGATAGTTAACTACTATTGTAATTAACTACAAATTCAACTATCAGTTTACTGAACTGTCAGACAAATTCTGAGGTGGTCCTTGTGGAGGGAAGGGGATTTCTTGTCAAGAAAAAGTCCAAGAAATTCTTGGGTCTTTTCTTCAGAGTTAACAGGGGAAAGAAGTCAGAGGACTGATGGTGGGGGGGGGGTGATGGGTAGACTATTAGATGACTATTAGTCTAATAGTATTAGAGAGGTCATGGATAGAACATGTAAGACTGGTTCTGGGAGAGGGGCTAATCCTAAACCCTTTAATCCTGTATCTTCCATCATTATTGTTCGCCGATATTCTCGGCGGACTCGACGAGTCATATGTTTTTATTTAATTAAATATTACCATATGTTTATATAATTAAAAGAAAGTAGTGTTTTCTTTTTGTGGTACTGAGGCGAACGCGTAGTTTTTTATTCTATTAGCTAAGGCCTGTCAGACGACTTGTGAGTAAGCAAACAATTATCTTATCTGTTTCTTTCTCTTGTCCTCATCCGTTTCTTCCTGTTGACTACCGAGTTTGTTCTGGTGTGCACTTGTGAGTTGAATATTTCTTTACGCGGGTGCTGTTGAATTTTCAATTGTCTTTAAGTTAATTCATTCATTAAAATGAGTGCCCCTAGCAATGACATGATGGATCAGGACACCATTCCTCACCTCCCTCAACTTCTAATTCCGTTACAAATATGGAAATTAATTCCAGCATACATTCGGAATCGAGTGATAGTGATAGTGAATCTAACGCAAACGGAAGCCCTTCATCAGGTCAATACATTATGACGATTGTCGATGGACATTTTTTTAAACTAGTTAGCGATAAATGTACGCCTTCCAAAGTCGTGGCATTTTGCCGAAGATGTGAGCCCCAACAAAAAGAAATAAAGGGGCACAGAAATACATCTTCCAATTTTTTAACACATTTGGAAAGGAAACATGAAAAATCGACAGTAAAAGAATTTCAAGAATATGCAAAAACAAAAAAATGCAACTGTTACGAAGCCGTAGTATTCAGCGGAAGCATATTTCTTTACCTAAAATTAAATTGACCCAGGAAGAATTTCAGTCGCAAATTTGTAAGTTTATTTTAAGTTCCATGATTCCCTTCCGTGTCGTCGAGAATGAGTTTTTCAGTGACCTTTTGGAAAGTCTTGGTATAAGCAGTTATGGCCTAAAAATTCCCAGCCGGCGTTCTGTTGTTCAGACATGTGAAGAACTATATGAAACAAATAATTCTGCTCTGCGGGAATTACTGAGTAACAGGGACAGTATTTGCACGACTGCTGACATTTGGTCGGGTAAGAAAAGGAGTTTCATTAGAGTCACGGCCCACTGGATCACACAAAATTATGAGAGAGAGAGAGTCGGCAGCTTTAGCTTGCAAGAGGTTCAAGAGCACACACTCCTTCGACAGGATAGCACATCTACATGAAATACACTTAGACTTTGGACTAAGCTCTTCAAAATTAGTAGCAACTGTGACGGATAATGGGTCAAATTTTATTAAAGTCTTCAAGAAATTTGGGGTTGATCAATCATCAATAGATATGACCAGAGAAACTATTTTTCTTCCTGAAGATGACGAGATTAGAGATGATGATGATTCGACAACTGATGAAGAAGAATCTACAACAGGTGAACCTGGGCGAGAATTGGACCGAAAAAAGTTCCCGGAAGCAATGGACAGTCTCTTGCCAAATCATCTTCGATGCTGTTCCTACACACTCAATCTATGTGCAGTGTCTGATGTACAGAAAGAAATGAAGAAGTATCCTTCAATGTCTCAGCGTCACACTTCTGTTATGGCCAAATGCAATGCCTTATGGAATTTGTGCTCAAGACCAAAATCGGCAGAGATAGTTACAGATGTTTTAGGACATACATTGTCTAGGCCTGGAGACACGTGTTGGAACTCTTTATTTGATGCAATAATCAAATTGTAAAAATCAAAGACAAATGTTCCGTACTATACCGGCAGTTGAATGTCACACACCATTTGTCCTGCAACGACTTTTTATATCTTGAAGAATATATAACTATTTCCACTCCTTTAGCCGAGTTGCTAGACAGTTTACAAGGAGCAAAGTCCGTCACGCAGGAGCTGCGCAAACTAAGCAGATTTCTCACGTGAAGTTTTACAATAGAGAAATTTCACGAGAGCCGAGCCAGTCAAAGAAACGGCCAAACTAGCTTTTGGCGGGAAAGTAACTCTCGTCCGTTAGGCTCCGAGATTAAATTAAAAACAATTCAATCTCAAAAAACAACAAGAACACAAAAGATGGACTTACCGTTAATGATAGTAGCGCTCTGAACACTTATTACACCAACACTAAATAGTACCACAGAATATCCATTATTTGTAAGACTTAATACTGCTGTGAATATTAAGTAAACAAATAAAGGACAAGTCAAATGGTAAGAACCTTCCTGATAGCAAACAGTCTGAGTTGTAAACAATCAGGTTAGCCAGCTTTTACCGGAAATAAAAGCAATTACGGAAATATATTTGAATATAAGTTATAAATTTTATTCATAACTATTTATTATATCTAGTACTGTAATCAATAATAAACCAGAATAATGTTTATCACAACCATTCCAAATTTAGGAATTCGGGTAGAAAATAGAAATGGGGCAGAGACAAAATACGATTCACTGGTCCGATTTCAGCCGTTAACGAACTTGATCTTTCTTTTTACATAAAACGACTAAATTTCGAGTTTCGTAACTATCAAACAAAAATTGCGACCGCTAGAGCGGTAACAGACAAATATATATATATATATATATGTGGTGTGTTGTTCTTTTCGGAGTTTTGGTCAATGTTGGTGAAATGAATCTTAGTTATATTATATATATATCTAAGTTATATATATATATATATATATATATATATATATATATATATATATATATATATATATATATATATCTTAGTGATATTATATATATATATATATATATATATATATCTATATATATATATATACAGTTTTGAACGGACCTCATTAGCAGATTTCCCTTAAGGGAAATCAGCTATTGAGGTTGTACTCACGACGCGATTTTCGAAATTTTTCTTCGAATGTCCATCGATCCTACCCAGGAGATGACGAAAATGAGGTCCGTTCAACTGTATATATACAGGGTGTCCCCGAACCAAACGGCCAAACTTTAGGGATCGATAGAGGATCGAAAAACTAAAACAAAAAGTCCTCTGGCATATGCCTCGTTTTCGCTCCGTTTTCGAGAAAATGACAAAAAACTAAAAATAGTTGTGCAAAAACTAGTTAAGGCCAATGGAAGAGCGGATTTTATTCCGCATTTGAATGAATTTTAGCAATAAATGCTATTCCAATACAATTATTGTATTCTAATCTTATACTAACAGAAAGGTAATTGAAAAAAAAATTATTTTGTATTAAGAAAAAATAATAAATACTTTTTTATTCAAATATTCATAGTATAAAAAAAATTACCTATTTAAAGTAGATAACATTATGAACAATAACTGACGATTAAAACATAAAAAAAGATTAAAAATTTAGAAAATTAATAAAATAATTAAATATTCTTACTTGGAAAACATAAATGTTTCAGTTTTTATATGGGTCTACCTTAGTGAGAAAAAAAACCCTGATAATTTTGAAGGTTTTACCTTCTCTAAAATTACATCGTTAATTTCTAAAGCGTCAACGTAAATGTTGTTCGAAGTGCTGGCCTCTCCCCGCGATACACGCATCACATCGCGTACCCACAGATCGCACTGCATCTAAACATTGTTCTGCGGTGAGCTGGTTGCAAACCATTCTGTTGTGCTCGATGAGGTCATCCCTTGTGCGGACGGTCTCTCGGTAGACATTTTTTTTCACGTATCCCCACACGAAGAAATTTATTGGCGTGAGGTCCGGAGACCGGGGAGGCCAAGGCACCGGCACACCTCGTCCTATCCAGCGACCTGGGTAGTTGATGTCCAACCAGTCTCGTACGGCCCTTCCGTAATGTGCAGGACAACCATCGAGTTGAAACCAGCTCTCAAGCCTTGTTTCCAAAGGGATATCTTCCAAAAATGCCCGTAAGTCATTCTCCAGGAATAGATGATAACTTTCAGCGTGAAGTCGAGCAGGTAAAAATACGGGACCTATTATGCGATTATAACAAAGACCGACCCACACGTTTACAGAAAACTCATGCCGGTAGTGAAATTCTCTAACAGCGCGGGGATTTTCATGTGCCCAAAGGTGGTAGTTTCTTTGATTGAATATGCCCGCACGTGTAAAAGTCGCTTCGTCCATCCAGATTACTTTCGAACTTAAGTTTACATCGTTTTGCAATTGTTCTTTGTACCAATTACAAAAATTTAATCGGCGGGGATAATCAGCGGGTATTAAATTGGTACCTTTTGCACATGGTAAGCATACCTGCGGTCAGCCCTTAATGTGCGCCAAATGGTTGTCTTTGGTATGCTTAGAACTGAAGCAGCTCTCCGGACGCTTGTGCCAGGGTTGGTATTGAAGTGCCTCAGTATCCTCTCCCTCGGCCTCAGGTCGGCTTCCATCGGAGCCTGCATACGGTTTCCACGACGATTACATGAGAAGGACCCAGTCTCTCGAAGCCTTCTGAAAGTGCTGGTAAAAACACCTCTGTGTGGGGTTTCTCGGTCAGGAAACCGTCTGCGGTATTCCCGTACTGCCTGACGTGCATTGTCATCGCAGAATACCCCCCCCCCCCCCCACCCCCCCCCCCCCCCACCCCCCCCCCCCCCCACCCCCCCCCCCCCCCACCCCCCCCCCCCCCCACCCCCCCCCCCCCCCACCCCCCCCCCCCCCCACCCCCCCCCCCCCCCACCCCCCCCCCCCCCCACCCCCCCCCCCCCCCACCCCCCCCCCCCCCCACCCCCCCCCCCCCCCACCCCCCCCCCCCCCCACCCCCCCCCCCCCCCACCCCCCCCCCCCCCCACCCCCCCCCCCCCCCACCCCCCCCCCCCCCCACCCCCCCCCCCCCCCACCCCCCCCCCCCCCCACCCCCCCCCCCCCCCACCCCCCCCCCCCCCCACCCCCCCCCCCCCCCACCCCCCCCCCCCCCCACCCCCCCCCCCCCCCACCCCCCCCCCCCCCCACCCCCCCCCCCCCCCACCCCCCCCCCCCCCCACCCCCCCCCCCCCCCACCCCCCCCCCCCCCCACCCCCCCCCCCCCCCACCCCCCCCCCCCCCCACCATTAAGGCAATATAAATTATTTGCCTTTTTATAATTCTTAATTTAAATAATTCAAATGCATTCTGAGGTCATTTCTTGCCAACGCTCTCAAGCCGTCCAAATGAATCATGTAGTTCGGTTAGTACTATGGGATTGTTGGGATTGCTCCCCTCAAGTCATCAAAGGTAAATTATAACAAATTTTATTATAATTTGCTTTGTCAAAAAAACTCAAATAAAATGCTGTTATTTTAGCAGATTTCTTTTAAGGGAAATCATCTATTCAGGTGATATTCATGACACGATTTTCGAAAAATTTTATCGACTGTCCATCAGTCATACCCAGGAGATGACGAAAATGAACTCCGTTCAAAATTATATATATATATATATATATATATATATATATATATATATATATATATATATATATATATATATATATATACTAGCTCAGAAACATGGCTTCGCCCGGAAATTGATTTTAGGCTGAAGGGTGATGGTATTTTTTTGGCAAGGCTTTACTTTGCATATTATTTTGAGATTTACCCATCCCAGTGTTTAGGATTTATACCTGTTATTGGTGTGGATTTGTTAATAATAAAATTAATTTTTTATGTACGACTTCACTGTCCTCCATATTGTCATATTTCACGTCTCATGTGCAATATGCAAAGATTTAAGTTATTAAGGACAAAATATTAACATAGATTTGAATTTATTTTTTTAGGTGAGGTACCTGGTAGTTAAAATTGGAAAGAATTGTTGAGCATATCAATATTTCTACGCAAATTACTTGCTCCACACATTGTTCTTGGAGAAATGTATAAAACAAAAGTTACTCTAAATAACAAAGTGAACAACTTTTGTTATGTGCACGTTTTTCGAAAAACAAATAGACAAAGAAATATCGCGAATTTATATTTTAGGACTCCCTTATAACCCCCACTCCTGTTCTAACCTAAAAAATTTAATATAGCTTATAATCATGGAAGAATTAATGCTAATTGACATACCGAGTTTCGTTAAGTTCGGATCAATCGTTAGTGCCCAATAAAATAGTTGACACCCGCTTTAGTTTCTAGTGTATATCTCGTTTATACTTTGTTAAAAAACAAAAAATTAATATCAGAAAAGTTACTTCAAATAAAAAAATAAACTACTTTTGTCATGTGCATATTTGCAGAAAAATGAATAGAAAACGAAATATCGCTATTTTTAAATTCAGGCCTCCTTTACAACCTCCACTTCCGCCCGTCCCTAGAAATGTTGGTATGGCTTATTTTAATGAAGGCGTTAGTGCTAATACCCATACCGAGTTTTATTTAGTTTGGTCGAGTCTTTTGTGTCAAATAAAATTGTTCACTTCCGCTATAGGTTTTAGCGTATATCTGTTTATAATTCGGTATACAAAAAAAGTGTATATAACAGCTGAGGAAAGTAAGAGGGAGTGAAAGAGGTTCTAGATTACAGGAAGGTCTCCCCACCACTCCCCGACGCTCAAGGTTAACCAATAGAACATGATTAATTCTAACTCTCAATTCCGCTCACATTACCTTATATTGATATTCTATTTTCAATTCTAATTGTGTATGTTTAAATACTTTCGTTTTTGTGAATTGATTGATTTTTCAAACACATTAAAGGAAGAAATTACTTACTTCCGATTAATTAATGTTCCGGTGAAAGACAGAGGAAGGGGGGGGGGGTAATATACTTTGCTCCTCATGAAACAGTTACTTGTTTTTAAAATGCTTCATACAATTGAAATGTTCTTGTTTATCGTAATAATATATCATGGCGAGGAAAAATGAAATTAAAAGATTGCATGGTATAACTTATTCAGACATTGGAATGAATTGCAGGCTACAATATTGATATTTTTATACGACAAAGATATATATTAAGTTAATCTAAATAACAATGGAACAGTTTTTTTTTATGATCATTTTTGTTAATATAGCTTATTATTTAATAAAAAGCAGTCGGTGCAAAGTCAGATGATACTGAGTCATGTTCAGTTGACTGCGCCTAACTAAAGTTTTTAGCGAATATGTCGTTTATGCTTCCTTATACGACAAAAGTATATATAACAAAAGTTACTCTAAATAACAAAATAAACAACTTTTGTTATGTTCATATTTGCCGAAAACCAAATAGGAAACGTAATATCGCTATTTTTAATTTCTGGCTTCCCTTATAACCCCCACTCCTGTTCGTCTCAGAGGATATTAATATAGCCTAAAGTCTAAGTTGGGTTAGTAGTAATATACATACCAAGTTTCATAAAATTCGGTTCAGCCGTTTATGCGTGAAAAGGTAACAAACAAACAAATAAACAAACAAACACTCACAAAAGAAGCAAAATTCAGTTATGGTGTCTATGACATGTGAAACGAAAAGTTAACTTGAAATTTCGCGAAAAAAAAAATCAATGTACAGACAGAGGTTACAATTTTATATATATACTAGCTCAGATACCCGGCTTCGCTCGGCAATTCATTTGAGGCTGAATGGTGATAGTATTTTTTTGGCAAGGCTTTACTTTGCACAATATTTACCCGTCCGAGTGTTTAGGGTTAATACCCGTCGTTTCTGAGGATTTAATAATAATAAAATTAATTTTTTATGTAAGACTTAACTGTCTTCCATATTGTCATATTTCCCGTTTCCTGTGCATTATGCATAGATTTGAATTATTAAGGACAAAATATTAACATACATTTGAATTATTTTTTCCAGGTGAGGTAGGTACCTGGTAGTTCATATTGAAAAGAATTGTTGAGCAAATTTCTCTAAATAACAAAATAAACAACTTTTGTTATGTGCATATTTGCCGAAACCCCAATTATAAAACAATGTCACAATGGTATATTATTACCAAATTTCAATTTCCAAAAAATAATATAACCAACACATATATTATAGTAATATGTAAAGTTGATTCCATACTTATTCGACTAAAAATCACAGCATATGATTATACGACTAGCAAGAGATCTATTTCGATTTCATTGACTATCTACAAAGGGGAATAATAACATAATAAATTTGATTACAAGTTAACTAATTTTTTGTTTTTCATTTTAAACATCAGTAAAATAAAATATATTTTAATATTTGTTTGGGATTCTGTTCAGAAAAAGAACTTTAGAGGTAACCATTGCCATATTTCAAAAAAAAAAAATATATTCTCCCCAAAAGGATGGCTTCAACATAAAGAAGAAACCATTCATAAAATGTTCAATGTAAGAAAAACTTACAAGTGACTTTTAAACGGAAGCACTTCTGAACACAGCGCCTCAGTGAAATGAATGATTTCCAGGCTCGCTGGCAGTGATGGCAGATGAAGACTGCTTTATCTTGATCTGGAATACATTACATCAAATACATTACACTCCAATCGCATACATACAATAACGGCAGGTATTTTACAATAATTAGAATGGATGAAATAGAGGAAGAGATGTAACCTCCAAATAACAATTATATATCATCTATTCAAATGGAGTTCATATAGCTCTGTTGCAGTAAACCTGCACACTCAATAAACCATCTATGAATGAAAGCATTTCATGGCAAAAACCATTTCAATAATGTTTATATAAGTAAAATTATACTAATAACCTTTTTACAGTTTCTATTTTTTTTTTTTTTGTTCAATCGAAATTATTATTTGAATGATTGGTTGGGGATGGGAGATTGGTAATACTTGGGCCTCAAGTTGGTGAGGTTATGTTCTTAGCGTGGTTTTAATTATTACACATTTAGTTGTAATGAATTTGACATTGCATTACATAAACCCATTATAAATGACCACATATTTTATATTTTGAATATTGCCAGCAGAGAGCACATTAAGATTATTATTTATAAATGCTTAAATGTATAGTTTTTACCTTTATATAAGAGTTATATCCAATTTGGAGTTAAGTCACCATGTGCTCTAGCATTTTTGTAGATAACGCCGATGGATTTTTATAATAACATTCACAGCTCTTAACGTCGATACACTAATTAATAATACGGATGAATTTAGATAATAATTTTCCATTAAATACACTTTTTGAGCATATTTTGATGGGCAGTCCAATGTTCAGTGCCAGGTTAGGCCTAAATAAGGATGGGGTCGCGAAGGATTATAATCAGTCATATTCGGCATCCTCTGGACGGGAGACCCTTGTCGGTGACACCTTGCTAATCCTTCAGGCCTGCTGTAGCCAGACTACTTCTCAGCTGCACTAGCTCTCACGGCAGAGTTTGAACTTGTATTAACACAGCTAAGTGTTTTAATTGTAATATAGTTTATGTAAAGATAAGTGCCCCCTTTATATTATAAAAAGGCACCTCTTCATTTTGATTAATATTTATTATTGGTGAAGATTTAATTATAAATAAATTTATATATATTTAAGTTTTGGCTAGAGTCGATTGTTGGTGAGCCCTTCCTAAATTCTTGTTAGTGATTTGGTTGTGGGATGTATCATCTCTTTCAGCTTCCACTGCCTATTGCCGCAGCTAGATCGCAACATAATTAACAATAAATTGCACAATATCTATAATAATAAGTATAACACTCGCTGAGCCATTGGTTGTTTGAAGAAATAGAAGATTCATTGTCATTTAATAGTACTTTCTGTATCGTTTAAAATATTGTAATGACACAACATTTCGTAGACAGTTATGTTTACAGGACTGATGATGGGATATCCTTGAAAGCACTTAACGCGGGATGTAATCGCCATTATTTATATTTGGAGAAGGTTTTAATTATTTTTTTTCAAATGAGTTCACTTTTTTTTTTTTTTATAGGGCTAGTTGTTTATCCAATTCAGTCAAAAACCATGAATGAGAGTAATAGTAACATTTTCAAATATAAATGCTCATTATAATCATTTTAAAACCAAATGACACATCTTATATATAAAAATCAATGTTTGTCTGTATATCCTTTATAGAATCGTAAACGTCAGAACCGAATTTCATGAAACTTGGTATGTATACTACTACTAAAACAGGTTAGGTTTCTGGTTATATTAATATTCCCTGAGAAGAGCAGGAGTGGGGGTTATAAGGGAGGCCTGAAATTAAAGTTAGCGATATTTCGTCTCCTATTGGTTTTTCGGCAAATATGCACATAACAGAAGTTGTTTATTTTGTTATTTAGAGTAAGTTTTGTAATCCACCCATTTGTCGTATACCGAAGTATAAATGAGTTATACGCTGAAAACAATAGTGGAAGTCAACAATTTTATATGGCACAAAAGACTCAACCGAATTAAACGAAACTCTGTATGTGATTTGGTATTAACACCACCCTGATTATAAGCTATATTAAAATTTCGAGATACGAACAGGAGTGGGGGCTATAAGGGAGGTCTGAAATTAAAAATAGCGATATTTCATTTTCTATAGATTTTTTGGCAATTATGTACATAAAAAAAGTTGTTTATTTTGTTATTTAAAGTAATTTTTGTTATACGCTCTTTTGCCACACACGAAAAACTATGAACGGGTCAACAATGTTAATAGGACACGAAAGACTAAATCGAAATCAAGGAAACTTCATAGTTTTGACTATGAGCTATATTAAAATTTTTAGGAATGAACAGGAGTGGGGGCAGCTTAATTGCCAGGTCGCCATGAAATGAAAAATCGTCATATTTCTTTTCCTATTGATTTTTTTTTTTTTTTTGGCGAACGTGCACGTAACAAAAGATGTTTAGTTTGATATTTAGAGCAAATTTTATTGTATACATCTTTATCGTAATTTAGTATTTTAGTTGATGGCGTTGCAACACGCGCAGAGTAAAGCTAGTTATTTCATAAAAATTAGTCGATGATGTCATCTGTAATACATAGAGAGGTCAACCAAATGCAGAATATTTAAATTAAAAGTGGATCTTATTTTACTAGGCCAAATATACTCACGTTCAAGCTCTCCATAATATGTAGGTAGTTCCACAGCTGGTTCCTGTTTAATGTGTTTCCACACTTGTTCACTGCCTGCAAATAACAACATAACAGTTACTACAAATATAACTGGCAATGGAACAAATCTTTCACATGGCTACAGCTAGTTAGAACTATCATCTCCACTGTCGGTGTTTGAGGGAAAGCTTGTCAGACAAGGATTTGAAAGAGAGGTAAGTGCTTTGCATATCACCATCGCAGGTTCTACTCCATCCTATCTTACTACTGCTCCTCAAGAATCCATTCGACATGAAATCAATCAGCCATAACTAGGCTCAATCTCATTCAATAACTACCGCTTCAAAGAAATCTTTATATTTTTAAGTAAGTAAATATCGATTATTGTGCTGTTTAGTGTTCCTTAGTCCTTTAAAAATGTCTCTTTGGGATTTGCCAACGACTGAAGAAGACGCTGTTAAATATTTACAGGAGAGTAATATTTTGGCTATCACAAGAAAGTGTTCTAAATCACATTGTTTGAAACTTTATAGTGGAAAAAAAGTCTTTTTTTGAAGTGTTTTCTTCTGAGCAGCTGCTGGATGCGTGGACTCTGGGCTGATCTTCATTAAACAAGAAGAGGATTCATCAGATGAAGAAAGCCTCGCTATGTCTACAGGTAATATAACACATCATCTTCTCTGTTTTGTCTCCTCTAAATTTGCGTATCTCTCCCTGTTGGACTTATCATAGGAAATTTCCACAACTTTCATTTCACTTTATTTAGACGATCATAGATAAATGTATATAGTCACTACCCACTGTTAGAGATATTTGATTCACCTGAATTTCATATTTAATGGCACTTATTTCCATGGAAACTTTGCTTTATTCCTACCTATGGATATTCCTCGACTCGGTTAGCCTTGTCTCGAGGCATTTATAGCACACCAAATAAAATCAATTCAATAGTTTTATTTTTCATTTTCTTAGAAATGAGGTCACTAGCACATATGTTTTTTTTTTCAATTAAAATTTACATGTATTACTTTCCCTATTAATTATTTCTTAAATCCCTTCTTATCTTCTCTCACACAAATTTTACCTGCTCTATTCTTTTCGAGGGGAGGGTTTACTGATGGCCAAAAAATATAAAATGCAAGTATCTCCGTTAATAATCAAGGTAGTGAAATAATTCACTCATTAGAACATTACATTTCTAATAAGATTGGTTTTATACAATTTTTCGATCCGACACCTAATAACGGAGGTATTTTGAATTTTCGGAATCACTCCCCTCTACCCCCCCCCCCATCAGGTCGGATTTAGCCATTAACGAAGTTGATATTTCTTTTCACATAAAACAATTAAATATCAAGTTTGGTAATGATAAAAACAGTAGTGCAACTGCTAGAGCGGTAACAGAAATATATATATATATATATATATATATATATATATATATATATATATATACTAGCTAAGATAGCCGGGAAATCATTGTTGACTGACTAATGATGGTATTTTTATAGCGAGACTTGAATGTGTACAATTACACTTCCTCCACGTATTGTTTTTTCGAAATAGCCAATCCTAAAGGGTAACTTTTGGGGACTAATAGAATAGAAATTTTAGATTTGAAGAATAAATGTTATAGTAAATCTCAGTGGAAATCACATCCAGTAATGGCAGCACTTTCAAAGGAAATGAGTAAACTCAATTAACTGTTTTAGCCTCCCGTCAACTTCCGCTCCCACATGAGGGTTATCAACATTGATTTCCTTAAATTATTTATTCAAAATATTATTTTAATAATTTATCTACCTGATGGAATTTAATAATAGTGACATCCTAAAAATAATTTCATTTCTATTCAAACAGCTATGTGAGGGGAAATTTGTTTACTATATATGTATATTTTACAAACTAATTCCAATTGATCATATTTTACGAGAATATCACTAGCCCATATGTTTTTTTTTTTTTTTATAGGGAATTTACACTAATTATATTTCCTATTAGTCATTTTTTTTAAATCCCTTCTCTCACACAAATTAAACCTGCACTTTTTCTTTTTTCAAAGTGGCTGTTGTCTTTGCGGGAGCATCCCTTGCAGGACTTATTACTCTCTATCGTCCTGACCAAGGTGGCAGATTATGGTAGGAGTCTGCAGCTGGTGGCAGATTGTGGAAGGAATCTGCATCTTGTGGCAGATTATGGTAGGAATCAGCAGCTTATGGCAGTAACCTACAGCTTATGGAAGATTAGGGTAGGAATCAGCAGCTTATGGAAGATTGTGGTAGTAATCTGTGGCTAAAAGCAGATTGTGGTTGGAATCTGCAGCTTATGGCAGATTTTGGTAGTGATCTGCAGCCTAAGATAGATTATTGTACGAATCTGCAGCTTGTGACAGATTGTGGTACTAATCTGTAGCTTAAGATAGATTATGGTAGGAGTTAGCAGCTGGTGGCAGATTGTAGAAGGAGTCTACAGCTTGTGGCAGGCATCTGCGGCTTGTGGCAGATTGTGATAGTAATCTGCAGCTTATGTCAAATTTTGGCTCATTTCATTTAACAGCTAATATATATCATATAACTCCAAAAGAAATCAAAATCAATCCATCGGTGAACAAAATTTCTCGCAGAACAAAACGATTTGCTTCGCCATTCTTTAGAGAGCAGTGTTTAAGTTTTTCTAAAGACTGTCCTTATTTAAAATTTAAGAAGAAGAAGTAGAAGCCCAGGTGTTGGGAAATCAAGGGCCTTACTCACGTACTCCAGCGTAACGAGATTCTGCCTTACTGGGGGAGGAAGGTCAGTATCCCAGCCCTTGAATGGGACAAGATGTTCCCCAACACTAATAAGAAAGTCCGTCACGCAGGGGCTGCGTAAACTAAGCAGATTTCCCATGTGAAGTTTAACAATAGAGAAATCTGCGGTAGAAGAAATCTTTCAGTTAATTTTAATAAATTCCCAACTGAAACGGCTTCTGAATTGTAAAAATAATTTATATTTTAATAATTCAAATTTTAGTAGTACAAGAACAAAAAAGGGAGGGGGGCAGATGAACAGAACGTATTTCCATAAATCACACAAAGTAACGAAGGTAAGGTAAGGTTAGAAACGACAGGTAAGGTTAGAAGAAGCTTCCACCTGAGCCGAGAAGTTACGAAAACGGCCGAACTAATCCGAACAATACTCGACCACAGCCTTCATAAAAGTGCAATTTCTCGGTTAATATTCAAGATAGTGAATAAATGTATATAACAATATTTATAATAAATTTAATTTGCAATAAGATTGGTTCTATACAAATTTTCGATCCGATGCATAATAACGGAGATACTTCGAATTTTTGAAAATCCCCCCTCCCACTAGTCCGATTTCATCCGTTAACGAACTTGATCTTCCTTTTTACATAAAACGATTAAATACCGAGTTTGGTGACGATTAAACAAAAATTGCGACCGCTAGAGCGGTAAAAGACAAATATATATATATATATATATATATATATATATACAGTTTTGAACGGACCTCATTTTCGTCATCTACAAGGTAAGATCGATGAACATTTGAAGAAAAATTTCGAAAATTCCGTCATGAGTACAACCTCAATAGCTGATTTCCCTTAGGGGAAATCTACTAAAACACTACTGTACACACATGTCAAAATAAAGGCACGCCACAGAGCCCTGTGGCTTGCTCACCTTTACGCCCGGGAATTCATTTGAGGCTGAATGGTGATGGTATTTTTTTGGCAAGGCTTTACTTTGCACACTATTTTGACATATACCCTTCCCAGTGTTTAGGGTTTATACCCGTTGTTGGCATTTGTTAATAATAAAATTAATTTTTTATGTAAGATTTCACTGTCCTCCAAATTGTCATATTTCCCGTCTCCTGTTCATTATGCATATATTTCAGCCATTAAGGACAAAATATTAACATTGATTTGAATTAATTTTTCCAGCTGAGGTACCTGATAGTTCAAATAGGAATGAATTGTTGAGCATATCAATATTTCTACGCAAATTACTTCCTCCACACATTGTTCCAGGAGAAATGTATAAAACAAAAGTTAATCTAAATAACAAAGTAAACAACTTTTGTTATGTGCATGTTTGTCGTAAACAAATAGACAATGAAATATCGCGAATTTTTATTTCAGGCCTCCATTATAACCATTACTCCCGTTCTAACCTAAAAATTTTAATATAACTTATAATCTTGGAAGAATTAATGTTAATTGACATACCGAGTTTTTTTAATTTCGGTTTAATTGTTAGTGCCCAATGAAATAGTTGACTCCCGCTTTAGTTTATAGTGTATATCTCGTTTATACTTTGTTAAAAGACAATCATGAATATGGCAAAAGTTACTCTAAATAACAAAATAAAGAACTTTTGTTATGTGCATATATGCCGAAAAACGAATAGGAAACGAAATATCACTATTTTTACTTTCTGGCTTCCCTTATAACCCCCACTCCTGTTCGTCTCAGAGGATATTAATATAGCCTAAAGTCTAATTTGGGTTAGTAGTAATATACATACCAAGTTTCATAAAATTCGGTTCTGCCATTTATGCGTGAAAAAGGTAACAAACAAACAGACACCAAAGAAACAAAATGCAGTTATGGTGTCTATGACATGTGAAACGAAAAGTTATCGTGAAATTTCGCGAACAAATTCAATGTACAGACAGAGGTTACAATTTTATATATATATATATATATATATATAGTTTTGAACGGACCTCATTTTCGTCATCTCCTGGGTAGGATCGATGGACATTTGAAGAAATTTTTCGAAAATCGCGTCATGAGTGCGACCTCAATAGCTGATTTCCCTTAAGGGAAATTTGCTAAAAACATTCGATTACAAGAGAGCGTAAATTGAGGAGTATGGCAGAGACTGGAGGCCTACCGTCGGACTTGCCATGAGCATCTCCAAGTTCATGGACAAGAAGAGGACGATTCTGGAGTCGGTACATATTAAACCACAGACCCTTGAAGGACGCACGCATCTTTAGGCATTTACACCTCAACTCGGAATTTATTAAACAGAGTTTCGGACAGGGGAGGCCCGATCTCTCGAGATGTTACAGGTTCTGGGCGTTTTTATTGTTTAGCATATACACTCCAAATAAAGTTCAGTTCTACGGAACGCGAAAAGATGATAACCTATCATATTTAGTGATAAGCGATAAAGGTCAGCTGACCAAATTTAAAAATGGCCGAATGGTTAACCTAAAGTGAGCCAAATACTATTACTCAAAAGATAAAACGGAGAAAAGACTCTTAGTTATCGACGAGTATTCCAAGTGTGTCAAGAGGTTTTGTGCTCGGTTCAAAATATTATATTTTCAGTTTGAGCCATGGAATCAATTTTTTAAAACATTTCCTGCGATACCGATCAAGTTGGAAATTGATAAGAATAATAATTCAATAGTAATTAAAAAAAAAGGCCTTGAATAAATCTAGAAAGCTGAAATTTAATTCATACTTAGACGCCGATCCTATTGTTTATGGTGTAGCCCACAAGGTAGAAGACGTACCGTCCGTACTATTGAAGTGCAAAGAAGTGTACGGGAAGAGGGAAAGTGAAGATCGAGTATACTTAATGACTGATGCTCCAAAATTAGTAGAAATTGTCTGTCACTCGGTCATTTTACGCGATTACCAGAAAATAATTGAACCTGCTCTGAGAACATATGAAGGGCCAGGGGGAAAAAAGATGAAAGTCACTTTTTCGTCGATTTTAAGATATTAGCGCTATCAAGGGGCTTTGAAGGAGTAATATCATCTGGTAGAACAACAAGGGGAAAAATGATGAGAATCGACCGAAATGTGCATGAAAAGATTCCGGGTAAGGGGGAAAATAGATGAATGTCACAAGCGATAGATAGTTTGCGATTCCTGTGCTGGGCAGAATAAAAATTATATCCTAATTCGTTACCTTCATCATTTAGTGACTGAGAAACATCGTTTCGACAGTGTTGAAGTATATTTTCCCATTCGAGGGCATTCATACCTCGAATATGATAAAAACCTGAGTTACATCAACCAGCAGACTTAGGTTGAGTTGCCCGATGAGTGTAGGGATGTTATAAGAAATAGCAGAGAGAGGCCGTCGCCCTTTGCTCCGATCAACTGCCAGCAAGAACTTTTCAAGACATGGACAGAATTCTTGAATCCTATGTACTTGAAAAATAGTCCCTTTCCCACTAGGCCAGTGCGTTGTTTAAAGGTCATGAATGAACATCCTTCAAAGATTTTTCACCGAAATACTTTTTCTGGTTGTTACATTGACGCTGAAATCCTTTGGAAACCACCAAAAAGGGGGGAAAATGCAAGAAAACGTCCTGCTCCACGTAGACCTTTAACTAACCTGTATGATGGACCATTGCCGATTTCTCAACCAAAGTTCAACGACTTGCAACAACTAAAAATATTTTTGGTTAACCCTGCTGCGAAGGCGTTCTTTGAGAATTTGCCCAGCATAAATCCAGCAGCTGTTCACGATGACAGCGAAGATGTATACTTGGATTACCCAGATGAATAAATTTTCATAAAATGTTTTGTTCTTTTTTCACCTTCATCATTTCACCTAGGAGCTACATGGAACTGCATATATTGATTACTAATATCTTTTAGGAATTGATTCTCTAAAAAAAAGGTATGATTATATTACAAAAGGAGTTAATAGAAATCAAACTTTGTTTTTCATTTTTCTCGAAATCACTTTTTGGTCACTTTCATCTTTTTTCCCCCTGACCCTTCATATGTTATGATTGTACGTGTTTGTGCTGGTTCATGGAAAAGAAATATACACAGTTTAAAGAGACAAATAGATTATTACCAAAGTGTGAGTTGTAGGTCGGAAATGAAGAGTACGACTATTCTCTTGTTACAGATTGGCACCTCATTTATTGATAGCAATCAATTCTTACTAAATATGCTTTATATATTCAACTTAATGCATTGGTTAAATTGCCATTATTTATCTCAATTATCTATGGATGATGATGGTGTTAAACTAACTTTAATCTTAATGGTAGAATATTTGTTGTTGCTGTTAACAATAAATGAAGAGCGTTATCACCCGAGGATTTCAAATGTTACTCCTGACGAGCATTTACAAAACGAAATTCTTCATATCTATTTATAAAACTCTGTCTCCACTCAGAATTATATTATGTTTCACCCACCAATTATTCCTATAAACTTCTTGTAGAACAAGTTATAGATTTGACTACAACATTTCAGAATACTAAAAAGCGCTCCCACAAAGGCTTTTATGTTGCGAAGAAATATTTCAGAAATAAATATAATCATTTTTTCTACCATTCTTTCTGAAGATGAGCAAAGAGAACAAAGGAAATCCTTACATAGGAAAGAGTTTTTTGAGCCACCGTGTTTACCAAAACTAAACCTGCATTTCCAGTCTATTTCATGTTTGTTTTATTCTGACATCACGCTTCACAACCTGTTAGAAGTAAATCACCAACATCAATTAGTGTCTAGAACGGGCAACTTCAGAAAGTGTTACTTTTAATTGGTTTTTCCCTTGAAGATTATACTACTATATTGTAAAATCGAATCAAATAACAAGCTGTCCTTCCCCATTTTGAGGGCAACCGTTTTGGTCAGCCTCCTTCAGCCCACCAGGGTATATAGGTAAAATAAAAAGCTATTGTTTTTAAATGTTTTATATATATGCTTACATTATTTTTGTAGGGAATTGAAATTGATTTAATTAAATTTTGAGCTGGTGAGTGACTAGTATTAAAGGACAGCTTATGTTGAGCTTTATTTTATTTTGTACAAGTGATTGTTAATGATCCTGATGCTTTTCTTTAAAACTGATGTCGACATTTGGCATATTTCTTCAGTTTTCAGTCCATATTCTTGGAGTAAGTCGGCCGTTTTTTTTTGGGATTACTCCTCTTGCCACAAACATCAATCCGTCGACGCTTCAATTTTGAACTTAGTATTTTTCTTTTAGATACCTACAGCAAGTAAATTTTTTTTTTCTCTAAATCAACCTCAATTGCTTGAGGATTTCCGGTTTCAAACCTTACTCTAGGATCTAGTATATGCCTTCTTATTAATATTAATGATGTCGGCACGTCTCTTCTTCTGACAAGGAACGAATCTCTTTAAATATTTCCCAGTCTGGATTATATTTTTCGATGAGCGTTGCTTCGTGATGACGTGAATTGCGCAACAGCTCTCCCCACTGGCAAGAACCTAGAACATGAGGGAGGGTTTCATACTCACTGCAATGTCTTCAGCGGGTTGTTCCTAGATTCCTACCAGGGATTGAGCGTACTGGCACTAAATTTACGTTCATCTTTACACCTGTTGTCCACTCAAAACAGGATAGGCCCTTTTTGTTAAACATCCAGGAATTACTTGGCTTCCATTCGCTGAATGTTTCAACTCCTTTTCCTTTTGCAGGGAGAGGCGACCATTCGATGAATGACTTGATGCGCAAATCTTTCCTTAACTGTCGCACATTATAATTTTCTTTCACTGTTTTCAGATTCAAACTTTCGAGGCAAGTCCTTATTTCTTGGTTAAAATCTCTTGTTTCTTGAACATACCTATTGCCGTCATTCTGAAGAGTGATGCACATATTTATGTGTTGCAAGAATGCTTCCCATTGTGCTTTGAATAGCCCTGTAGTAAATGAATGAAAGCTAAATAAGCATTTAAAAAAACTGGCTGCTTCTAAAGTTGTTTATATGCACGAAAATCGAATTAATTCTGTATTAATAAAGTATATATCCTATAGAAATGACTCTGAAGAAAGTTGCCAATAAACACCAAATTCAGACAAGGAGCCTGCAGTGCACAGCGGGAAAAGAGAAGTGTCTGCAAAGTTGAGTGCCATAGACTACAATAGTGATGCTCTTCATCATGCATTACAAGATGGTTACAGTCCTAAATCAGCTCCTGAACCACCTCCAATAACTTCTCTTTCTTCAAACAATAGTTTTATTGAGAAAGAAGAGCTGAAGATACTAGACCTAGGACTAATTATATATATTTAAGTGTTAAGAATGATTCATCATCCAACCTCTGTGATTTGAATCCCACAATGAGGCAAGACTACTACCGTGGATCACAAGATTTTTTGCAGGAACTAGAAAACCTTCTAGACTTTTCCAGAAGCAGGCGATGAGAGTAGAGGAACGTCTTCAAGGTGCTGTAAACCATGAACAAAGAACATCAGAAGACTGCTGACAAGCCAACCTCTTCTTCCAGCTGAGAAGTAGCTGCCCATCAGTTCGCTACTTGGGAGGGAGGATGTTTGCCACTTCGAGGGATCAAGCCTTCGGCTTAATTCAATATTATTATTGCTTCTTTGTTTTTTAAAATACCATATGTTTGTAATTTATATTCAGCTTGAAATACAGTCCGCTAGTGAATTAAAGCATCATTTTTTTACGGATAAAATTTTAGCGATAAGTGTCTAGGTTTGCGAGATAAAATTTGTTACCGGTACAATTTTAGCAAATAGTGACTAACAAACGAGATAAAATTGGTTACCGATACAGTATTAGCAAATAGTGACTAACAACATTAATAAATAAGATATATTCGTTTTTCACCTATGTCATATGTGTTTTGCTGTAATGTTGTTACAGCAATACATAAGCAACGTACTTATATGTTTTTCCACTACCTTCATTATTACCCGACACATTTGCATATTTTAGTTTTCAGCCTTCTCTAATTCAAAATAAAAGTTTGATTAATGTTATTTCCAGAGTTGGTCCATTTATGACTTACTCCTTTACTGACATGGTTGGCCATGTTAGTAAAGAAATTGATCTTAACCCTTCACAGGCAAGGCTGGGTCGCCGGTGACCCAGAGGTTGGTAAAAATAATATTCTGAGTAAAGTAAGGGAAGGAGGGGAGGGGGAGTGCACGGTACCCCTCCCCTCCTTCCGAGAGTTGATGATAAAGAAATTGAGAATCAGCCTGGACCCAGCACTTCAAGACGTCGGTGTGCTTTTTGTGAAAAATCAAGAGATCGTAAGGGTACATCAAACTGCGCTCATTGTAATCGCAGCCTATGTGCTGAGCATAGGCTAAGTATTTGTTCTCGATGCATTACCAGAGTCTCACCTGAAGAAGATGAAGAAATAGAAGATTGTTACATTGTTCTGAGTTTGAAGTATTAGTGAACTTTCATTACTAAGAGTTTATTCCCTTTTTTTGATTTTTTATCCCTCATATTTTATTATTCTTTTTTCGTAGAGTATTTTTTTATATATATTTTTTCTGTAAGAGTTTAAACTATTTATTTTGATCTGGAAAGTTTTTGACTGTTCAGAGTAGGAAAAATTATTGCTGGACTGCCGGATGAAATGGAAGACTGATAACTTACTGAAAATTATTTAATCACTAAGATTTTATTAAATTTTCTCGTCTTTTAGAGCTGGAAATTTCTTATTTTTTCCCTGCTAGGAGTTTACTCGTTTAATTTTTATCTTTTATCCTATACGGATACCAAAGGTCTGGAACTCTACGTTCCTACTAATTTAAGTATAGTTCCTACTAATGTAAGTTTTTGTATTTTTATCATATTATGTATATTGCTAAATAAAATAAATTTTTCAAACTATACTTTCTTTTTTATGTAAAAAAAACAACAACTGGAATATTTTTGTTAAAATTAAAAAAAATGTGCTATAAATATGACTGGGTCACCCGTGACCCAGCTTGCCTGCAATGTAATTTTCATAATCCTTGTCTGTGAAGGGTTAATGCACTTGGTGAGCCTAGGGTTGTGGGTTTGATACCCTCTTGGGCAATAGGAGTTTATTTATTGGCGAACTCACTTAATGAAATCTTGAGATAACCCGCAGTAACATAAAGTGGAGGTTTATAAATTAGTTTAACATTAAGATCGTCATATTGTTTTTAACGTGAAGCGGAGAATGGCTATTGACACATCCATTGTTGCTCATGGAATCAAATGATTCTAGCCAACAAATATTAAGAGAGAAAAAAATTTGATTAAATTTTTTGGGATTGTCCTGTAAAAGCTTAGATGGATGAAGTAGTGGCAGCTAGTCGGAAGTAATTAACTAACTGTGTTTACCATTGCTGTTAGCTGAAATATGAATGGTTTCAGCAAAAATACTTGAGGTTATTCCAAGTAAGCCTGGCTCCTGTTAATTTTAGAAGAACATAATAAGGCCCTTTAGAAGCCTCATTTATTTTCTGACATTCCAGAATTTTTAGGGGGGGGGGGGGTATTTCTTTCGTAGGACTTAAAATTAATCGTCTAATGTATACCGATGATATATTTCTAGCTGAGGAACTTGAAGTTCTACAATACATAATTAATAAAATTAGTGAATATTGTGCCCTATGGAGCTTGAAGCTAAATATACTCGAATCAAAAATTATATTTTGAAAAGGGGGGAAATCATTTAAAAAAGAAAAATGAATTATTTGGGATCAAAAGTAGAAGTAGTGAATGAATTTAGATATTCAGGTATTGGCACTGAAGCAGCACTTCAGGAGTGAGACCATATCGGTCAAATTTGCAATTAATGCTATCTGGCAGAATTTCGCTAGTCAGGAATTGCTAGGAGTAGATGTAAGCTGGTTTAAAGAAAAAGGAAATATCTAGAAAAAAATAGATACAATATTGGAAAACTTAAGGTTACAGATTGTTCAAAATATGTTGATTAAAGCAAGCCATTCTATGTTTCACTGTAGCATTCTGCGGAAGAATAAAGTCCATGAAGAGTGAAGCCCGAGCGCGCCAATTGATGGCGTCACCTACAATCGACTCATCTTTACGAAGACTGGGGATCTCGGTGGGAGCGCCTCGAAGGGGGCTGACAGGAAGGGGAAAGGTGACCTCGGTGGGAGCGGCTCAAGCCTCGAAGGGGGCTGACAGGAAGGGGAAAGAAGACCCCGGTGGGAGCGGCTCAAGCCTCGAAGGGGGCTGACAGGAAGGGGAAAGGTGACCTCGGTGGGAGCGGCTCAAGCCTCGAAGGGGGCTGACAGGAAGGGGAAAGGTGACCTCGGTGGGAGCGGCTCAAGCCTCGAAGGGGGCTGACAGGAAGGGGAAAGAAGACCTAGGTGGGAGCGGCTCAAGCCTCGAAGGTGGCTGACAGGAAGGGGAAAGAAGACCCCGGTGGGAGCGGCTCAAGCCTCGAAGGGGGGCTGACAGGAAGGGGAAAGTATCTATGACTGACTGAGTGAAGAGAGCGGCAAGAGAGAGGGCACACAAATGAAGTGGTAGAGAGCATTATACGGTGTAGGTACGCCTCTGAGGCGTATACTGTGACACGCAGGGTTAAGAAGTCCAGAACTGTAGCCCTCTGATTTCGAAGGGTCCCAAATAAATACATTGTATGATTTCTTGGGATTGATATTTCCCATTCTAGGATTTATAACAGCTGTCTCAGTAAAAATCTGTAAAAGACAAGGAAGATGATCAGAAGTAGCTAAAAAAGGCGATATAATGAAATCCGCTATTACCGATAAGGCAGGTATATTAGCCCAGATAAAGTCAATGACACTGGAACCTTGGCCTAGATAAGTATAATCAGCTGGCTTATCAGATAGTGACCTACCGTTGATATTAAACAGTGCCCATCTTTCCATTAGTTCTAGCAATAACTTTCCTTATTTGTTAATTACAGTGTCTTTACATTCTCTCTCCGGGGACAAACATGAGTTTTCAAAAATATCTACTTGTGACTGGTTCAGTTCTCCTATCCGACAATTGTAATCTCCGCCTAAATAAAATTCTAAACGTGAAAACTTTTTGAACAAGGCAGCTAAAATATCGTTTAAATTTTCAAAAAATACTTCAAAGTGGTATTCATTAACACTACTCCTTGAATATGTTGTACTTTTTAGAACATACTGTATAACCTCTATGAATTTAAATCTTTCTTTCCAGGCATTCAAAAGAATATTTTGTAATAATTATTATTATGAAAATATAATTGCTGTCATCTTGGTGCTTTGAACCTCTTTTGGGCAAAGGAGCTTTTATTCAACCATGATTTTAAATAGAGAACACTATTCATGAATCTATGAATTATATGGTCCAAAATGTTTTGAAAAAGGATACATTCACAAGAGTCAGGAAATATAAAAATACCATCTAAGGTGGCCGGCGAAGCACGGGAAATCATTGTTGACTGTATAATGATGGTATTTTTACATCAAGACTTCTATGTGTCCATTTTCACGAATAAACTTGAAATTTTAGTTTTGATGTGTTAATGAAAATAATTGGCTAAATTGTAGTTTAGCCTCCCCCCCCCCGCTACGCTGCCATGTTGTTTCGTTATAATCCCCGCCCTTGCTTAAAACCACCGATGGCGTATTTTGGAAATTTTAAAGTGTTAAAAAAAAATAAAGTTAGAACAACAAAACCCCCACCCTCGGTGTAAACCACCGATGGCGTATTTTGGAAATTTTAAAGTGTTAAAAAAGATAAAGTTAGAACAACAAAATGGCCACTGTTGTCATCGTACGCCACTAAAAGGGGGGGGGGACTAAAATACACTTTCACCAAAATAAGTTCCTATCAAACTCTCTTTACTGTTTGACACAGCATGGATAACGCAAATCGTAATCATGGATACCATTTATTATAATTAAGATCTATAATCTATACATTTCCAATCCAAACCCATTCCAAGCACACAATGTTTAAGAACATTTATATACACTATATTATACACGTAATAGTAAATTTGAGTAGAAACTACTTCCAATATTGCAAAGGAAGTAAGTTAACATTAACATTAGTTAATTATCTGTGTTAGCCTTCCGACTACTTTCGCTCCTGCATGAGGTATATCAACTTCATTTTACTTAAATTATTTATTCAAACCATTGAACAATTCCAATTTTCTAATAATTTATATTCCTTGTGGATATAGGTAATAGTGGTAACCTAAAAATAATTTAATTTATATTAGAAAGCCAGGAGATCATGACACTTTCTGCAACCTAAATAACACTTTAAACAATCGTATTGAGTATAAAGCATATAGTCTTTGTCATAATGGCAATACCAAGTAAAAATTAATGGTTATAATAATTAATAGTTATTTCAACAACGTCAACATATCAGAGGAGATACAGTAATACATACCAGAATAAAGGAGGTTTATTTCGCACAACTTCCACGTTGTGTATATTCAGCATACACATAAAGGAATATTGAAGTTATCATTTTCTTGTTGTTGGTAACAACGAGGTGGCCCAAATGCCTCTAGATGAGAGATAGAACCACCAACGAGAGCCCACTTCTGATTGGTCAGAACTATACAATCACTGTTATCTCGGAATAAGGTCAGGTTACTGCCCTACTACTAGCTTGCACCTCTTCAGCGCAGCTCTCTATTATAACACTTCGATATGAGTTCATCCCACAATATGAATGGTGAGTAGTTGTTCTATAGCTATATATTACTGCTTTTAAATCGTCCATGCAATTAATTTTCTCCAAAATGGTTATTGTAAGTGATTTAGAGTAAGGCAATGTTAGACAGATGCAGGTCCCACAGCCATTCCTTTGTCTATTCTTTATTCCGGTTTACTACTTTCCCACGCGTTTATATTGATAATTCTAGGGTTTTTAAAAAGATTCATGAAAGCTTTAAAACCAATTTTGACCAGTGTTCATATTCTTTGTTAGTAATGTTTTTCCTACACATTTTTTTATTAATTTTGACATGAATATTTTAAAGGTCCACGTTGGAAAATATGTATGTTTATAAAATCCTCTATGTGTAGCAGGTTTTATCCACATACTTGGCCGTTTGTTAGTGTAATATTTATTCGACTATTTAAAGTTTGAATTGTTTAGCATTTCATAACTTTATAAATTATCCTTTGTGTAGACAGAGTTTGGGACCATTAATACAAAGTCCTGTCTTTATTCGAAATACTAATGATATATATTCCTTTGTTTTATATACACATTGCTTTTTTGATGGCATGTAAAGTGTTTATTTCTTAATTTGTTTAGCAATTTTTATTTATTTCCAATATTGCATAATATTTTCGATTTGCCTTGTTGTAGCTGCTCCAGGATCTAGCCTTGATGTAGTTGCTGCCAAGAAAGAACCTGAGTACTATTTGCATGACAAGCCATCTACTTCAGGTAAATATTTATATAATGAATATGCTACGTAATTGGTCATATTACTTGATTATTTTTTATATATGGTATATATAGATGTTATTTAAATACTTTAAGTTTTTAATATTGTTATTCTCGAATGTATCTTATAATACCAGCGAGAAGATTAGAACTGTTCAGCCTGTTAGAAGCCCTGAAGAAGCTGGGAGCATGTATAGCGAAACATCTTTGGCTATGGAATCTTAGAAAATCATCTCCCAAAGGCCTTAATATGAATAAGCGAGTCTAAAGCATCAGGATGTAGAAGGCTCTGAATTTTTTTATATTCTAATCAGTAATTTCTGTGAAATGAATAACTACTCCCCCCTTATTTTCCAATGTTAATTAGAGCTACAATTATATTAAAGGTTATACAAGTGAGTTAATAACAATATGTTTTCTCCTGAGCAGCTGCTGAATGCGTGGACTCTGGGCTGATCTTCATTAAACAAGAGGATTCATCAGATGAAGAAAGCCTCGATATGTCTGCAGATAATATAACACATCATCTTCTTTGGTTTTCTTCTCTATTTTCTCTCCTCTAAATTCGCATGTCTCTCTCTGTTCGACTTATAGGAAATTCCCGCAACTTTCATTTCACTTTATTTAGACGATCATAGATATATATAAATTGTCACTAATCACTGTTGGAGATTGCTGATTCACCTGAATTTCATATTTAATGGCACTTATTTCCATGGAAACCTTGCTTTATTCCTACCTATGGATGTACCCCGACTCTCGGCTAGCCTGGTCTCAAGGCATTTATAGCACTCCACATAACGTCATTTCAAATTAAAAATTGTTTTATTTTCTATTTGCTTAGAAAAAAAAGTCACGGGCTTATATGCTTTCTCAAAAGAAATATTCACTTATTTTTACCAGCACTAAATTTTAACTTAAAATATTGTATCAAAAATGTCATAGAACATGATCATATTTTTTTATTTCCGCTCCTCCTTTTGATTCAATTTCGAACCAAAGGGGAGGTGCACTACTAGACTATAAACGACCCTATTTTACTAATAAATTTTGTTCTTTGATAATACTAGCTTGTTAATACAGTGTTTTGTTGCCAATAGCTGCTGGAGATATTGATATTGTGCCGAGCTGCATTATAAAAGAAGAGGATTCTGTGGGCGAGGAAAGCCTCTGTATGCCTAGAGGTAATCTAACACATCCTGTTGCGTTTTATTCTCTATTGTCTCGGATATAAGTACATGATACCACACATTATAATGCTATCGACTGTTGTATAGAGTAAGTAGTATTTGGGTGGATTTGAATCAGAAGAAGAGCCTATAACTGTTCAAACCTGCATTCAGTCCCTTTTTCGATATTTATTTACTTAAAAATATAAAGATTTCTTTGAAGGGGTAGTTATTAATTGAGATTGAGCCCAGTTATGGCTGATTGATTTCATGTCGAATGGATTCTTGAGGAGCAATAGCAAGATAGGATGGAGTGGAGCCTGCGATGGTGATATGCAAATGCTAGAGGTAATCTAACACATCCTCTTGTGTTTTATTCTTTATTTTCTCTGCGATGGTGGTATGCAAAACACTTACTTTTCTAGCAAATCCTTGTCTGACAAGCTTTCCCTCTCTCCGGCAGAGGAGATAATAGTTCTAACTAGCTGTAGTCATGTGAAAGATTTGTTCCCTTGCCAGTTATATTTGTAGTAACTGTTATGTTGTTATTTGCAGGCAGTGAACAAGCGTGGAAACACATTAAACAGGAACCAGCTATGGAACTACCTACATACTATGGAGAGCTTCAAAGTGAGTATATTTGGCCTGCTAAAATAAGATCCACTTTTAACTTAACTATTCTGCCTTTGGTTGATCTCTCTAAGAATTACAAGTGACACATTGACTGATTTTCATGGAATAATGTGTCATTTTCCTTTATAGATAGAGTGCAAAGTTCATTATTTATTTATTTTATAAAAAATTATTTCCTCTTCATAGTGACATCCTATGTGGAGGGATTTTTATATGTGCAGTATGTCAAGACTTGCCATTTTATCTCATTTTTATTTGAAAATGTTATTCATTTTTTCTCAGTTGTCATTACACTCATTCATGATTTTTTACTGAGTTGCATAAATGACTAGCCCTATACAAAAAAAGTCTGTCACACAAGGGCTGCGTAAACTAAGCAGGTTTCCCTCGTGAAGTTTAGTAATAGATAAATCTACATACTGCTAACACAACACCACTGTGAATATTAAGTGAATAAATACAAACGGAAAAAGAAATGCATCAGTCAATTTCAAGAACCTGTCAAAAGAAAGCGTTTGGAATGTAACCAAACAGATCTGCCAGCCTCACACCGGGAAGAAAAACCATTACTGAAATATATCAGAATATAACATATTAATTTTATTGGGAACTAATTACTATATATAGTACTGTAATTTATGAGTCGGATAAATTGTTATCTCAATCAATCAAATTTTAGAAATTGAAGACTTTAAGAGGGGGGGGGCATCTGAACATATTTGTGCATATCTCGAATAATAAAGGTCTCTTGAATACAATATTTTATATTTAAGCTTCGAATAATGTGGTTTATTATATAATAGAGTATTGTTTATGTAACATGAGTAGAAGTGGGAGTTTGCTGAAAAATGAAAATATCTCAATTAATATTCAAGCTAGAGAATAATAATAATAATAACAATAATTATAGTACATTTAATTTTCAGGAAGATTGGTTCTATACAATTATTCGATCCGACGTATAGTAACAGAGATATTTTGAATTTTTGAAAATCCTCCCCCCTTCCCACTGGTCCGATTTCAGCCGTTAACAAACTTGATCTTTCTTTTTACATAAAATGACTAAATATCGAGTTTTGTAACGATTAAACAATTGCAACTGCTAGAGCGGTACCAGACCAATATATATATATATATATATATATATATATATATATATATATATATATATATATGTACCTCATTTTCGTCACCTTCTGGGTAGGATCGATGGACATTTGACGAAAAATTTTGAAAATAGCGTCATGAGTACGACCTCAGGAGCTGATTTCCTTAACACTCTCACTGCGGAGCCTCGCAGCATATGCGAGGTCTTGAGTCACTCCCTGGTGCAGGCCTCGCATACGTTGCGAGGAGCGTTGCCCCGCCCTCCATTCGTTCTAGAGACCTGAAGGTTGTAGTGGGGAGTACCTCCACACTCACAAGCATTCAGTAGTGTTCTGACCACCGTCTGGCCAAGTCATTTGCAGTTTCCAGCTTTGACTGATTTTACAGAGAGGACCAAACTTTTCTTTAGGTATGTATATTTTTTTATTGTATATTCTACATATATTATACACACACACACACACACACACACATATATATATATATATATATATATATATATTTATATATATTTTCTTATAAAATTAAAATTTTGAATAATTGAAGATAAAAATTATATTCTTCTAGTGACTTTATTAAAAAGTTTTAAATCTTTTTTTTCAATTTCTAGGTCTTATTGCTGTAAAGTCATTTAAAAAATTACAAACACTAGAAAATATATTCTGTTAGTTATTTTATAAATTTAAATTTTCTCTCAATTTTTCTTTTAGATTTAAAAAATTCTTTATTTATTTATTTTAACGAATTTTATAAATTAAAGCTTCTCCTATATTTAGTGGTGTCAGGTTTTTTATTTTATGTCTAACACACTAGAGACTGAGAGTAACATTATTGTACTTTGTGTGGAATATCTAATTTCATGTTGTTGTGCTATCATTTTTCAGAAATGGAACGCAAAGATAAACCTAGCACCTCATCTGCCCATGAACGGGAAAGCAAGAGGAGGAAGACTTGGTCCCCTGAGGAGCTCAAGGAACTATTAGAAACGCACAAGGAGTTCTCTGATGAATCCCTCTTTTCGGACGACTCGGACGTGGACCCAACTTTTGAAATGGACGAGGAAGACTCAGATTCCTCAGACGAAGAGTTGGATACAGGTACATCATTTATAGTATCCCCTACAATAACTCCAAAAAGTCCAGTAGAGATAACTTTCCCGCAGCCTTCTGGCTCCTCTATACCTGTTAGGGGTACTCCCTGTCCCAATTCCCCAGAACCCCAGCCTTCTGGCTCTATGCCTACTAGTGGTTCCCTCCATACCTGCCCACCTACCCTCCCCATTGTTAGTCCTTTCCCGGTTATAGGGCAGTAGGTCAACCTCAAGAATGGCTTGAGGAGAAGCCTGAAACTTTAGAAATCCCATTTAGGGGAAGTCCTGGTCTGAAGGAGGAACCTGAGGGTCCATAACCTATTCACTTTTTTAGACTACTTGCAACCAAAGAAAAATATAGGTCTAATGAACAAAGATGATGTTGGCAGCACTGCTGAAACACATGCTAAACAGCTGATGTTTTGTTTATTTTCAACATAACCTCACTTTTACGTTTCCTGTACATGTGCTCAGTGCTATGTCTCATCGCGGCTGTAAAAACTCTGCTGACAGTTTTTGTTATATTTGTGGTGAGTTTGTTATTAAAAAGCACCAAAGAAACATTACAGACTTGGTGAAAAAGGTTTATCTAGCATACTTTGGAACCAAACTTGGAGACCAGGATAAACCTTGGGCACCGCATAAGGTATGTTATGTATGTGTTGAAGACCTCAGGAAATGGTCAAAAAAAGAGAAAAAAACACTTTAAATTTGCTGTTCCCATGATATGGAGGGAACCAAAAAATCATTCCGATGACTGTTACTTTTGCAGTGTAGATATTACTGGTCATAACTCTAAGAACAAGAAGGTAATAAGCTACCCTAACCTTCCGTCCGCCATCCGACCAGTAGGGCACGGTGTAGATTTGCCAATCCCGGAACCACCAGAGGACTTAAATTCTATTGAAACAGAAGTATTTTCTGATGTACAGTCGGAGTTAGATGAACACGATGAAGAATTCCAATGTGTTACAGAAAATGTAGAGCCTAAATTGTTCACTCAGGTCGAGCTTAATGACTTAGTTAGGGATCTGGGCTTAACAAAAGAAAAAGCTGAACTGCTTGGCTCTAGGCTAAAAGAAAAGAACTTGCTGGCGGCTGGAACCAGCTTTCATGTGTATAGGAAGAGAGAACAACAATTTTCGAAGTATTTTGAACAAGAGGGTGATTTGGTGTACTGCTCAGACATTCATGGTTTAATGAATGAGTTTGGAATTGAATACAAAACAGAAGATTGGAGGTTGTTTATTGATTCATCCAAAAATAGTTTGAAGGCAGTTTTACTACACAACGGTAACATGTATGCCTCTGTACCTGTCGGTCATTCTGTACATATGAAAGAGAGTTACGCAAATCTAGAAATAGTGTTAAATAAAATAGGTTATTCTGCACACGGTTGTATGATATGTGGTGATTTGAAAGTTACGTGCATGCTCCTTGGTCAGCAAGGGGGTTTTACCAAATTTCCATGTTTCTTGTGTGAATGGGACAGTAGAGCTCGGAATCAACATTGGTGCAGAAAGAACTGGCCTGCTAGGGAGTGTTTAAAGCCTGGCGAGAAGAACATTTTACGCAAAAACCTTGTAGATCCAAAAAACGTGCTCCTACCACCACTACATATTAAGTTAGGTCTCATGAAACAGTTTGTAAAGGCTTTGCCTAAAGATGGGCTTTGTTTCAAATATCTCTGTCAGAAGTTTACACACCTTTCAGAAGCTAAACTGAAAGAAGGCGTCTTTACCGGGCCTGATATTAGAAAAATGATGTTTGACGTTAACTTTGAATCCACAATGACCTCAAATGAAAAAGAAGCATGGGTTTCATTCAAGCAAGTTGTCACCAAGTTTTTGGGAAATAAAAAAGACCCAGAATATAAGGCTATTGTTGCTAACATGTTAAAAAAATTTGAACAGTTAGGATGTTTGATGAGCCTGAAAGTTCACTTCTTGAGCAGCCACCTCGATTACTTCCCGGAAAATTTAGGAGATGTTAGTGAGGAGCAAGGTGAGCGTTTTCACCAGGACGTTAAAGTGATGGAAAAACGTTACCAGGGCCGCTGGAATACCAACATGATGGGGGATTACTGTTGGTCACTTCACCGGGAAGTTCAGCAAGCTATTCATCGCAGGAAAAGCTACACAAGAAGCTTCAAGGAAAAAAGGGAAAGAAAATATAAAGCAATTCCAGTTGACAAGTGAACCTTGTATCATCACATAAAATTACTATTCCAAGTATTTTACTGTAAATACAAACCATTTTTACGATTCTACAGTGTTTCATTGATTTCCCTATATACTGTAAATGGGTATTAGACTATATAATAAAATACATTTTGCTTGGAAACTAAGGGTGATACATAAAAACCACGAGCAGATTTGGATTCAGCACATAAAAATCTATCAAGATCAGCTATTAAAATTAAAAAAGTTTTCAAAAAGGTTTTTTTTGTTGGCCTGTGTTATTGGAGATCCATATTCCCCTATAGTACCCCTGCTTTCCCTTCAATGATGTCACGAGACACGTTTCTCCGTATACTGAGAAGCCTGCACTTCGTCACAGAACCACAAGACCCAAACGTTGAGCATGATCCGCTGTATAAAATTCAGCCTCTGTTTTTTTTTTTTTGTTGAGAGGATGAAAGAGATATACTATCTCTTCAATGAATTAAGTTTGGACGAGTCCACGATGCTTTGGAGGGGTAGGCTATTCTTTCGCCAGTATATCTCTAATAAGCGCCACAAATATGGAATAAAGATTTATATGTTGACTCAACCTGACGGTCTTGTGCTGAAGACATTAGTCTACTCTGGGCGAAGGGATCCACAAGTTGGAGGGAAAGGACACTCGTATAAAGTTGTCAGACATTTGGTTGATGACTATCTCGGCCACAGCCATGCCATTTACGCTGACAACTTTTATACGTCTGTCCCCATGGCCCACAAGCTTCTGGATCAGGGTACCTATCTTACTGGTACTCTGAGAAAGACTCGGAAGGGCAACCCAGCTGATATATTGGGGGCTAAGCTCAAAAAAGGAGAGATAAAAGAGAAATTTACTGAGAAGGGTGTGTCCGTTTTCAAATGGCACCACAAACGAGATGTCATTATTATTTCATCGGAGTTTGATGCCCAGATAAAGGCGGTCACGAGCAGGGGGAAGACCGTCGAGAACAGGTCCAATCAATTCATGTCGTACTATCCTTTTGAGAGGAAATCTCTGAGGTGGTACGCCAAGCTAGGGATTCACATCATTCAGCTGATGATGAATAATAGTTACATCTTGTATAAAAGACATACAGGAAGTAATATGACCCTACTGGATTTTAGGGACAAAGTTATTGTGGAGTTGTGTGGGGGTACTCCTGAGGACTGGCCTTACGTACCTCCGCCGTCCGTTCCAAGTGTACGAGGCGTCCATTTGCCGGACCTGATCCCTGGGAAGAAGCGGAGGCAGTGCAAGCTGTGCACAAGCAAAGGGGTGAGGAAAGATGTGCATTATTACTGCCCACAGTGCAATGCTTCACTTTGCCTCACCCTTGCTTCAGGGAATTCCATAACTACCCGTTATAAACATTTATTTTATTTATTATTTTTTCTATAAAATTGTAATTTTTTGTATATAAAACTAGAATAAGCTTTTGTACATACATGATAAATGTTAGTGTTAGGTTTAGAATAAAAATTTAATATATTTTAGTTTTATATAAAGTTTTAGAGCAGTATTGTTTTTGTATATATATATATATATATATATATAATAAATTAATTTATAATATCCATAAAATCACTGCTTTCTTTATTTATGATTACCTCTGTTCCATATAGTTTGTTTCTAATTTCAGAAAAAACGCCACCTGAACAGAACAGAAACAATGACTTTCAAGGCATTTTATTGTTATTCATAATTTTTTATATGTGTATTTGATTTATGATTTCATAACCAATTACGAAATAAAGAAATTTCCCATTACTAAACGAAAGTTTCTGTTCAGGTGGTGTATTTTCAGCTATATAAGTTCATTTTGGATCAATATGATTTTCATATAGATCTATTCCATTATTATGTATACTTTATATGCATTTGTAACCTAATAATTGTATTTCTTCCTCCCTACGCAACGTATGCAATGTCCGCACACGAAAGTGAACTAGGTAGGGAAATACACACAAAATGTTCTGTCTTGAGGGTTTGCCTACCTAATTCACTGCCGTGTATGGACCTCGTATACGTTGCGAGGTTAAAAAAAATACGATTATCGTTGTTAAAAAAAACATAAAAATTACCACAAATAGGTTTTTACTTAGTTTTAACAATTTTTTTTTCTTAAATTATTCATTAAAATTGAGATATTCCTCCACTACACCCTCGATGTATTCCACCTACTACCTGCTTAACATGTTCCCCCACTATCCCCTTGAGATGTTTCACCTACTACCTGCTTAGCATGTTCCCCCACTATCCCCTTGAGATGTTCCACCTACTACCTGCTTAACATGTTCCCCCACTATTCCCTTGAGATGTTCCACCTACTACCTGCTTAACATGTTCCCCCACTATTCCCTTGAGATGTTCCACCTACTACCTGCTTAACATGTTCCCCCACTATTCCCTTGAGATGTTCCACCTACTACTTGCTTAACATGTTCCCCCACTATCCCCTTGAGATGTTCCACCTACTACTTGCTTAACATGTTCCCCCACTATCCCCTTGAGATGTTCATCCTACTACTTGCTTAACATGTTCCCCCACTATTCCCTTGAGATGTTCCACCTACTACTTGCTTAACATGTTTCCCCATCCCCCCCCACCCCCCCCCCCCCCCACCCCCCCCCCCCCCCACCCCCCCCCCCCCCCACCCCCCCCCCCCCCCACCCCCCCCCCCCCCCACCCCCCCCCCCCCCCACCCCCCCCCCCCCCCACCCCCCCCCCCCCCCACCCCCCCCCCCCCCCACCCCCCCCCCCCCCCACCCCCCCCCCCCCCCACCCCCCCCCCCCCCCACCCCCCCCCCCCCCCACCCCCCCCCCCCCCCACCCCCCCCCCCCCCCACCCCCCCCCCCCCCCACCCCCCCCCCCCCCCACCCCCCCCCCCCCCCACCCCCCCCCCCCCCCACCCCCCCCCCCCCCCACCCCCCCCCCCCCCCACCCCCCCCCCCCCCCACCCCCCCCCCCCCCCACCCCCCCCCCCCCCCACCCCCCCCCCCCCCCACCCCCCCCCCCCCCCACCCCCCCCCCCCCCCACCCCCCCCCCCCCCCACCCCCCCCCCCCCCCACCCCCCCCCCCCCCCACCCCCCCCCCATATGAAATGTTTTATATGTTATTTAGTTCTGAGAAAGATAGTTTTTATTGTTATATGTTATCGAATTTACCTCTTATCTAAAATATTTTAATAGAAATTTGTAATTATTGTTTTTATCTGTCAACAGGGCACTGAGGATGATGCACTGCATCGAAAGCGCTCTGCTGTTCGAATAAATTGTTACAGTGGAAGCATAGGTGATTCTTCCATCCTACCTACATTAGAAGTCACTCCCACCTGCCAGAATACCAACTCAGAACTATACAATCACTGTTATCTCGGAGCAAGGTAGGTTACTGCCCTACTTCTACTAGCTTGCCCCTCTTCACGCACAGCTCCTCTATTATAACACTTCGATATCAGTTCATCCCACAATATGAATGGTGAGTAGTTGTTCTATAGCTGTATATTACTGCTTTTAAATCGTCCATGCAATTAATTTTCTCCAAAATGGTTATTGTAAGTGATTTAGAGTAAGGCAATGTTGGACTGATGCAGGTCCCACAGCCATTCCTTTGTCTAGTCTTTATTCCGTTTTACTACTTTCCCATGCGTTTATATTGCTAATTCTAGTGTTTTTAAAAAGACTCATGAAAGCTTTCAAACCAATTTTGACCAGTGTTCATATTCTTTGTTAGTAATATTTTTCCTACACTTTTTTTTATTAATTTTGACCTGAATATTTTAAAGGTCCACGTTGGGAAATATCTATGTTTATAAAATCCCCTATGTGAAGCAGGTTTTTAGATTTTATCCACATACTTGGCCGTATGTTAGTGTAATATTTATTCAACTATATAACCCTCGGTCGGGCGCGTCAAAAATATTCCGCCTTCGGGCGCGTGTATCTCAGAGATACAACCTCAACCGTTTTTACGGAAATACAGTTTTTTAATATATATTTTGCACTAAAATGTTCAGTGTGTAATTAGAAATCATATTTGAGGAAGTATTTGTTTGAAAGAAGTAAATAATTTTCAAAATTGACACGTACTATAATAAAAAAAATCTTGGTAGATAATATAACTAAGTTGGTTATAGATTCATTGTTATTAAAACCGTGGACGATAATTTTTAAAATATAATTAAATCATACAAATACCAAAAGAAATAGTTTAAATGCACATCTTAATTATTCATAATTCATTCCAGTTTGTGAACAATATAAACAAAATATCTAAATATAACTTCATTCAAAAATAAGTACCACAAAATCACTTTTAGATAAGACTTATTAAAAATCATCTAAATTTTAATGTACCAATCCTTTTAAAAATACCAGTTTAATTATTATCTCTTTTGCAGAGCTGCATTACAATTAGGACAAGACGTGGCACTATGTTGTAAACAAATTTTGCTTTTGCAAAGCTCACAAGAATAATGAGTAAACCTACATTTCTTTTCAGTTTTGCTTGGTTCACATCATTTGCTTTAGTTCGTTGTAGTGGAGGGACTTTTTTTATGCTGTTCTGTACTTGAGTTCAATGTATGGTCCAATGAGTCTCTGTACTCGTCAAGTTTCGTCCCTAGTTCGGTTGGTAAACGTCTACTGTTGTCACTGAGTCATACAATATTTTCTTGAATAAGTTCTTCTGAAAGCTCATGTATGAGCAACATAATAGAAAAATTGGTTTATATAATTCCATTCAATAAAGAGAAAGTTAATTGATGTATATATTTATGAAATACAGATTTCAAAAAAACTTACGAGATCGGGCGCGTGGTGTCTAGGAGATTAAACTGAATGACAGGTGAAACACACGATTCCATCAAATGCAGTGACACTACTGACCTTTAGGTCTTCTAAAGCACATAACTTGAAGCACTGCACCACCACTCTCTGCTAGGAGGAGTGGCAAATATTTTTCTAGAAACCGTGTATCTGAGAGATCACGCGCCCGACGGAGGGTTAAAGTTTGAATTGTTTAGCAGTACATAACTTTATAAATTATCCTTTGTCCTGTGAGTAGACAAGAGTTTGTGGCCATTTATACAAAGTCCTGTCTATTCAAGATACTAGTGATATTTATTCCTTAGTTTTATGTTGGTTTGTTGATGGTGTGTAAAGTGTTTATTTCTTAATTTGTTTAGCAATTTTTATTTATTTCCAATATTGCATAATACATTCGATTTGCCTTGATGTAGCTGCTCCAGGATCTAGCCTTGATGGAGTTGCTGCCAAGACAGAACCTGAGTACTATTTGCATGGCGAGCCATCTACTTCAGGTAAATATTTATAGAATGAATATGCTACATAATTGGTCATATTACTTGTTTATTTATTATATATGGTATGTAGAGATGTTATTTAAATACATTAAGTTTTTAATATTGTAATTCTCGAATGTATCTTATAATACCAGCGTGAGGATCAGAACTGTTCAACCGGCTAGAAGCCCTCAAGAAGCTGGGAGCATGTATAGCGAAACATCTTTGGCTATGGCCCAAGAATCATGGCCATATAGAAAATCATCTCCCAAAGGCCTTAATATGAATAAGTATGGCCTTAAGCATTAAAATATGTAGAAGGCTCTGAATTTTTTTATATTCTAATCAGTAATTTCTGTGAAATGAATAACTACTCCCCCGTTATTTGCCAATGTTAATTAGAGCAACAATTATATTAAAGGTTATGTAAGTGAGTTAATAACAATATGTTTTCTCCTGAGCAGCTGCTGGATGCGTGGACTCTGGGCTGATCTTCATTAAACAAGAAGAGGATTCATCAGATGAAGAAAGCCTCGATATGTCTACAGGTAATATAACACATCATCTGCTCTGGTTTTCTTCTCTATTTTCTCTCCTCTAAATTCGCATGTCTCTCTCTGTTGGACTTATCATAGGGAATTCCCACAACTTTCATTTCACTTTATTTAGACGATCATAAATAGTCACTAGCCACTGTTGGAGATTGCTGATTCACCTGAATTTCATATTTAATGGCACTTATTTCCATGGAAACCTTGCTTTATTCCTACCTATGGATGTACCCCGACTCTCGGCTAGCCTGGTCTCAAGGCATTTATAACACACCTTATAATGTCATTTCAAATTAAAAATTGTTTTATTTTCTATTTGTTTAGAAATAAAAAGTCATGAGCACATTTAGTTTATTGATAATACTAGCTTGTTAATACAGTGTGTTTTGTTGCCAGTAGCTGCTGGAGATATTGATATTGTGCCGAGCTGCATTATAAAAGAAGAGGATTCTGCGGACGAGGAAAGCCTCTGTATGCCTAGAGGTAATCTAACACATCCTCTTGCGTTTTATTCTCTATTTTCTCAGATATAAATTAATGATACCATGCCTTATAAAGTTATCGACTCTGACATACCCATTACAGACAGTGCCGCTTAGTAAGCTTCATCAAGCCTTGCTGGAAGGTATCGATGTCGTGGTACGACGTTGTGTCAAGTCTATGCTTGGACTGCCAGCAGGTACAAATTCTGCCATGCTTTACACTCCACGTCGTTATCATGGCCTTGGTCTATTGAGATGCGAATTGGAGGCACCACTTCAGCATCTAGCAATAGCTTGCAAATTGGCACGGGTGAACGATCCACTGTTTCAGAGAATCTTCCATTATGAAGCAGAGGCAGACATGTGTCTGAGCAGGTTGGACTTGGAAGTTGTTTCCAGAGAGGACACAGTCTCGGTCAAAAGAATTAGACAGACTCTCAGAGAAAAGTCCTTTGAGGTGTGGACATCATGCAAGTGGCAGGGGGTTGGAGTCCACCATTTTAAAGAAAACTCAGGACTGAACTAGCATATGACTGAGGAACAGTTGTCCTCTGCTTCAGAATGGATAAACTCTGTCAAACTTAATATAAATTACGCCCCATTGCGTGATGTTCCGGGAGTTGTCTTGAAGTCAGCGGATGTTAGACCTCTCTGTCGAAGGTGTGGCAGGGAGACCGAAACACCAGCCCATGTGGTCGGGAATTGCCCACATAACATGTTGCTGATCACGAGGCGACATCGCTGAGTAAAGCATGCTATCATGGAGCTCCTGAAAGCGAAGAATTTTACATGCTTTGAAGAGGTGCACGCTGTCGATGACGCAGGGTCAACGAGGTACACAGACATCATTGCCTTCAAGGAGAATTGTAAATTTGCCCACATCCTGGACCCGACGATAAGGTACGAGAGCAATGGCCCTGATCAAGCGGAGAAGATCCACCAGGAAAAGAAAAATATTTACGTGAAATGTACTAAATTTTCCTCAGAAAAATTCAGGGAATCACATAGTAACCACATCTACACACACCCTATTTGGAGGAATTTTTATATTTGCATTCTATGTGCAGTATGTAAAAACTTATAACAACTTTTATATAATAATATTTAAACGTATTAAAAGATGAAAATTGAAACTTGAAAATGAAACTTGCTGAAATCATTAAATACTAGCTAGCTGAGGTGCTCGGTCTTGCCCGGAAAATCATTTGAGGCTGAATGATAATAGTATTTTTCATGGGGGCTTTACTTTGTACAATATTTTTACAATTTCCCGTCTCAATGCGTAGGATTTACACCCGAGTCCAGCGTGCTTTAATTAAAAGTATTTGTTATGTACTTAATTCTACAAAATACACAATATCTTTATATAACTCGTTTCCTATGCATGCATCTTTTTTTTATATATAACATAATCATAGATTATCATATTATTATAGTCAAAAAAGCAGAGTTTAATTGATTTTGATTTTGATTTCGTATCCCATAACATTGTTGACCCCTTCTATAGGTTTTTGTGTATACCTCATTTATAATTTGTTATAGACCAATAGGAAGACGAAATATCGCTATTTTTAATTTCAGGCCTGCCTTATAACCCCCACTCCTGTTCATCTCAGAGAATATTAATATAGCCAGAAACCTAACCAGTTTTAGTAGTAATATTCATACCACGTTTCATAAAATTTGGTTCAGCCGTTTACGATTCTATAAAGGACATACAAAAAAGCATTCATTTTTAGCAGATTTCCCTTGAGGGAAATCAGCTATTGAGGTCGTACTCAAGAGGTGATTTTTGAAATTTGTCTTCAAATGTCCATCGATCCTCCCCAGGAGATGATGAAAATGAAGTCCATTCAAAACTCTGAGTGTGTGCATGTGTGTGTGTGTGTTGTATGGCTGTTACTGCTCTAGCAGTCGCAATTTTTGTCTTATCATTACCAAACTTGATAAATAATCGTTTTATTTAATTAGAAAGATCAAGTTCATTAACGGCTGAAATCGGACCAGGAGAGGGAGAATTTCTATAATTCTTAATATCTCCGTTATTATGCGTCGGATCGAAAAATTGTATAGAACCAATCTTATTTCAAATATAATGTTCTATAAATGTTGTTATGTACATTTCTTCACTATCTTGATTATTAACTGAGATATTTGCATTTTTTAGTTTTTGGTCTTCAGTAAAGCCCCACTCCTACTCATCTCGTATTAACAATATTCTATTATGTGTAAGCACTTTATTTTAAGCTTAAATACCAAATATTGTTCTCATTGAACTTTTTCATTTTGAAATAAATGCTAATACGTGGTGCACGTGGGAAAACTGCTTAGTTAACGCAGCCCCTGTTTTATGGACTTATATATATATATATATATAGATCAAATCGGTTGAGCCGTTTAGGAGGAGTTCAGTGACATACACACGTACAGTAGAATTATATATATAAAGATAAATAAATATATATATATATATATATATATATATATATATATATATATATATATATACTAGCTAAGATACCTGGCTTCGCCCAGGAATTCATTTGGCAAGCCTTTACTTTTCACAATATTTTAACATTTTCCTATGTATACCCGTCGTTGCCGTGGATTTGTTAATAATAAAATTATTTGTTATGTAAGGCTTCACTGTCCACAATATTTTTCTATTTCCCGTCTCCTGTGCACGTAGTTTTTTTTTACATATATAATTCATAATCATAGAAAGTGTTCTGTCCGCCAAACTATGTTTGAATTAAACTTCCATTCCCTTGATACGTTACAAAAACCAACAGTGACTCAAAACCGAACAGAAAATGTAATATACTATGAATTTTTATTTTAGGCTTCTCTTATAAGCCCCCCCCCTCCCGTTTGAACCTAAAAAATTTAATAAAGCTTTTAATCGTTTAAGAAATAATGCTAATTCACATGCCAAGTTGAGTTAGGTTCCGTTCAATCGTTAGTGCCAAATACAATTGTCGGCTACCATTTTAGTTTCCAGTTTATGTCTCGTTTATACTTGGTATAAAAGTGAATGAAAGAAATGTTACTTTATATAACAAAATAAACAGCTTTTGTTATGTGCGTAATTGTCAAAAAACCAATAGGAAACGATATATCACAATTTTTAATTACAGGTTTCCCTTACAACCCCCACTCCTGCTCATCCCTAGAAATAATAGTACAGCTTATTATCATGAAGGAGTTAGTGCTAATTCACATAAGGAATTTTGTTTAGTTCGGTTGAGTCTTTGGTACCAAAAAATATTGTTGATTTCCATTAAAGTTTTTTAGCGTATAACTCATTTATACTTCCGTATACGGCAAAAGTGTATATAACAAAAGTTATTCTAAATAACAAAATAAACAACTTTTGGTATGTTCATATTTGCCGAAAAACGAATAGAAAACGAAATACCGCTATTTTTAAATTCAAGCCTCCCTTACAACCCCCACTCCTTCTCGTCCCTACAAACATTGGCATGGCTTATTATAATGAAGGCGTTAGTGCTAATACATATACAGAGTTTTATTTAATTCGGTTGGGTCTTTTGTCCCAAATAAAATTGTTCACTTCCGCTATAGGTTTTAGTATATAATAGCATATTTGCCGAAAAACCAATAGGAAACGAAATATCGCTATTTTTAATTTCAGGCTTCCCTTATAACCCCCACTCCTGTTCGTCTCAGAGGATATTAATATAGCCTAAAGTCTAAGTTGGGTTAGTAGAAATATACATACCAAGTTTCATAAAATTCGGTTCAGCCGTTTATGCGTGAAAAGGTAACAAACAAACAGACACCAAAGAAACAAAATGCAGTTATGGTGTCTATGACATGTGAAACGAAAAGTTATCATGAAATTTTGCGAAAAAAATCAATGTACAGACAGAGGTTACAATTATATATATATACTTTTGCTTGATCGTTACCAAACTCCATATTTAAACGTTTTATGTAAATAGACAGATCAAGTTCGTTAACGGCTGAAATCAAACCAGTGGGAGGGGGGGGGTTTAAAGGGGAGGATTTACGAAAATTCGAAATATCTCTATTACTATATGTCAAATCGAAAATATGTATACAACCGAGATACGTGCGTTTTTTAGTTTTCGGCCTTCAGTAAACCCCCACTCCCATTCGAACCTAAAAAATCTAATATAGCTTATAATCATGGAATAAATGCTAATTCGAACAACAATTGCTGTCATAACAAAATAATAGTTTTTGATCTCTAAAGGCAGTTAATAAAACCAAAATGTTGAAACTATAGTTTGAGCCAATGCTCCACAATAAATAAATATTCTTTATGATTATGGTTGGGTTTAATTTTCTGAATATTGATGTCATTACATTTCTTAGATAACTCAGTGAAATTATTTCAATGTCATTCTCATTGGATCCAATTATTAAAAGCTCTTTCTTTGAGCGTTTTAAATTTGTTTAACCAATTTTTGATGCTTGTGGATCAATATAATTTTTGAACAGTTGCTTTAAATCATCTACTGGAATGTTTTGGTTACTTTTAATTGTTAATTTGTACAATTCTTCTGCATCGTGTTTAGCTTTTGATTTTAAAATATCTGAATACAATGGTTGACTAACCTTTATTTGAGCACATTGTGCTTCTGTGTTTGAAGTCTTGATATCTTTGTGTAGATTATTGAAGATTTGCTGAAGAAGAGTTATTGCTTCTGTTCTTAAGACACCAAAATTGTCTTGCTAGGCTGTAGTTTAATCGATGACGAGGGCCCACATAGTTTCTTCAAGGTATCTAAGCCTATGACATTACAGGTTGTTCCACTGTCTAGCTGGCATTTCAGTGTTTTTGGACCAGTTTAGGAAGGAACAGATAAGTTCAAAAAGTCTCTTCTTTGGAAAGTCATCTATAATCTGAAATACTTCATCATCTTCGTTGAGGCCTCCTGAATGCACAATATCCTCCTTTCTGTTTTCTGCAGGCAGACTGAACTGAAGTGGTTCAGCTTCTTACACTTAAAGCATGTTTTTCCATAAGCTGGGCAGTTAGTAGCTCCTCTATTATGCTGGCCGCCACAAAACCAGCAACTAAACCTTGCCTTGGCCTTAATTGCGAAATTCGAGTTATGTACAGTTTTTTCTTGATCTATTTCTTTAATTTTTAATGCCAAAATCTCGGCTTGCTCATCTGTTACATTTATCTCTATTGCTTGCTTCAATGTCAATGATTTTTTGGCTAAAAGTCTTTCGTATTCGAGAATTGGAAATCCCTGTGAACAAGCGATCACGTATCAAATTTTCTTCTATTTCAAGTTTTGATAGCTGTGCTAAATTATCAAATGAACACCTGGCAGCCAACTCATGAAGTCGATTGATAGAATCTTTACACGTCTCTGTAGGAAGCCGAGTTGCACTATTAAAAACAAACCGCTCATAGGGTACATTTTTTTTATCACTAAAATATTTATCTAGACGGGCAATTATAACATCAATCATTGCATCAGGTTCGCATATCTTTCGAATTAGCTTCAGTCCATTATGACCTTATACAGAACAAAATAAAGCTAACATTACCTTTGGGGTTAGCTTGAATGCCTTTGGCCCTAAAGCCATTGCAGGCGTGATGTAGTTCTCTCATTGCAGCTTGAATAGCTCCCAGTTCTCCCCTGCATTCTACTTATTTCAAAAGTCAAATGGTTCTGGCAAAGGAATATTACTTATCATTTTCTTCAGTTGTTAGCATACACCTGACTCCATGTTCTTAAGCACAAAACAATGTATAAAATCTTTAATCAGTATGTATCACTTTATTCTACAACTCATGACTCAGCAACAAAACAAACAACTGCCTTGTGTATCTACAACTACAAAACATATGATTCTACACCTAACCTATATCCTACAAATCCAAAGAGATATATAAATCTTCCATTATAATATACAGTCCCTAACAGCTTCATTTAAATGGTCTCTCAGAGAACCTTTCACTGTTTTGAATTCACTTATTTTAGGTAATAAGTTAAGCACATTTCTAGTTATTCCATTCGTTCTGCCATCTTGCTAGTGACAACATTTAATGCAATTTAATTGATCATTAGAAATGCATTTTATCTCATTTTTATTTGAAAATGTTATTCATTTTTTCCAAGTTGCCATTACTCTCATTCATTGTTTTCGACTGAGTTGCATAAATGACTAGCCCCATAAAAAAATGTAAACTGATTTGAAAATAATAATTAAAATTCGTAGAGATAAGGTTGTGTTACTGCCAAGAATGGCCAGTAGATCCTATTTTAACTGGCTACATGCCTTCAACAATACCCTATCCCGGTAAACATAACAATCAATAATTTGAATCGGAATTGCACATTTATGAAAATATCAGCTATTGAATTAATTAAATTGCATTAATTATTTCTCTGCAATTGTTTAAATAGTATAGTTTTAGGAGTATAAGCATATTGAATAATTGCACGTGAATATGAATAACTGCTAAACTAATTGTTACCTGATTGATAATTCTATTTAATTGATTTTTTAGAGTTCCATCTCAAAATACCTAAGTCGCCATCCACTGGAGTAAAAACATCAAGGAGCTATAGAAGTTCAAGGCAAGAAGTGAATCTAGCTAAGGAATGCTCACCTGCAACTGCGTTGGCTGAGAAACATTTTACCTGTTGTGAATGCAGTTATAGCACAAAATATAGAAATCACTTAAAGCAGCACATACAGGCTAAACATTCAAATGATAGACCTCACTCCTGCCCCTACTGTGAATACAGTACTGTTCAGGCTGGCAATCTAAAGCTGCACATACAGGCTAAACATTCAGGTGACAAACCTCACTCCTGCCCCTACTGTGAATACAGTACTGTTCGGGCTTGCAATCTAAAGCATCACATACTGGCTAAACATTCAACTGATAGACCTCACTCCTGTTCCTACTGTGAATTCAGTACTGTTTGGGCTGACAGTCTAAAGCGTCACATACAGGTTAACCATTCAAATGATAGACCTCACTCCTGCCCTCACTGTGAATACAGTACTGTTCAGGCTGGCAATCTAAAGCTGCACATACAGGCTAATCATTCAAACGATAGACCTCACTCCTGCCCCTACTGTGAATACAGTACTGTTCGGGCTGGTCAACTAAAGCAGCACATACAGGCTAAACATGCAAATGATAAACCTCACTCCTGCCCCTACTGTGAATACAGTACTGTTCGCTCTGGCAGTCTAAAGCGTCACATAGAGGCTAAGCATACTAGAGACACAGCTCCCTTATAGCTAAAGTGGGAACAGGATTTATTGAAATGTATTTCCATCGAAGCAACCTGGGAACAGTGCCTCAGCCTTCATCCTCTCTACTCCAGTACAACGGGCCCAATGCTCCTTCTTTACTCACAACTACTCATCTCATAACAACATTTATCACATCCTGCGGCTCAGGTTAGCCATGTGAGTTAAAGCGTTGACCTTAATCTCACATGGTAAACCTAGAGTGGAGAGTTCGATTCGTGCCTGTGTAAAAGAACTTATTTAGTTCATTAAGTCAAATCCGTAGTCCCACCCTGGATAGAAAAGGGTGCTACCTGTAGATAACCTGTCCCAATTAACCTTAGTTTATTAGTCATTGTGAACAGTCATAAATAATAATAATTCCAATTTGGCATACATCTAATTTTTGTATTAAATAGTTATTAAAATGTGTATTTACGTTAAATGCATTATGTTATTTTAATAAATGACATTTATTACTACTTTTTATTCAATTTTTCCTTCAAGTTCTGCGGGGAATTACTGCAGTTCCTGGATATTTAGTCAGATTGACAACCTGATGTTGGATACTAATTGTAAAAATACACTTCATTAAGATATCTATTTGATTGGTATCTCTCAGTTTTCTAACTGAAGCAATCTTATTCGGAACTCTAAATGACGTTTTAAGGGTTTCTTGCTGGAACCTAACTTGTTCCTCGAATGGTAAAGTCCAGTTAAAAAAATTAATATAAAAATGAAAATTCCTATTAAGTAGAATAGACTAAGATTAAGTAGAAATTTAATTTTTAAATTTTAAACTAAATTTATGTGCTTTAGCAGATTTCCCTTTTGGGGAATCAGCAATTGATGTTGTGCTTATAGCTCGATTTTTGAAAATGTTCTTCAAATGTTCATCAGTCCTGTCTTGGAGATGATGGAAATGAGGCCCGTTCAAAATTATATATATATATATATATATATATATATATATATATATATATATATATATATATATATATATATATATCCCGTTCCCCAGGAAAAAATTCTCAAAAAACGACTCACCAGAAAAGAAGAAAATCGCTCTTGAAAGAAGCCCATCCTACCAGTCCATAGCGGCCAGTACTTTATCTTGTGCTATATTTAGACAGCCTTTTCCAAAAAAGCAAGTTAACCAATCAACAAACATCATTTCAAAAATAAATTTGATGCCCTTTCCCCTAGCGATGCTCATTATTACCAAGTTTTTGTTACTAAGTTTAAGCCAAATTTATAAATTTAATCGTTTATTTTATTCTGAAGGTAAAGCAATATACCAAAATTCTCTTCGTAGTTTTGATATTTCTCTGTTAAATTCTTTTTTTATTAGTCCTAATTCTTTATGCATTTATTCACTTAATAATGTTTTATATTCTTCTAATTTGGTATATACATCACTTTCAACTCGAACTGGTATAGCATCATCTATTAATTTCTGAAAAGCGTTTCCTACCTTTTTTTCTAAATCCTCTTATTTTACATAATCTACTAATCTCGCTTTAATGATTTCATCAAATTCTTTTATGTCATTAGTTCTTTTTTCTCTTTTATTTTCAGTTTTAAAATCTTCCAACATTGTTTTTAGTTGTTTCATAATAACTACATCATTATTATCTTTTCCTTCTGAAACTCTAACAATTCTTCTTTTATTAAAACCAATATAGCTTTTAGTAATTGTTAATATTGAACCAATTATTTCATTTACCTTTTTTTTTAATTCATTCTTAAATTTATTATTAAAATCGTTTTTTAATTCGTTCTTTAATTTATTTTCATCATCTTTTATTTGGGTTTGGAATTTTGAGATTTCTGTTCTAAAAGAATTTGAAAGTTCGTTTTGCCATGACCGGGGAACTGAAATACGGTTCTGCAAGCGCTGGCCATTGCTGACCTTGATGTTTTTTCCACAATCCAACAAACAAACATAAATTTGGAAAATTTAATTATTGTGGAACCTTAAACGATTTAGGATAAAGATTCTTTGGAGGTGTTAAAATACCTTAATGAAAGGAACATTTATTAGAAATTCTGATAATGATGGACTTTACTATTAGTACAATCAGATAATAAAAGTCATGTGCATGAAGGTAAAATAACAATAACTGATTTCTATTTACGAATTCCTATTATAGAATTTTCAACACCTTCTAAAATTGAATTGATTAATAAAATGTTTGGAACACATGAATTGTTATTTCAAACAAGGGGGTGTATTGAAAAACTTCGTATTACAGTATCAAATTCCAGTTATGATATAACAAATATTTATAGGAATATTGATAAACCAGAATTTTTAATTATAGGATTCCAAACGGTGAGACGAAATGATCAAAAGAAAGAACCTTCTTAAGTCGATCACGTTGGTGTTAGAAATATTCGAGTTAAAATTAATGATACATATTATCCAGAAGAAATACTTAATTTAGATATTTAAAAGAGTACTTATGCATTGTTATATGAAATGTAGAAGGGGAATTTTCTATATAGGCAGTCAGTAGGTGCTTTAATGTATCTCATGACAGGTATACGACCAGATATAGTGTATGCAGATGGTGTTGCTTCCAGGAAACTGGAGAAACCTGGCAGAGAAGACTGGCTTAGAGTCTGCAGGATTTTCAGATACCTTCGGGGAACAACAGACATGGGACTAGTGTAGCAGTGAGGATACCGCAGTAGCATCCTGGAAGGCTATAGTGATGCAGATCTAGGAGTAGATGGTATCACTGCTCGCTCTACATCGGGGCTTGTCCCTACCTATTCCGGGGCAGCAATATCGTGGCTGAGCCAGGGGCATCCTGGAAGGCTATAGTGATGCAGATCTCGGAGGAGATGGTATCACTGCTCGCTCTACATCCGGGCTTGTCTCTACCTATTCCAGGGCAGCAATATCGTAACTGAGCCAGGGGCATCCTGGAAGGCTATAGTGATGCAGATCTAGGAGGAGATGGTATCACTGCTCGCTCTACATCGGGGCTTGTCTCTACCTATTCCAGGCAGCAATAACGTGGCTGATCCAGGGGCATCCTGGAAGGCTATAGTGATGCAGATCTAGGAGGAGATGGTATCACTGCTCGCTCTACATCGGGGCTTGTCTGTACCTATTCCAGAGCAGCAATAACGTGGCTGATCCAGGGGCAACCTGGAAGGCTTTAGTGATGCTGATCTAAGAGGAGATGGTATCACTGCTAGCTCTACATCGGGGCTTGTCTCTTCCTATTCCGGGCCAGCAATATCGTGGCTGAGCTAGTGGCATCCTGGAAGGCTATAGTGATGCAGATCTCGGAGGAGATGGTATCACTGCTCGCTCTACATCGGGGCTTGTCTCTACCTATTCCAGGCAGCAATAACGTGGCTGATCCAGGCGCATCCTGGAAGGCTATAGTGATGCAGATCTAGGAGGAGATGGCATCACTGCTCGGTCTACATCGGGGCTTGTCTATACCTATTCCAGGGCAGCAATAACGTGGCTGAGCCAGGGGCATCCTGGAAGGCTATAGTGATGCAGATCTAGGAGGAGATGGTATCACTGCTCGCTCTACATCGGGGCTTGTCTCTACCTATTCCGGGGCAGCAATATCGTGGCTGAGCCAGGGGCATCCTGGAAGGCTATAGTGATGCAGATCTCGGAGGAGATGGTATCACTGCTCGCTCTACATCCGGGCTTGTCTCTACCTATTCCAGGGCAGCAATATCGTAACTGAGCCAGGGGCAACCTGGAAGGCTTTAGTGATCCAGATCTAGGAGGAGATGGTATCACTGCTCGCTCTACATCGGGGCTGGTCACTACCTCTTCCAGGCAGCAATAACGTGGCTGATCCAGGCGCATCCTGGAAGGCTATAGTGATGCAGATCTAGGAGGAGATGGCATCACTGCTCGGTCTACATCGGGGCTTGTCTGTACCTATTCCAGGGCAGCAATAACGTGGCTGATCCAGGGGCAACCTGGAAGGCTTTAGTGATGCTGATCTAAGAGGAGATGGTATCACTGCTCGCTCTACATCGGGGCTTGTCTCTACCTATTCCGGGCCAGCAATATCGTGGCTGAGCCAGGGGCATCCTGGAAGGCTATAGTGATGCAGATCTAGGAGGAGATGGCATCACTGCTCGGTCTACATCGGGGCTTGTCTCTAACTATTCCGGGGCAGCAATATCGTGGCTGAGCCAGTGGCATCCTGGAAGGCTATAGTGATGCAGATCTAGGAGGAGATGGCATCACTGCTCGCTCTACATCGGGGCTTGTCTGTACCTATTCCGGGGCAGCAATATCGTAGCAGCCTTCAGTAGCAATATCCACTACAGAGGCAGAAGTTGATGCAGCACCATGAGAACTGTCCTGGCTGTAGAGAATGCTCTCAGGCATTACGAGATTGATGAGAACCCCTCAGCATCAAATCGATAATGAAGCTGCCATAAGACTTGCACAGAATCCGGAATATCATCGTAGAACGAAGCATATAAAAACTAGACACTTCTTTGTCAGAGAATTGTTTTCCGAAGGAGAAATTGATGTGAAGAGAGTCCCTTCTGAATACCAAGTTGCAGATGTAATGACAAACCCATTGCCAAAACCGTATTAAAATTAACTGAAAGATTTCCCATTGCCGTTTGTATTTACTCACAGTGGTGTTGTGTTATCAGTATGCAGATTTCTCTATTGGAAAACTTCACGAGGGGAATCTGCTTAGTTTACGCAGCAACTGCGTGACGGACTTTTTTCTCTCTGAATGTTGACTAGATTCATTTGATTCCATCAACGATAAAAAATCTGCCGTTACCCATCCTCCGCTTCACGTAAAACAATATGAGAAACTCAAAGTTAAATTAATTTATTAACGCTCAATTTGGTTTATCTCCCTTTCCCAGCCAGGGATGGACTCAAGATTTCATTTAGTAACTTGTCCAATAAATAATCTCCTATTGCCCAGGAGGGGATCAAACCCACTTCCCTAGGTTTACCAAGTACATTAAGACCAACACCTTAACCAACCGGTTGGATATAACATTAATCTATTCTTTATTTTGAATTAATGAAGGATGAGAACTAAAAAATGCAAATAACTCGGTTATTTGAAAGTGAACAAACAATATACCACCATAAAGCTTAGGAATTGTTGTGACACCTTTACTCTTAACTCTATTGTGCTCCATTAAACTGTTCAGGGTGAAAAACTATATTTGATCGATCATGTAGATCTATGACAGCTACATTTTATCGAACAAAAAGACTAAAAATTTGTTTTTTTTCATATCAATATGGAATTTTAGGTATCAGTAGTCAAAGACACATTTGTTGGGGTCATCCATACCTACCAGCCCAGGACACCACAAGTAATGTTTGCTCAAGATTGTTTTTTTTTTTTGTTCAGCAAGGATCCTTATAATTGTTCCATTGCCTGTCAAGTTATTTATATCTTTTGATATGCGTTTGTATAATGAAATTCTTGATTGGTATACGAATGAAGAACATCATCTATTTCTAATGGGGGCAAAAGTTCAAAGAAATTTGGAAGAACATTCTTGTTGACGACCCCTATATTGTAATATATACTTGAAAAGATAACTTTGAGTATTTTGTAAACTACAAAAGGAATATTGAACTTATTATTTTCTTGTCGTTGCTAACAACGAGGTCCCCAAATCCCTATAGATGAGAAATATTTTATTTATTTAATTAAGATGCCTCTACAATGGCGATTCATTTTTTAACATGTTAGAATATAATTTTACAAAATTAAATAAATATTAACAATTTTTACAAAGCTAAATGTTACAAATGTACAAAATAAAAAGAATGGACAAACCTAAATATAAATTGTTACTATATTTACAACATGAGGAAAAATAAAAACATTTAAAAAAAATAAAAATACTAAAATAAATAGTTAAACCGGAAGGAGGCAAAACTTATATTCCACGTACAGTGCTTGCTGTATATAACTTTCATAATCGTAAATAATAGCTTTTATATTTCATCAAATAATCCATTGTTTCTTAAATACTTAAAAACATCTATAAATTGGTTACTGTCGCCCAGTAGTTGGCATACATTTGTGGGCCACGGCTGCGGTTTACTTGTGTGCAGTCAGTATGTGTTTTACAGTCAGCGTTCTGTTGCAGTAGCGACATATGGATTCATCTTGTCTGCTCATCAGAAATGAATGTGTTATTCTAGTGTGAGTATGCGTGTAAGTACAATTTCTTCTCTTCTAGAGTGTCCCAGCTGTTTGCTCCTTCTGCTCCAACCACCACCCGGCAAACTACAAAGGATTTGAAACGTACAAGGAGCTTCGAAAACGAGAACTGACTCCAAATCAGCACTTAAGCCTGACGGAAGATTGAACTGCCCAATCAAGCACAAGCATCATATTCTCCAGCAGGACTCGTCGTCCTGACGACCGCAGTTATTACAATAGACTATGTCGAATTGTACAAAGGAGGCTTGACATTCATCGAACCACATCCTATAATTCCTATCTTGCTTTACTAACCTCTCAAGACAAATCACTCTAGAACGCTACCCGTAAAATCCTAAAATACCATCCAACCTCTACCCCCTTTCGCCGAGAAGATCGAAAAGAGCATTGCACGTCAGCCTTTCTTGATGTGGCGCAAGCCTTTGACAAGGTTTGGCATGACCGATTACTCTACAAGCTCAAGCTACTCCTTCCCAGCACATTCTACCTTATCCTTAAATCCTATCTTTCCAACAGATTTTTTCGAGTCCGTCAAGGAAATGAATACTCAGATTACTATCCTGTGACTGCAGGAGTTGCCCAGGGCAGTGGCCTAGGACCACTACTGTATCTCATATACACATCAGACATCCCTACATCACCATCAACTCTCCTAGCTACCTATGCAGATGACACAACAATCCTTTCATCCGATCCCGATCCTATTACTGCTTCGAAGAATCTCCAATTCCACCTAACCGAGATCGAAAAATGGTGTAATGTTTGGCGAATAAAGATCATCGAAAGCAAATCTCACCATATAACTTTTTCCCTTCGGCGAAATTCCTTTCCTGTTCATTTCAACAATATTCCTTTACTACCGGCAGATTCGGACAACTTTACGGACTGCTAAACAGAAGATCTCATTTGTCTACCGAAACAAACTAACAATATCCTAGCTACTACTAAAACCGATATGGAATAGAAGTGTGGGCTACATCAAAACCTTCGAACATGAGACGCATCCAGACCTTCCAATCCAAAGTCCTGTGCACCATAGTAGATGCTCCATATTATGTTAAAAACCACACCCTCCATAAACATCTTAATATCCAATTTGTAAAGGACTTAATTCACTTAAGATTCAGAAAATTCCACAGGAGGTACCACTCATCCATATTCGCCTACACAAGAGACAATGGCCCAGAGATCTCCCATAAGTGTAAAGTGAAGTGTGATTTGATTTTTCTAAGTTTACTGTCAGTGTTATATCATAAATTATTGCAGTCATTAATTACGAGTTTTCTTATTTGAGAGAAAGCGTCTTGGTGAGATGTGCCGAAAAAAATCTATTTGTTCAAGTTCAGTTGATTGTTTGGCTGTTTCTTCTACTATATTACTTTGAGATATGCCCACATGGCCGGGTAACAAATAAATAGTAATGTGTTTTTTTAGTATATGAATATTGTTAAAAGTTTCAATAATAAGGGGATTGGTGGAGTCCCCCCCCCCACCCCCCCCCCCCCCCACCCCCCCCCCCCCCCACCCCCCCCCCCCCCCACCCCCCCCCCCCCCCACCCCCCCCCCCCCCCACCCCCCCCCCCCCCCACCCCCCCCCCCCCCCACCCCCCCCCCCCCCCACCCCCCCCCCCCCCCACCCCCCCCCCCCCCCACCCCCCCCCCCCCCCACCCCCCCCCCCCCCCACCCCCCCCCCCCCCCACCCCCCCCCCCCCCCACCCCCCCCCCCCCCCACCCCCCCCCCCCCCCACCCCCCCCCCCCCCCACCCCCCCCCCCCCCCACCCCCCCCCCCCCCCACCCCCCCCCCCCCCCACCCCCCCCCCCCCCCACCCCCCCCCCCCCCCACCCCCCCCCCCCCCCACCCCCCCCCCCCCCCACCCCCCCCCCCCCCCACCCCCCCCCCCCCCCACCCCCCCCCCCCCCCACCCCCCCCCCCCCCCACCCCCCCCCCCCCCCACCCCCCCCCCCCCCCACCCCCCCCATTCGACTCGACTGATTATACCTAAGGTTTTACAACTGGTACTACTGGTGTCCCCCAATCTGATGATTCGACTCGACTGATTATACCTAAGGTTTTACAACTGGTACTACTGGTGTCCCCCAATCTGATGATTCGACTCGACTGATTATACCTAAGGTTTTACAACTGGTACTACTGGTGTCCCCCAATCTGATGATTCGACTCGACTGATTATACCTAAGGTTTTACAACTGGTACTACTGGTGTCCCCCAATCTTCCTTCTTTGAAAATACTGATTCATCAATTTATCTAGTCTTGAAAAATCTTCCTTTTCTTCCCTCGAGGTCAATGCACATATGTCAGCTGCATCAAGTTGAACTTCTCTTATCCAGTCTCTTCCAAATATAGAGTCTACACACTTGTTTACTATGTACAATTTCCCAACGAAACATTGATCTCTCTACTGAACCTCAACAAATACAACTCCTTTTGGTTTATTTATTTCACCAGTATATGTCTGGAGTTGGACATTTGTTTTGAAAATTCTTTTTGTTGAGTTTAAATGGTTCATAAGATAAAATACTTAGTGCTGACCCGTGTCCATTTCCATTGGTAATGACCGCCCTTCCAATTTCACTTTAATCATGAACTTGTAATTTGATTTTAAATGAAGTTGATATACCAAATAAAGGGTTAGAACCGCCAATATAAATAATACTGTTGTCATACCTTTTGGTGGAGACCGTCGTCACTAGGTGATCGTCGAGTACAGCTGGCAAGCGCTTTCGATGCAATGGCACCATCTTCAAGCCCGCCGACTAGTTGTACTGAGTCAGATGTCTGTTGGTCCTTAGGTTTTATGCGTCTGGCCACCGTATTAGTTTGTTTACGTTTAGTCCAAGTCTGTTTACTTACCTCAGATCTGTCAAGCGAGGGGTGTTAGCTCGTATCCTACTAGAAAACCGACATTGAGTACCCATATCGAGGTGTGGCTACAATGTAGGAGGCATCTAGAAAACCGACAGCCTGGAATACGGAATACACAGAAAACCCACATCCACCGACACAAATATACACGCCAATTCAAATCACCCAACTCAACGTAAACTCGCTGCGTTTTGACACATGTTACACAGATTGAACACACTGCCGCTCTCAAGGGACAACTACGACAATATACCAGATAGCCTACAACAACGGTTACAAACGACACACGATCGAAAAACTACTCAAGAAACTGACCAGTAACGCCAAACGAGATGAAAACACCCCAGCAGAGCCAATCACGAAACGCCACGCCGTTACCTACACAGGACCTGACACATACAAAATCACCAATGTACTACGAAAGGAAGGCCTCCTCACCACATTCAGAACCAACAACACACTACGACAAAAGCTGAGAAATGACATCGAGAACCAGGACGCCTACAATATGAATGGAGTATATAAAATCACATGCAGCTGCAACAACACGTACATTGGACAAACTGGGAGGAGACTGAAAACACGATACACCGAACACTTGCGGTCATTCAGACTGAATAAACGAGACTCCAACTTCGCCAACCACTTGAACGATCACTGCCAAGACTGTACAAGTATAGCCGACAGTATGAAACTTCTACACAAACAAACGAAAGGACGAAGATTGGACATACTCGAGAACATGGAGATTCACAAACAACGAACGTTCAACGGAGACATTATCAACGACCAGCTCAGACACGATATTCAGACCATTGAGACTACTTAAACGGAAAACGCCAATTGACGGACACACGCAGTTGTATCAACAGACGAAGCGACGACGTATGTAGGTCCAGATTCCATTTAATTCTTTGAGTATATTTATTTATTATTTAATTATCCTTGATGTATACCAACAATTGTACACATATCACATTACACCTGGATCTACACATTAACAAACTACACCAGACCAACACACAAAAACACTAGAAACGTAAACAACCCAACTTGGATGAGGACAATGACCCACCACACGAAAACATTTTACCTGGACACTAGCTAACACCCCTCGCTTGACAGATCTGAGGTAAGTAAACAGACTTGGACTAAACGTAAACAAACTAATACAGTGATCAGACGCATAAAACCTACTGACCAACAGACATCTAACTCAGTACAACTTTTCAACGGGCTTGAAGATGGTGCCATTGCATCTATAGCACAATGCCAGCTGTACTCGACAATCAGCCAGTGACGATGGTCTCCACCGAAAGGTATGGCAACTTCCAGCTCAAGTGAAAATAACTTTTACCTTTGGTTGAACTTACTTATACATACATTCTACACTGATAAAGTTCCTGAACGTTAATTTCTTATCGCTAACTGTAGTTTTTTTTCCAACAAAAATCATAAAAAAATATAAATCACAGTTGTTATTATTAACTTACGAATAAAAAATGTCTATAAAATCTAAATTTCACATCTAGGAACATTATATTTTAGTTTAGGCTTATTATTCAGCAAAAATGTGTTTTTCACTCTTTCAGGTATAAGGACTGTTTTCCTCTTTACTTTTCAAAATTAATTGAATGAGGTCATGAATCACCTTTTGCAGTTATCATTCAACAATTTAGTTAATAGTATTCAAATATATTAAATCATGAAATAAATAGAAATTATATAATAAATTTTACTTACTTACGAGGGGAGGTCAAAAAGTTCCCGGCCTAACTATGAAGGAGGGAATTAAGATAAAGGACTTTGAGCTTGTCATGTTTACCTAATCCATAGTAATACTCACACAAATTTTTATAATCCTACTATCACTTGTCTAATATATATAATACTTTTATTATCATCAGTTTGCACTTGTCTTTAAAATGAGCAACATTGAGTACAGAGCTGTGATGAAATTCTTAGTCAAAAAAGGCATAAGGCCTTCAAGAAAATTTTGAACGCCTTAGGAACGTGTATGGGAACTTGTCCCCTAGCTATAGTACTGTGAAATATTGGTGTAGTTTATTCAAAATGGGGCGAGAATCCTTAGAAGACGACTCGCGACCAGGAAGGCCTGTGGAAGCAACTACCCCAGACATCATCAACCGCATAGAGGACTTGGTGCTCAATGATGGCCGTCTAAAGAAGAAGCAGATCGCGAGGATGGTTGGTGTATCGGAAACTACCGTGCTAAGCATTCTACACACCCAGCTCGGCATGTCAAAGGTTAGTGCACGATGGGTTCCCAGAAACCGTAAAGTGATGGCTACGCTTGACACCTTGGGCTTTAGTTTGATCGGCCATCCACCCTACAGCCCGGATCTGGATCCTTCCGTAAGGACACCCGCAGCGAAAGTGTTAAAACGGGAGTGGGTTTAAATGCTCCAGTGGCAATGCGGATTCCTGCATGATGAATAGTGTCTAGCATTTTTAAAGTTGTGGGGTTGGCAAACGAGTATGCTATAGACCCATAATCAAGAATTGAGCGCGTAAAAGATCTATAAAAGCTCCCGTGTTAAAGTACCTAGAAATTTAATTTCTTTTTTAATTTTTCAGGGGAAAATTTTAAGCCGTTCCATTTACTCCATCTTTCTAATAATCTCACTGCATTTTGCATGGTATTTTGTAGAAGATTTATATCTGACGATGACATATAAAAGAATAAATCTTCCACAAATAGGGAATATTTTATATCTGGTGGTATGGTGAAGCGCACTGAATCAATGCCTATAAGAAATAGTGTTGTAAGTACTGAGAACGCCTCCTTGAATGACTCCACGTTCTTGGCTGAATGACCCAGAGATAGTCGATCCTACTTTAACTTTAAAAGACCTATTTGTTAATAAAAAATTAACAAATGTAATTATTTTTCCTCCAACATTCCATTCGTTCAATTTATATAAAATAGTACTTGGCCACAATGTATCAAAGCTTTTTGAATATCTAAAGGAACTGCTAATGTTGATTCTTTTAGAAGAAAAGCATTTAAGATATCATTCTCTAGTTTTGTGATATGGTCCATTGTGGAATGATTGGGTTTAAAACCACATTGAAAATTAGATATTAGTCCATTTTTCTCCATGAACCACATCAATCTTTTATTGATAATTCGTTCATATAACTTACAGGTACTTACAATTAGTTAGAGATATAGGGCGATCATTTGCTGGTCTGGGATCTTTCTTGTTAGGCTTTGTAACAGGTATAATTAATGATTCTTTCCATGAAGAAGGATATTCGCCTGTATTAAATGATTTATTAAATAGTATTAAATAGTGTTAAATGATTTATTAAATAGTGTTAAATGATTTATTAAATAGTGTTAAATGATTTATTAAATAGTGTTAAATGATTTATTAAATAGTGTTAAATGATTTAGTAAATAGTGTTAAATGATTTAGTAAATAGTGTTAAATGATTTATTAAATAGTGTTAAATGATTTATTAAATAGTGTTAAATGATTTATTAAATAGTGTTAAATGATTTATTAAATAGTGTTAAATGATTTATTAAATAGTGTTAAATGATTTATTAAATAGTGTTAAATGATTTATTAAATAGTGTTAAATGATTTATTAAAAGCAATACAATCAAAGGAGATTTGGGTTTTAGTGGACTGAGTGGGGTGAAATAAATAGTGCTGTACGCTTTTCAACTTGTATATTCAGAACAAGCACAAAATAACCTCTTCATCATGAGGATGTAATATGTTACACAAAACAAGTCTATTTAGAGTACTTACACTCCACACATTTTCGCCGGACACAACACAGTCTCAGTTTGCTCAATATAATAAAGTTCCAGTTAACGCGAGACACCAGATATTTTCGCACTTCTAACTTTTTCGCTCGCAATCCGGTTAACTATTTTCACTGACTGAACATATTTTATCAAACCATCTGGTATTTTTTTATACCACCAGGTTATCATATTTGATAGCGAACGACTCACGAGTACGAGTCATTGGGAGGAGGTGATGTAGCGGTGACGCACGTACTCGTGAGTCGTTCGCTATCAAATATGATTTCGCACTTGACTTTTCACTCGTAATTCTCGTTAACCTTTTTTCACTCACTATACGGTTAACTATTTTCACTGACTGAACAAATTTTTAAAACCATCTGGTATTTTTTTATACCTTGTTTAACGAATGACGCACGAGTACGTGAGTCGCCGCTACACGTCTCGCTGTTGTAGAGCTGCTCCCATAGCAACGCTGGAAGCATCACAGGCCAGTACTAATTCTGTGTTGGGCTTTCGTTACCATCAACGTGGCGGATCTCGGTGGTGAACTGACTAATGTAGTTCAGTAGTCTAATTCGCATTGGGGTAGAGGTTTCTGGCTTCTGTCGAAATGCATAAAGCAGGGGTTTATGGTCAGTCCATATTGTGAAATGTCGACCCTCGATGTATGTGCGGAAATGTTTTATGGCCCGGTGTATTGCAAGTAACTACCTGTCGTAAGTGGAGTAGTTGCGTTGCGCTGAGGTAAAACCACGCGAGAAGAAACCCAGAGGTTTCCATGTATCTGCGTCTCGCTGTTGTAGAGCTGCTCCCATAGCAACGCTGGAAGCATCACAGGCCAGTACTAACTCTGCGTTGGGTTTAGGATGAGCAAGTACAGCCGCGTTGCGAATAGCATCTCTATAACCCTCGAAGGCCTTGATACTCTCCTCGTTCCAAGTGATCGGAGTTTTGTCCTTCTTCTTCGATCCACACATGTATGCATTCAGCGGGCCTTGAAGTTCTGCTGCGTGGGGAATGCATCGACGGTAAAAATTGGCCATACTTTGAATCGTCGGAGTTCACTGACGTTTGATGGGCGTGGAAAATTCGTGATGGCTTCGACTTTATCAGGTAAGACAGTGACACCTTGCTGATTCACCCGATGTCCTAGGAATTCAATCTCTTCCACGGCGAATACGCACTTGGCTAGATTAATGGTGAGTCCATGGTCCTGTAGACGTTTAAAAACTTCCTCGAGGTGTGCCTTGTGTTGTTCCTCATCTTCGGAGCCGATGCAGACATCGTCCACGAAAGGGAAGACAAAGTCGAGTCCCCTTAAGACATTGTCTAGGAATCGCTGGAATGTTTGTGCCGCGTTACGTAATCCGAAGCACATCCGAAGAAATTCTATCAGGCCAAAAGGAGTGATGACGGCTGTCTTTTCAATGTCTTCTTCAGCTATGGGGATCTGATAGTAAGCCTTGTTTAGGTCCAACTTACTAAATATCCGCTTTCCGTGGAGGTTTATATTAAAGTCGGCGATATTCGGAACGGCATAACGGTCAGGAACTGTCTTCTCATTTAAGCGTCTGTAATCCCCGCAGGGCCTAATCCCTCCATCTTTTTTTGGCACGATGTGCAATGGACTCGCCTAAGGACTGTTAGACGGGCGGCAGATACCTTCCGCCATCATCTGCTCAAATTCCCGTTTCGCGGCCGCGTATCGGTCAGGAGGTAGTCTACGCGCTTTCGCGGTAACCGGTGCGCCGCGCGTTTCAATATAATGAACGACGGAGTGAGTCGGCTTCTTCATGTAATTTGTCGGAAGAGTGATGGAGCTGTATTTATTTAGCAGCTCGGTGTACCATTTACCGCTGGGAACGGAATAAATGGCAGACACCGCAACGTTTGCTAGTCTTCCTTTTGACGTTAAACCAGTAATTTTATCGATTAACTGATTGCTCGCTAGGTCAACCATTATTTGGTAGTATTATATTATAGGGTGTCCTACATCTGCTAGGATGAAACGCCATGTCAACTTCCGCCTAAGGCCCAAATCCAATGTGATGAGCTGGTCCCCATACGTTGGAATTGCGGTCCCATTGGCTGCATATAAGGCGAAGTCGCTGGGTTGAGTCTTATTTCCCTTCTTCGTTGGTAACACAGAGAGTGCAGCTCCGGTGTCAACGAGGTATCGGATTAGGGACTGGCGATCGACTACAAATAATCGGCGGTGAGAGTTCGTAGCAACGGGTTCCGCCACTGCCGTCGCTACTTCTAGTTTTCCTGTTCCGTTTTCTTAGACTTAGAAGGCTTCCAATCGCAAGGCTGTCGACACTTCGTTGCCTTTTCCCTGAATCTGTCATGGTAAAAGCACAAGTGGCGTCCTTTGCTTCTACTCCTGGTACGAGGTTCGGTGGTCATTGCTCTTGTCGTAGCATGCGGTCTTTCTCGCATCTCCAATGTGGCAATTCTTTCAGACAGCTTTTCGATGGCGTCTAACAATTTCTCGTTGGTATAAGAACCTTTGGAATCGGCATTAACAGCTGCTACCTCACAGACTCTCGGTTCATAAATTTCCGAAATGCGATCGGCGATAGCGCTAAGTTTAGTCAGGTCTTGTTGCTCTGTGGCCACTAGTGCGGCCTGTATCTGGACGGGCAGCCCTCTCAGCCAGATAGATTTAAGGAGGTCGTTAGAAACCATGGTGCCTCCTAAATGTTGGAGATCACGCAAAAAATGCGATGGTTTACGGTCTCCCAGGCGCTTGTCCTCTAGTAACTTCCTGATACGGACGTTATCAGATTCACCGAAACTACCAATTAATCTGTTTTTGAGAATCTCATAAGCGTTTTCCGTTGGAGGAGACCTAACCAGGTCTATTACATCTCGGACAGCTTCCCTATCCAGTTGTGCGACAACGAATCTGAATCGCTTAATTGAATTGCGGATATCATAATGAGCTAAAACAGCTTCCCATTGTAGGAAAAAAATTTCCGGGTCGTAATTACAAAAAGCCGGAAGCTGGGCTTTGATTGTTGCAGCTGAAGTAGCTTCGACCTGCTGTGGCATCTGCACTGGGTCTAACCTGTGTGAAGTTTCCCCGTCCACTGTAAAAATTTCAAAGAAATCTGAGTTGGACATGATGAAAAAAATGTACTACTCACGCAGCGTAGAGATTACGTCGAAGCGTAGAGGTCACGTCGAAGCGTAGAGATCACGTCGGGGCGTAGAGATCGCGTCGGTGTCACCATTTTAGTGGACTGAGTGGGGGTGAAATAAATAGTGCTGTACGCTTTTCAACTTGTATATTCAGAACAAGCACAAAATAACCTCTTCATCATGAGGATGTAATATGTTACACAACACAAGTCTTTTAGAGTACTTACACTTCACACATTTTCGCCGGACACAACACAGTCTCAGTTTGCTCAATATAATAAAGTTCCAGTTAACGCGGGACGAACTATTCGTCCCAGACGGGTTCGTTACTCCTCTGCAGAATGCTCTTCCGCGGCAGAGTCATTAGAAATTGGCGCAGTAGGTGGTGTAATGTTTGGTGGACTGGAGATGGAGTCCTTGTCGTCCTGCAGCAGATACGCCGGTTTCAGTCTGTCGATTGTCACTGTCCGAGGTCCTCCAGGCAGCTGGATGCTGAAGGTCTTGTCGGTTCGGCTGAGGACTTCATGTGGCCCGGTGTAAGGTGGAGTCAAAGGGCGATGGACAGTGTCATCTCTGAGGAAGACATGTGTGCAGGTCTGCAGATCGCGATGCACGAAGGTCTTCGCAGATGATGGTCTGTAGGCTGCTGGGCGTAGCTGCTCCATATACTCCCTAAGTTGGCGGATAAAAGCCTCGTTGCTCTCGGGTTGCCTGGACTTTTCCAGAAATTCGCCAGGCAGACGAAGTGGTTGGCCATATGTTATCTCAGCTGCTCTAGCGACGTTATCGTCACGGATAGCGGCTCGAAGTCCAAGCAGCACCAATGGTAGCCTGAGAGTCCAGTTATTTACGTCCAACTGGGCGGTCAAGGCGGTCTTCAAGGTGCGGTGCCAGCGTTCAACACACCCGTTGGCTTGCGGGTGGTATGATGTGGTTCTAATTCGTTGGAAACCAAGAGTTTTAGAGAGTTGGAAGAAGAGGTCTGATTCAAATTGTCTTCCTTGGTCGGTTGTTATTCTGACCGGAACTCCAAAACACGGAATCCATGTAGAAATCAGGGCTGTAGCACAGGTAGACGCGGAAATATCCTCAATCGGCTGTGCTTCCGGCCATCTGGTAAATCTGTCGACCATGGTTAAACAATACCTCATGCCTCCCGAAGAGGGAAGGGGTCCAATGATGTCTATGTGGACTTGTTCAAAACGACATGCCAATGGAAACTTCCCGGGAGGTGATATTGTATGCCTTTGCACTTTAGAACGTTGGCAGGCAAGGCAGGAGCGTGACCACTCTCCGACGTCGACGTTCTGGTTGGGCCAAAAAAAATCGTTGCTTTAAGAGTCTTCGCGGATGCCGGGATGACTCAGTCCGTGAATTCTTTCGAACATGGCACGACGAATGCTCTCGGGAAGGTACGGGCGCGCCTTCGACGTAGACATCTCGCACAGGACTGGCTTGGAGATATTAGGGAGATTAATCCATTTGAGCTGTAGACTGGGATTCTTGAGTAACTTAGGTATGGATGCGTCGTTGACCTGAGCTTCCGCAATTGCGTCCATTTCGTCAGGCCCTTGTATTTCTTCCACCCTGGAAAGTGCATCAGCTACCTCATTTTTGTTACCATCCACGTGGCGGATCTCGGTGGTGAACTGACTAATGTAGTTCAGTAGTCTAATTCGCATTGGGGTAGAGGTTTCTGGCTTCTGTCGAAATGCATAAAGCAGGGGTTTATGGTCAGTCCATATTGTGAAATGTCGACCCTCGATGTATGGGCGGAAATGTTTTATGGCCCGGTGTATTGCAAGTAACTACCTGTCGTAAGTGGAGTAGTTGCGTTGCGCTGAGGTAAAACCACGCGAAAAGAAACCCAGAGGTTTCCATGTATCTGCGTCTCGCTGTTGTAGAGCTGCTCCCATAGCAACGCTGGAAGCATCACAGGCCAGTACTAACTCTGCGTTGGGTTTAGGATGAGCAAGTACAGCCGCGTTGCGAATAGCATCTCTATAACCCTCGAAGGCCTTGATACTCTCCTCGTTCCAAGTGATCGGAGTTTTGTCCTTCTTCTTCGATCCACACATGTATGCATTCAGCGGGCCTTGAAGTTCTGCTGCGTGGGGAATGCATCGACGGTAAAAATTGACCATACCTAAGAATCGTCGGAGTTCACTGACGTTCGATGGGCGTGGAAAATTCGTGATGGCTTCGACTTTATCAGGTAAGACAGTGACACCATGCTGATTCACCCGATGTCCTAGGAATTCAATCTCTTCCACGGCGAATACGCACTTAGCTAGATTAATGGTGAGTCCATGTTTAAAAACTTCCTCGAGGTGTGCCTTGTTTTGTTCCTCATCTTCCGAGCCAATGCAGACATCGCCATCGAAAAGCTGTCTGAAAGAATTGCAGCATTAGAGATGCGAGGAAAACCTCATGCCGTGACAAGAGAAATGACCACCGAACCTCGTGCCAGGAGTAGAAGCAAAGGACGTCACTTGTGCTTTTACCATAAAAAATTCCGGGAAAAGGCAGCGAAGTATCGACAGCCTTGCGATTGGAAGCCTTCTAAGTCTAAGAAACCGGAACAGGAAAACTAGAAGTAGCGACGGCAGTGGCGGAACCCCTTGCTACGAACTCTCACCGCCGATTATTTGTAGTCAATCGCCAGTCCTTAATCCGATACCTCGTTGACACCGGAGCTGCACTCTCTGTGTTACCAACGAAGAAGGGAAATAAGACTCAACCCAGCGACTTCGCCTTATATGCAGCCAATGGGACCGCAATTCCAACGTATGGGGACCAGCTCGTCACTTTGGATTTGGGCCTTAGGCGGAAGTTGACATGGCGTTTCATCCTAGCGGATGTAGGACGCCCTATAATATAATACTACCAAATAACGGTTGATCTAGCGAGTAGTCAGCTTATCGATAAAATTACGGGTTTGTCGTCAAAAGGAAGACCAGCAAACGTTGCGGTGTCTGCCATTTATTCCGTTCCCAGCGGTAAATGGTACACCGAGCTGCTAAATAAATACAGCTCCATCACTCTTCCGACAAATTATATGAAGAAACCGACTCACTCCGTCGTTCATTATATTGAAACGCACGGCGCACCGGTTACCGCGAAAGCCATCTGGTATTTTTTATACCGCGTGGTTATCATATTTGATAGGAAACGACTCACGAGTACGTTCGTCGCCGCTACAGGGTAACGTTTTTAAAATTTCATTGCTAATGCTATCTTCTCCAGGGCTGGTATTTTTTTATTTATTAAGGACGTATCGAAGTTCATTGAATGAAATGGGCTCATTCAAAGGGTTGATATTGCTATAGTCTAAAGCAGGGGTGAGCAACCTTTTTAATCAACCACCAATTTAAATTTTTTGTCGGGCCGCACATAAAGTAACACTTATTACTAATTTAGAAAATTTTCTTTATTATAAACATTAAGATAGAAAAATATAAAAAGTAAAGATTTCATTTACAAATTTTAATGCAAATAAAATGAAAAAAACAATAAAATAACAGAAAAAAGAATTTACTTGAAAGTTTTAATCAGACATTTGGCACTGTTTTTTCAGTACAAGCTAAGCAATATCAGCCAGAATTGAAATAGCAACACGTATGCAGTTTTCTACTGGTGCATCAATCAGTCTTGATCGGTGATCATTTTTGATTAATTTCCTGGTCGAAAATAATTGTTCGTAAGCACACCTACTTCCGACACAGAGACTTTGCATTTTTCGCCAAAAGCGGAAATTTCTCAGGGCTCACATACGATTTATAAAATTTATGATGTTTACTGAGAAAAATACATTTTTTAAATTGCTATAATTCTGCGTGTCAATCACTTCCATTTGAATGTCTTCGTTAACTGTATCCACATCGATATTAAATGGCGAGGAAAACATTTTCACGCATAATGTCTATATAATATGCGTATTTTTAAGAAGTAGTAACGATTTCTTTTTCTAAATGTCGAAAGTGAGACACTTTCTGCAAAAACATGCAGTTTCCACAATTTTAATTTGCGCTCAAAGCCCTGAATTTTATCATGCAAATTGTAAATAACCTGCCCTTTGCCTTGAAGTTCCACATTAAGATCATTGAGATGTTGAGTCAAGTCGATAAGAAACCCAAAATCACACATCCATTCTTTATTACCAAAATGAGGAAAGGCATATCCCTTCTTATCCAAGAACAGTTGTATTTCGTTTTTTAAGTCGTATACTATTTTTAGCATTGCGCCTCTACTACGCCAACGTACTTCGTTATTGAAAACCACGCGTCGCCATATTCAATATCTAAATCTTGCAGGAATTCTTTAAATTCACTGTGATTTAACGCCCGCGACTTTATAAGTAGTATGAGTAGTTTAATTATTGGTACTATTGGCAAACTTAACGTTTCGCACACAAATTTTCCTGGTGAATTATTGCAGTGGTTAACGAGTGTTTCCCTTCTTGTGGCCTTCTTAATGTCATGAAATAGCCTTCCTGATCCTTCTATCACAATTCTCGACATTGCTCGTGTTCCATTTGTCGATAAATTGAAAATTTTTCCAAAAAAGACTTTAGTTCATCGTACAGGTCTTTGCCGGTTGTAGTCCCTTGGATTGGAATCAGTGAACACAATTCTTCGGTAATATTAAATTTGGTGTCAATATGACGTAACAATATAGCCAGTTGTGCTGTATCGCTAATATCGCAACACTCATCAATTGCCAAAGAACCGTTTGTGAATTTTGCCCTTCCGCAAAGTGTTCAAAGTCCTTAACTGCTGTATTTGATAAATTAGCTTGATTTTTAAAAGTAATCTGTTGTTTTTCTCCATTTGATTAAACTTGTCTATCCGGAGTTGTCCGGTTAAGTTTTTATATTGTTGTTCATGTTTTGTATCCTAATGCCTTTGCATGTTCCATTCTTTTAATGTCGACACAGTCTCTGAGAATATTAAGCATACAGCTTTATCTTTGAGGAAAGTGAAAAAATAATCAAATTTCCACATTTCTTGGTAATGCCTGTTGCTCATCAGCAACCTTCCGTTTTTTCATTTGCTTTTCCGACATGATATTATTGATTAAAAATTTGAAAGTTACAACAATTTGCAGAAAAAATTAATTTTGAATAAAAAAACTCTAATATTACCTTTTTGACATTAATATTGCACTCACGAAGAAACACAAGAATTTCTAATATTGCTAGTGACTAGCTAAGCAGACTGAGAAGCAAACACAAACGAGCAAAGACGCGGCGCGTTCCTTTTGCTTGTTTGAACAAGACGCCGACAAGTAAATGACTCGTCACAAAAATTGCTTCGGTTTAGTATGTACTGCCACTAAATTATAATTGATTTTTTATATGTTGTTGTTGTATAGGGTTTAAGGGCGAAAAACTACCAGGTTATCATCGCCCTGTAATATTTATAATTCACATTTTGGTATCCTCATCCCTATCGCCATTTTAACAATATAAACGAGGATACGAGCAATTTCACTTTAAATTTCTTTGTATAAACTCGTGTTTTTTTATAAAATTAAACAGTTCTTTCGGGTCATCTCCAAGGGCCATTTCTATACTATTGGAAATATTGTATTTGTTTCTAATATCTGTATACTTATGGCATTCCATTAATATGTGATATATAGTAAGTTCTGTGTTACATTTCTCACAAATCGGGGGTTGATCTTTTGTCATAAGATAGCCGTGCGTAAGTCGTGTGTGCCCAATTCGGAGTCTTCCTAATACAACTTCATCTCTTCTGTTATCTCTTGTCGAATATTTCCATGGGCGGGTGGTGGTTTTAATAGTTTTTAATTTATTGTTCTGGGTTTCATTCCACATGTGTTGTCAGTTTTTATTAATTTCTTCTTTGAGTGGTTGGTAGAGTTCTGCAGATGTAATTGTTGTTGGGGTGATGGAGTCGAGTTGATGGGCTTCTCTGGCTGCTAAATCTGCTTTTTCGTTTCCATCTATTCCCACGTGGCTTGGAATCCACATCAAGTAGACGGCCCTTTTTAGCTCTCGGAGCATTTGTATTTGATTTTGTATTTTTTTTACTATTGGGTTGTTTGTGAATACATCTTTGATACTCAATAGGGCACTCAACGAGTCAGTGCAAATCAGGAATTTTTCTTGAGTTGAGTGGTTGCAAATGCAGTGATATAGAGCGAATTTAATTGCGAATAGTTCGGCGGAATAGATGCTGGTTAATTTGTTGAGTTTGAATTTTTGACAGGCATTTTCTTCGTAGTAGGCGCAGGAGGAAGACTCGGTAATTTTCGAACCATCAGTGTATATTATCTTTGGGTGTTGATATTGTTCTATTTTATTAATGAAAGCTTCCTTTATTTTCCAATAGTTGATCTCTTGAGACGATTTGTTAATGAGTTTGGTGATTCCTGTATCTATAGATATTTCTTGAATTGTCCAAGGTGGAGTTGGGTCGAATTCATCAAGACTGTTTGAGTTTTGTAATAGTTTGTCTGTTATGTTACTCAGCCTAATTCCAATAGGTTTTGGTGTTGTGGGGTTTTGGTCGTATAGCCGTGAGTAGAGAGGCTGGAATATACTCTGAAATGTCGGCTGACCTCTCTGTGTCACTAGTTTGGATAAGTATTTAGCTGCCAGTTTTTGCCTTCTGAATGCCAATGGTGGGATTCCGGTTTCAATTGCTGGGTTTCAGCACACAAGCTTAATTTTTTATAATATATTCATGAGGGAAAGTCGATAAAATAAATTCAATTTTAGAAATGCTTGGCGGGCCGCATAAATGTGTTGAAAGGGCCGCGTGTTGCTCATCCCTGGTCTAAAGAGTATGGAATTCACATTATTTTTGACATGTAAAGCTCAAATTCTGGATTAGTAATTTGTGCGGAATGTATCTTTGAAAAATGATCTCCTAGAATGGATGCTATTTTAGCAGGATCAACAAAAATTGTATTGTTGGTCTTTAAAGCAGAAATAGGTTCTTTGTACTGTTTATGTCGGATTTTTTCTTATTCTAATCCAAATAATTTCTTTTGGCGTGTTTCTATTGAGAGTCTGTTTTTTGCATTTGTTGATTATAAATTGAGTTTTTGCTTTTTCTTTTTTATATTCAATGAAAAATTCTTGGGATGGACAGCTATTAAATTTCTGAAAGATTCTCTGCCGCAGTCGAATGGCATGACTAGATTCTTGGGTCCACCAAGGGGCAGGCTTTTTCCTCTAACTGTTAGGAGTTTTTGCTATATAAAAATCTGCTGATATTTTTATCACTCAAGTTAAATCATCAAGTGATTGGGCTTTATTTAAATTTAAGCTCTCATATGAGTAATTTTGTAATTAGATGAGAGATAGAACCACCAACGAGCCTACTTCTGATTGGTGACAACTATACAATCACTGTTATCTCGGAGCAAGGTAGGTTACTGCCCTACTTCTACTAGCTTGCCCCTCTTCAAGCACAGCTCCTCTATTATAACACTTCGATATCAGTTCATCCCACAATATGAATGGTGAGTAGTTGTTCTATAGCTGTATATTACTGCTTTTAAATCGTCCATGCAATTAATTTTCTCCAAAATGGTTATTGTAAGTGATTTAGAGTAAGGCAATGTTTATTGTGTATGTATTTTTACTTCATCCCCAGGCGTTTATATTGGGGCGTTCGTAGTCGGCTCTTTTTTTCTTTTTATTTTTTCTAAAGATTCATAAAAATTTAAAGATCTATTTTGACCTGTGTTCATATTCTCAATAATTTAGCATTTAATTACTTTATAATTTATCCTTCACCTCGCAAGTAGAAATACTTTATGTTCTTTAATATGAATTCCTGTCCTTATTCGAGATACTAATGATACATATTCCTTTTTTGTGTATAATTGCTTTGTTGGTGGCATGTTAAGTGTTTATTTCTTAATTTGTTTAGCAATTTTTATTTATTTCCAATATTGCATAATACATTCGATTTGCCTTGATGTAGCTGCTCCAGGATCTAGCCTTGATGGAGTTGCTGCCAAGACAGAACCTGAGTACTATTTGCATGACGAGCCATCTACTTCAGGTAAATATTTATAGAATGAATATGCTACATAATTGATCATATTACTTGTTTATTTATTATGTATGGTATGTAGAGATGTTATTTAAATAAATTAAGTTTTTTATATTGTTATTCTCAAACGTATCGTATAATACCTGTGTGAGGATCTGAATTGTTCAGTCTGAGGAAGCTGGGAGCATGTATAGCGAAACATCTTTGACAATGGAATCGTAGAAAATCATCCCCCAAATCCCCCCCCCCCCACCCCCCCCCCCCCCCACCCCCCCCCCCCCCCACCCCCCCCCCCCCCCACCCCCCCCCCCCCCCACCCCCCCCCCCCCCCACCCCCCCCCCCCCCCACCCCCCCCCCCCCCCACCCCCCCCCCCCCCCACCCCCCCCCCCCCCCACCCCCCCCCCCCCCCACCCCCCCCCCCCCCCACCCCCCCCCCCCCCCACCCCCCCCCCCCCCCACCCCCCCCCCCCCCCACCCCCCCCCCCCCCCACCCCCCCCCCCCCCCACCCCCCCCCCCCCCCACCCCCCCCCCCCCCCACCCCCCCCCCCCCCCACCCCCCCCCCCCCCCACCCCCCCCCCCCCCCACCCCCCCCCCCCCCCACCCCCCCCCCCCCCCACCCCCCCCCCCCCCCACCCCCCCCCCCCCCCACCCCCCCCCCCCCCCACCCCCCCCCCCCCCCACCCCCCCCCCCCCCCACCCCCCGCCCCCCCCACCACTCCCCCCCCCCCCCACCCCCCAACCTTCGTGCATCTGCGATCTGCAGACCTGCACACATTCTTCCTCAGAGATGACACTGTCCATCGCCCTTTGACTCCACCTTACACCGGGCCACATGAAGTCTCAGCCGAACCGAAAAGACCTTCAGCATCCAGTGCTGGAGGACCTCGGGACGGTGACAATCGACAGACTGAAACCGGGCGTACCTGCTGAGACGACAAGGACTCCATCTCCAGTCCACCAAACATTTACACCACCTACTGCACCAATTTCTAATGGACTCTGCCGCGGAACAGCACTCTTCAGAGGAGCAACGAACCCGTTCTGGGCCGAATTGATTCGTCCTCCTGTTCGCTTCCGCGCAGACTGAGTCATTGGGAGGAGGTGATGTAGCGGCGACGCACGTAATCAGTGAGTCGTTTTCGCTATCAAATATGATAACCTGGCGGTATATAAAAAAATTCCAGATGGTTTTAAAATATGTTCAGTCAGTGATAATAGTTAAACCCGGGATTGAGTGCGTAAATATTGGTGTCTCGCGTTAACTGGAAAACTTTTATTATATTGAGCAAAATGAGACTGTGTTGTGTCTGGCGAAAATGTGTGTAGTGTAAGTACTCAAAATAGGACTTGTTTTGTGTAAACATATTACATCCTCACGATGAAGAGGTTATTGTGTGCTTGTTCTGAATATACAAGTTGAAAAGCGTACAGCACTATTTATTTCACCCCACTCAGTCCACTAAACTCTAAATAACAAAAAAAAAAAACTTTTGTTATGTGCACGTTTGCCGAGAATCTAATAGGAAACGAAATATCACAATTTTTCATTTCATGCCTACCTCATAACCCCCACTCCTGTTTGGACCTAAAAATTTTAATGTAGCTTATAATTATGGGAGAATAAATGCCAATTCACATAACGAGTTTCGTTAAGTTCAGTTCAATCGTTAGTTGCCAACAAAATTGTTGGCTTCCACTTTAGTTTTTAATGTATATCTCGTTTATACTTTATTATACGACAATAGTGTATATAACAAAAGTTTCTCTAAATAACAAAATAAACAACTTTTGTTATGTGCATATTTGCCGAAACCCCAATAGGAAACGAAATATCACTATATTTAATTTCAGGCCTCCCTTATAACCACCACTCCTGCCCGTCCCTTGAATGTTTAGTTAGCTATTGTAAGGAAAAGCGTTAGTGCTAATTCACATTACCGAGTTTGGGTTTAGGTTCGGTTGAGCCTTTGTGCCAAATAAAATTGTTGACTCCCACTATAATGTTTAGCGTGTAACGCCTTTATACTTCGGTATACGACAGTAGTGTATATAACAAAAGTTGCTCTAAATAACAAAATTAACAACTTTTCTTATATGCATATTTTCAGGAAAACCAATAGGAAACGAAATACCGCTATTTTTAATTTCGGCTATTCCTTATAACCCCCACCTCTGCCCGTCCCTAGAAATGTTGGGTATGGATTGTTATAATGAAAGCGTTAGTGCTAATACATATACCGGGGTTTTATTTATTTCGGTTGGGTCTTTGTCCCAATATAAATTGTTCACTTCCGCTATAGTTTTAGGCGTATATCTCGTTTATAATTCGGTAAACCCCCGGCCATTAAGTTGTATATAACAAAAGTTGCTCTAAATAACAAAATAAACAACTTTTCTTATATGCATATTTTCAGGAAAACCAACGAAATATCACTATTTTTAATTTCAGGCCTCCCTTACAACCCCCACTCCTGTTCGTCCCTAGAAATGTTGGTATGGCTTGTTATAATGAAGACGTTAGTGCTAATACACGTACCGAGTTTTTTATTTTGGTTGATTCTTTTGTGCCAAATAAAATTGTTGACACCCGCTATAATGTTTAGCATATAACTCATTTATACTTAGGTATACGACGGATGTATATATAACAAAAGTTACTCTAAATAACAAAATAAATAACTTTTGTTATATGCATATTTGAAAAGTCAATAGGAAAGGAAATAGCGCTATTTTTAATTTCATGGCTCCGTTATAACCCCTACTCCTGTTTGTCTTAGAGAATAGTAATGTAGTCTAAAGTCTAAGTAGGGCTAGTAGTAATATACATACCAAGTTTCATAAAATTCGGTTCAGCCGTTTATGCGTGAAAAGGTAACAAACAAAAAACACACATACACGAAAGAAACAAAATGCATTTATTGTGTCTGTGACATATGAAACGAAAAGTTATCGTGAAATTTCGTGAATATATAATCAAATATTATCTTCCGTGCAAAACTTTACCTAAACTATTATGAGCTCGGTTTGGCTTTTGATAAGTGATAATATGTTCATTATGGTGATAGTTTAATTGTAATAAATGCTACCCATGATTATGGGTTGAATTATTGAGAAATGGTGAAGTCAAAAAGTGTAGTGTGATATCATAGGAAACACATTTTCATTTTATCTTCAAAACTAAAAATTTCTTATTATATCAATCCCCTGAAGTTACCTTCAGGGTTGGCTATTTCGGAACAACCAGTACGTCTTGGATGGAAGTGTATTTGTACACATTCAAGTCTTGCTATCTCTACAAAATTACCTATCATTAGCCAGTCAGAATGATTTCCCGAGCCATCGCCGGGTACCCTTAGCTTAATGTTTCTATATATATAATAAATTCTGTTTGTTTGTTACCTTTTCACGAATAAATGGCTAAACCGTAATTTTATGAAACTTGGTATGTATGTATACTACTAACCCTCAAACTTAGACTTTAGGGCTATATTAATATTACCCCTGAAACGAACAGGAAGTGGTGGTTATAAGGGAAGCCAAAAAATTAAAAAAAATGCGATATTTCGTTTCCTATTGGTTTTTTTCGACAAATACGAACATAACAAAAGTTGTTTTTTATTTTGTTATTTAGGAGTGACGTTTCTTATATACACTTTTTTCGTTATACCGAATTATAAAACGAGATATACGCTAAAAATACCTATAGCGGGAAGTGAAACAATTTTATTTTTGGGGACAAAAGACCAACGGACCGAAATAAATAAAACTCGGTATGTGTGTATTAGCATAACGCTTTCATTATAACAAGCCATACCAAAATTTTCTTGGGACGGGCAGGAGTGTGGGGTTATAAGGGAAGTCCAGTATTTAAAAATAGCGATATTTCGTTTCCTTATTGGTTTTATTATATTATTAAATATTAAACATAACAAAAGTTATTTATTTTGTTATTTTAGAGTAATTGTTGATATTTACACTTTTTCGTATACGAATTATAAACGTGATTTTTTTTTGTTTTTTTACGCTAAAACCTATGTGGAATGTGAACAATTTTATTTGGGACAAAATACCCAACGGAAATAAATAAAACTCGTGTGTATTAGCATTAACGCTTTCATTATAACAAGCCATACCAACATTTCTAGGGACGGGCAGGAGTGGGGGTTATAAGGGAGGCCTGTATTTAAAAATAGTATCAACATTTGCTATATTCACTTTTGTTTTATAACATAGTATAAAGGAGGTATTCACCCAAAAATTAAAGCGGGAGCAACTATTTTATTGGGCACTAACGGTTGAACCGAATCTAACTAAACTCGGTATGTGAATTAGCATTAATTCTTCCAAGATTATAAGCTATATTAAAATTGTTAGGTTCAAACCGGAGTGGGGGATGTAGGGGAGGCCTGAAATTAAAAATAGCGATATTTATTTTAGCATTGATTTTTCGGTAAATATCCACATACAATAAAAAAAAAAATCCAAGTTGGTACAAGTAGGAAGTTAAAGCTAACTGAAAGAAAGACTATTTGAACAAAGACGTTTTAACAAAACAAAGAAGTGAATGGGGAGACAAAGGGGGACTTACCGAGGTTTTCGATGTTGACCTGTCGGCTCTTGGAGCTAGATGGCTTTTCATTCCAGCTAGTTGAGGTAAAGAGGCTGTTGGAACAAATTTTAGAGGGCAGACATCCTCTTTAATATTAATGTTTTTCTTTGCCGTTAGAAGGTCCAATCTAAGCTCTAGTCCCTCAACCCTGTCCATTTTCCCTTTCCCCTTAGGTAGGTGGTGACAAACTTCCAATTGTAGAGAGTCCTGGTCATGATTTTCGGCCCATTAGGGATGTTTTTATTTCACTTGTTTTTGTGGTGAAAATGTTCTTTAAACCCTTTTTGTTTTTATCTTCCTGGCCAACTCTGCCCCTACATATGTAGCTTCACAGGAATGGCAAGCTAATCCGATAGACGCCAGACTTCTCAGAGCGGTTACAGGGATCTTTGGGGGGGTTGAGAAGAGATTTTTGGGAGTGTCTTATTGCTCCGGTAAAGGGCCGTCTTGATGCCTGCTTTTCCCAGTAAGTTGCCTATTTTCACTGAGAGGGGTTTAATGAAGGGGATGCTAAGTGGGTAGCCGGGATTATCATTCCTTTTGTTGGTGGGAGTGATTTGTAACTCTATCTCTTATAACTATATCCCTTCATTATGACAAAAGATGTTATGTTTTAGTCTTATATGATAATTATAAGATTGATTCGGATTTATGAGGTTATAAATCTCCGTTGTCTCCTCCTCATTTATTTATTTTCCCTATAAAATAACTTTGTTATTTATTTCCAATAGAAATGTAAACTATAAGAGCATTTCCGGTATTTAATATATACTCGATATGAATGTTTAAAGAATTACTTAGGTTGCAGGGGGGCTCTCTGCCCCTCATCTAGCTTTTTGCATACAAATGAAATTATTTTCAGGGTACCACTATTATTTAGTTCCATCAGGTAGATAAATTATTAAAATAATGCTCTGAATCAATAACCTAAGGAAAACAACGATGATGATAACGCTCATGCGAGAGCAGAAATTGACGGGAGGAAAAACAGTTAATTGAGTTTACTTATTTCCTGTGAAATGTTGGCATTACAGGAAGTAATGTCCACTGAAATCTACTATTACGAATATAATCTTATGTACGAAACTATGCCTAAACTATATGTGCTTGCATTGGTTATTGACAGGAAATATGTTCATTATAGATGATATTTAAATGTAATAAATTCTATCCATAATTATGGTTTGAATTATTCAAAAACGGCCAGTTTAAAAAGTCAAGAGGAATAGATCAGGAACACATTTTCATTTATTCTTCAAAACTATCATTTTTATTCTATTATTCCCCAAAAGATACACTTTAAGAGGATTGGCCCTATTTAGGGAAAAAACTTATGTCATGGAGGGCAGTGCAATTGTCACAAAATTGCAAGTCCTTGCTATAAAAAAACAGTCAGTCAACAATGATTTCCCGGGCATCACTGGGTACTTAGCTAGTATTTAAAATTATATATTATAAAAATTTATCTATATATAAAAAAAATAAAAAATATATATATATTTTATATATTAAAAGGGGTTTTCCCCAAAATAAAAATAAAAATTTAAAAAAGGGTTTTTTACATATTTATTATATATATATATATATATTTATAAAATATACTATTATAAAGGGTTTTTTATCCCCATATTTTGAAAATTTTAGAGGGTTTTTCCATTTTATTTAACGGGGTTTTGGAATATTATATCATTGATCTAACTCCTTTTAGAGTTATTAACGATTCAAAAACTAACTACTTATATACAAACTTCTATAGTCGTCCATTGTGCATTACAATTAAGTGCACATATGTAGGTGGCTAGAAAGGTACAATTGAGCTATTTTATACTAACTCCTTTTATTACAGTTTTTGTCTAAATATACCTGCTTACATATAGATATTCAATGTTGTCTGCTTACATATTGATATTCAATGTTTTTATGGTAAAAACTACTGGTGTCATGCAAAGACCTTAGCCCCCCTAAAAATAACTGGAGGAATGGCGAAAGAGAGGTACTGTGACTATTAAAAGAGTGCTGGGACCTGCCGCCTTATCTAAGATGATGGTCAAGGCCACAATGTCACTGGTTAATCTGATTTTCACGAGATGAACAAGGGAATAAGAGGGACATGCAGTGGTTTCTCATTACCTTCGGCATCAGACCATCCAGCAATAAAGGCATCTTGAGGAAAATTCCATTCACACCTGTTTAGGAATGAGTGGGGAAAATTCGATTCAATGGCAGAGTTGTTAGATAGCCATCCCTCGGGAGCCTCTAGCCTGCATTATCTTGTGATATATATGGTGTCCCATGCTCATTCCAGGAGCTCAGCCCCAAAGTATCTTCCGGAGTGATCTGTGATGCAGGAAGACCAACAAATGCTTATAAGGATGCCGATGTTGAAAATGCAACAAGAGAGGAGAGAGGTGCTTAGGCAGAAGCGGGTCCAACAAAGAGTTGCCAAGATGTAGCCTTTAAATACAATATATATATATATATATATATATATATATATATATATATATAATATTTACAGGCTAGTCCACCATACAGTTAACATTATTAGTCACATTAGACTTCAACATCCAACTATTATTAAATGATATGAGTTTACAAAGTTATGCAGTTTTTAATTTGGTCATAATAAAGGGGAAATAAGTAATCAGTATAAAATTATAAATCAGTAATGTTTTATTTTAAATGTAGAAAAATATTAATAAATAAAAATCACTGCACCAATTATACAAAGTATATGATATAATAGTTTATAAATGTTGAGTAATACTAGGAATTACCATATTCTAAAATGTTTTACACTGATTATTAAGGTATTATGTAAATATTTTTCTGAAGACTTATTCTATAATAACCAACTATTACTTGTACACTTGGTGTCTATTAATATGCATTCTACGGCTGTGACAAACATAACATTCCCGAATGTTGGGGCCTGCCACTAATAGATAAAGTAATCTCTATGTAATTCAATAAACATGATTTCAAATTTAAGCGGTAGACGAGATATCTGTAGGTATAAGCTTGGAAATGAGGAGGATGGTTTAACCCATGTCTCAAACAAATACATTAACAGCCAAATTATAGAAAATGAGTATTTTAGAAAGATAGATATTTATATTTGACATTTTCTTTAAATCCCTGCTCCTTCTCATTCAATATCGTCCAACAAAAGATCTGAGTCATCTGAAGCACAAAGCAAATTCTGAGTTTGGTAAAGATGGAATGAAAATTACTGATAGTTTATATGTATAAATTTGAACAGACTGGGTTTTTGTCATTGATTCAATATGATAGGAGGAGATCAGGTTAGGTCTTACCTAATGGAAGGACCTAAACTGAATACAAGCATATATATTGAAACAGAGGGGTGGGGGCTCCTATACAAAGCTGCTGTAGATGGAGTGTTAGGAGGAATTCCCCTCCCACATCCTCACAAGGCCATCAGTTATTACCCAGTGGGAATAGGCTCCAGGCTCAGCTATAGGAATGATCCTCCCACATCCTCACCAGGTCTTTAGTTATTACTCAGCGGGAATAGGCTCCAGGCTCAGCTATAGGAGGGATCCTCCCACATCCTCACCAGGGCCATCAGTTATTACTCAGCGGGAATAAACTCCAGGATCAGATATAGGAGGGATCCTCCCACATCCTCACCAGGCCATCAGTTATTACTCAGCGGGAATAGGCTCCAGGCTCAGCTATAGGAGGGATCCTCCCACATCCTCACCAGGCCATCAGTTATTACTCAGCGGGAATAGGCTCCAGGCTCAGCTATAGGAGGGGTCCTCCCACATCCTCACCAGGCCATCAGTTATTACTCAGCGGGAATAGGCTCCAGGCTCAGCTATAGGAGGGATCCTCCCACATCCTCACCAGGCCATCAGTTATTACTCAGCGGGAATAGGCTCCAGGCTCAGCTATAGGAGGGATCCTCCCACATCCTCACCAGGCCATCAGTTATTACTCAGCGGGAATAGGCTCCAGGCTCAGCTATAGGAGGGATCCCCCACATCCTCACCAGGCCATCAGTTATTACTCAGAGGGGAATAGGCTCCAGGCTCAGCTATAGGAGGGATCCTCCCACATCCTCACCAGGCCATCAGTTATTACTCAGCGGGAATAGGCTCCAGGCTCAGCTATAGGAGGGATCCTCCCACATCCTCACCAGGCCATCAGTTATTACTCAGCGGGAATAGGCTCCAGGCTCAGCTATAGGAGGGATCCTCCCACATCCTCACCAGGCCTTTAGTTATTACTCAGCGGGAATAGGCTCCAGGCTCAGCTATAGGAGGGATCCTCCCACATCCTCACCAGGCCTTTAGTTATTACTCAGCGGGAATAGGCTCCAGGCTCAGCTATAGGGATCCTCCCACATCCTCACCAGGCCTTTAGTTATTACTCAGCGGGAGTAGGCTCAGGCTCAGCTATAGGAGGAATTCCCCTCCCACATCCTCACCAGGCCTTTAGTTATTACTCAGCGGGAATAAACTCCAGGCTCAGCTATAGGAGGGATCCTCCCACATCCTCACCAGGTCTTTAGTTATTACTCAGCGGGAATAAGATCCAGGCTCAGCTATAGGAGGGATCCTCCCACATCCTCACCAGGTCTTTAGTTATTACTCAGTGGGAATAAGATCCAGGCTCAGCTATAGGAGGGATCCTCCCACATCCTCACCAGGTCTTTAGTTATTACTCAGCGGGAATAGGCTCCAGGCTCAGCTATAGGAGGGATCCTCCCACATCCTCACCAGGCCATCAGTTATTATTCTCACCAATCTAACATATTCTCCTTTGGGATTCTTATTTATTTTTTTAATTGTGTGAAGACCCTAAGTCACAGTCAGCAATAACTCCTTCAAACATGACTCCCAATGAACGATGAAATACCTATGGACTAATGAGTCAAGGGCTTCTTTGACATGACTCTTGATAACTCTGTTTCATTTCTTATAACTGCATATACGTGCACACACGCATGCACACCCCCCTCCCCCCCCCACACACACACACAGTACACTATATTCTCAACCTTTAATTAATATCATTAAATTAAAACTTTATATCCTTTATATTAAAGTTTAAATTCATCTATTTGCTTTTGTAATGATTCGTATTACAATACAATTGGTAGTTGATAATGCTAATCATAAATATTATAAGTTATATAGTCCAGAGGTATATTCCAGAGCTATTTCTTGAGAGTTCATTCCTGATAGATATCAGATGCTCTGTGTCAAATGCTAAAACTATGCATTCCAAATTTTAGTTTTCAACAAAGTTTTGTTTCGCAGCCCACAGTAAAATTGAATATTGTTTCGATCATTTGAGAGGCATGCAATGGGATAACTATTCTACTAGGCCTAGGCTAAGCTCTCCATTCCCAGTCATAATCTCCTTCTATTCTCCATACGCCTCCAATCAATGCAGACTTTATTGAGCGGTCAGAATAACCTTAAGAAATAACTAGAGTAGCAGAAGCATATTATTGCTGAGGTCAGCAAGTACCAGCTTTACAGTCGCTGACATTACAATAAATGCTGCATAATATCAAGCAAACCGGTACTAAGAACTCCTTTACAGGCTTACTCTCTCTACATCTTTCTTGGGACACATGGCACTGATATAAATAGAGCAGATTATCGCCCAATGAATTGGAGTAAAGTACTATCTGAGGAGTGTTTCCATTGGAGGGATTTATAGCCACTGGCTGTAAAGTAGAATAGAGCAGGAACAAGGTCCGTAGACCGTGTACTAAGCACTCATCTATGGGCGATACCCCTCGGAGTCGATCTCCCTCAACTACAGAAGGCAAATTCGCCTCAAATGAATCGTATTCCAACGATGAGAGGGTTTTGATAGCAGTCAGCGACTACAAGCTGATTTATAGCCGCTGACTAGTAAGCAGACTGCAGACTAGTGGAGGAGATATGGCTCTACTCGTCGAATGAGGGCTCATCTGTGGGTTTATTGTCTACAGGGGATACTAGTTGCAAGGCATCACTAGAAGGCAGATTATCAGAGTCTAGTGGAAGAGGAGGAATGCTGGCAGGCTGACTAGAGCCGATCGCCTCCTCTCTACTCTCTGCCTTTCCTACACACTCAGCAATGGGCTTACTTTCCGTAATGTAAACATGTGATGTATCTATTGGATACGACGTCTGGAGGCTATTCTGCGAATCGGTGTTGTCATTGCTGTGCTTAGCAAGTATGTGGCGCTTTATAGTGCCTGACTGTACAGCAGTATATTCACAGTAAGGGCAGTAGTGGGGCTTTTCGCAGGTATGCTTAGCCATTATATGGCGTTTGAGGCAGCCTACGATCGCAGTGCTGTAGTTACAGTGTGGGCACACATGGGGCTTGGTGCCCGTGTGTTTAGCCATCACATGCACCTTGAGGCTACTAGACACTGCCGTGCTATAGTCACAATGAGGGCACGAGAAACGCTTGTCGTTGGAATGCTTGACGAGGACGTGATGATTCAATCTGCTGACAAAGACAGTGCTATAGCCACAGTGAGGGCATTGGTGGGGTTTGTCAGTCGAGTGTTTGGAGATGACGTGTGCCTTGAGGTTATTAGGGACTGAGGTGGTGTAGTCACAGTGAGGGCACGAGTGGGGTTTGTCAGTGGTATGCTTAGCCTGGATATGGCGTTTAATGGTGCTAGTGTCGGGGGTGCTGTACTGGCAGAACGGGCAGTTATAACTCTTGTCACCGCTGTGCTTCACCAATATATGCCTGTTTAAGTAGCGCAGGAATGCTGTGCTATAATCGCAATGAGGGCACGAATAAGGCTTGTCATTGGAATGCTTGGAGATAATGTGCTCCTTTAGGTAATTAGCAACGGCAGTGCTATAATGGCAGTAAGGGCAGGAGAAGGGTTTGTCACTGCTGTGTTTGGCGAGGATGTGCTGCTTCAAACTGCGGATGAATGGAGTAGCATAGTCGCATTGTGGGCATGAGTGAGGCTTCTCATTGGTATGCTTAGACATGACGTGCTCCTTGAGGCTGTTGGAGACTGCAGTACTATAAGCACAGTAGATGCACGAGTAAGGCTTGTCAGTCGAGTGTTTGCCGAGCATGTGCCTCTTGAGGTTGCCGAGCCGAGCAGTGATATAGCTGCATTCAGGGCAGCGATGCTCCTTCACATCACCATGGTAAGCCTTGATGTGGCCCTCGTAATTGCTGACCTGGTTAGTGGTGAACGTACACAGCGTGCACGAATACCACAGCTTCTCACTCGCTCCCTCCTCCTTCACAGAGATATCTCTCTCTCTCCCTCCCATGCTCCTCCATAACTCAGTGCTACCTTTTGATCTGCCTCGCTCTGAAATCAAATAGAACCTATTACAAATGGGACAAAAGTGATTCCAGCAAATAATCTACAAATCATTTCACATTGATATTTAAAAAGTGACTAGAGTCAAGAATAGATAGATAATTTTATTTGAAGACGAGCTCTTGTACTCATAATACAATAACAAAATAATCCGATCTATAGCAGAAAGTAAAACAAAAATAAAATGAAAAATCTTGAATGATTATTATAATCAATTTTAGTTCTCGATTAGTTTGGTGTCGACACGACGCCTCATATGGATAAAATATAATACAAAGAGGTAACTAAACTAACGGCTACACTGTTACATAAAAGCCGTGCCAGTCAGCTTACTGTGGCTTACAAAGTATGTCGGCTCAAGTCAGCTGATTTATATCACGATATAAAAATACTGATTATCCCTAACGAAGTGTAGTCTAAGTGCTAAAGGAGAAATTTATAACTGAACAACAGTCGCTTTAAAGGTTCAAATAAATATAAAAATATATAACTCACATATATAATTAATTTAATCTTTGTTTTCTTATTGATCATCGCAGTTGACACCGTACAGCCATTAGCAGAATGGTTAGAAGTTTTCTAACGTAGCTTGAAGTGAATGTGTATTAGTATTGTGCTTCTCATTCATAATTAGTGCAAGTGACGCATAGTATCTTATTTCTTTAGGAGAAGTGTTTTTAATTAGTCAGTCTTTTGGAGATAATTGGAAATCTCAGCCTGCCTTCAGCTAAGTTTAGAATAAGTTACTATTTAAATACCTATAATCCAATTTATGAGCAAGTTAAATATTAGACAGGATTGAGAAAAGAAATTAAAAATCATGAATAAACAACCACCTAACATTAAGCTCCCTCAATAAAAAAAGATTCAAAAGGGATTGGCAGTTTGGTATATGGTTCAACAAGCTTCAATTAATTATGTAAACTAGATGCAATTCATAATGCTGGATTACGATTATCTATAGGAGCCTCCACTCTAGCCCAGTAATAAGCATGTGTGCTGAAACAGGAATCCTACCATTGACCTTTAGACGGCAAAAACTGGCAGCTAAATACTTAGCCAAAGTAGAGAACCCTCTCCCATATACCCACCCTCTCTACTCACGGCGACCAAAACCCACAACACCAAAACCTATTGGAATTCGGCTAAACTATATAACAGAAAGACTATTAAGAAACTCAAATAATACTGACGAATTCGACTCGACTCTGCCTTCGACAAGTGAAGAACTATCTATAGATACACAAATCACCAAACTCATAAACAAATCGTCCCAAGAGATCAACTACTGGAAAATAAAGGAAACTTTCATTAATAAAATAGAAAAATACCATCACCCAAAGATCATATAGGTACACTGATGGCTCGAAAATTGCTGAGTCTTCCTCCTGTGCCTACTACAAAGAAAATGCCTGCCAAAAATTCAAGCTCAACAAATTAAACAGCATCTACTTGGCCGAACTATTCACAATTCAGTTCGCATTATATCAATGCATTTGCAAAAACTCAAACCGAGTAAAATTCCTCATATGCACCTACTCGTTGAGTGCCCTAGTGAACATTAAAGATATATTTACAACAATCCAAGAGTACAAAAAATACATAATTGTATACAAATGTTCCGAGAGTTAAAAAAGGGTCATCTACTCCTTGTGGATTCCAAGCCACTTGGGGATAGATGGAAATGAAATAATAACAGAAGTCCATCACGCAGGGGCTGCGTAATCTAAGCAGATTTCCCACATAAAGTTATACAATAGAGAAATATCCATACGAGTGCCAAACAGTTACGGAAACGGCCAAACTAGCTTTCGGTAGAAAAGAATAGAAGCGACCATAGTTCGTCTGTTACAGTTAATAAAAATGCAAATATCTCGGTTAATATTCACGATAGAGAATAAATGTATATAAGAATATTTATAGTAAATCTAATTTTCAATAAGATTGGTTCATACAATTTTTCGATCCGATGTATAGTAACAGAGATAATTCGAACTTTCGAAATTCCCCCCTCCCTTTCCACTGGTCCGATTTCAGCTGTTAACGAACTTGATCTTTCTTTTTACATAAAACGATTAAATACCGAGTTTGGTGACGATTAAACAAAAATTGCGACTGCTAGAGTGTTAACAGACAAATATATATACAGTTTTGAACGGACCTCATTTTCGTCATCTCCTGGGTAGGATCGATGGACATTTGAAGAAATTTTTCGAAAATCGCGTAATGAGTACGACCTCAATAGCTGATTTCCCCTAAGGGAAATCCGCTAAAAGCAGATGTAGCAGCCAGAGAGGCCCACCAACTCGACTCCATCACCCCAACAACAATTACATCTACAGGGCTCTATCAACCACTCAAAGAAGATACTGATAAAAACTGGCAACTAATGTGGAAGGAAACCCAGAACAACAAACCAAAAACTATTAAAACCTCCATCCGTCCATGGAAATATTCGAAAAGAGACATCAGAAGAGAGAAGTCGTACCAGGAAGACTCCGAATAGGAGCACACAAGATTTTCGCATGATTATCTTATGAGAAAACATCAACTGCCGATGCGTAGGAAGTGAAACACAGACTTAACTATCTATCACATATTAATCGAATGCCATGCGTATACAAATATTCTAAACGAATAACAAATGAAAAACAAACAGAAATGTTTGAAAAACAAAATGTATTGTTTATGTAACACAAGTAGAAGTGGGTGTTAACTGAAGGCTGAAAACTGAAAAATGCAAATATCTCGGGTAATATTCAAGATAGAGTGTAAAAATATATAACAATATTTATAGTACATTTAATTTGCAATAAATTTCGTCCTATACACTTTTTCGAACCGACTTATAGTAACGGAGATATTTCATATTATCAAAATTTTCCCCTTAAACCCCCATTCTCCTCGTTGTCCGATTTCAACAGTAAAAAAACTGGATCTCTCTTTTAACATAAAACGATTAAATATCGAGTTTGGTAACGATCAAACAAAAATTACGACTGCTACTACAGTAAGACACACACACACACGCACACACACACACACACACACACACACACACACGTATACAGTTTTAAACAGACCTCATTTTCATCATTTACTAGGTAGGATCAATGGATATTTGAAGAACAATTTCGAAAATTGCTTTATGAATACGGTCTCAATAGCTGATTTTTGTTAAGGGAAATCTGCTAAAATTAATTAAACTAGTAGTTGAATTGTATCTTACTTGTGCGGGCAAGCCTAAAGCAATTCTTGACACATTTCTTCAGCTGAGAAAACGAGGACCAGCTCCGCTCACAGTGGTTGCACATGTACATGCATTCTCCTCCATCTGCAACAAAATATATACAAATATTTACATTTATCAAAAATAATACGTGTATGAGTGTGCCTTAAAGTGTCTGCGTGCTTGTGCATGTGTGTGTCATTGAAATCCTAATGATATGAAATGAAATATTCGACAAAAACCATGCCCCTTCAAAATAATACAACACACACATATATAATAAAAATTATATTTTTAAATTTAAGCAAATATATGGGGCTTTAATTCTTTTGGCTATTTTTATATTTACGAGACTCATATTAAATCCATGAGTTATATGTGTGTAGGCCTTATAGACCTTTACGATTCAATTATATGATTGTCTCGATAAGAAGATGTGCAGCTGAATAGAAGTTGATACCTGCTAATAATCTATGTTTTATAGATTATATACCCAATTGGTTTTACCAATAAAAATAAAGCTAAAATAAAAAAAAACAAAAAACAATGTTTAAAGGTGCCTAAAACATATAATTAATTAATTTAATATATTAAACATTTATAATTAGTGAACACATAAAATCAATAATTTAATTTAAAATTTTATTATTGCCAAGAATTCGAAATGTCAGCAGATATAGAGTTAGAGAGTTTTATTTCATGAATATTTAAAAACGGACGAATAGGAATTTTTATAATACCTTGTATATTCCTTACGATCTCGGTGGGTCCAGCTCTCCCCATTGCTTAGCAATGTCTTCTTTATATTCACTCTGCATGTTGTCGCATTCTTCAACCACCATAATAGGAATACTCATAGTGTGCCCAAAATTTAATTAAGATGAAAAGGAGTGCATTTTGCCCGTCAACGTGTTCCATTGAGGCTCCTGGAAATGATTTCTAGAAGTACTCCATCTGACGACTGGCTCTGACTAGTTGAGGAACTCTTCCATCTACTAGAAGGTTATTCACAGCTTCCAAGTTCCATGTTTTTTTCTTTCTATGCTCCAGCTTGCTTCTTTTTTGTGAAGCACTAAAATATATCTATGAACAGCACAATAAGTCGTTTATTTTTTACACCTCTAGAACACAGCAATAATAGTACATGTCACCAAATAAACTACGCTGATTCTAAGTAGTAGACTGCCAGAGCAGGAAATACACCACTCTCTCCTAACATACTGAAACCTTTATGTTGTCTGTTATTTTTACATAATTTTTGATAGTATGTGTGTGTATGTGTAGGCGTGCATTCGAGCCAAACAAAGCAAGAGAGAGGAGAGAAAGTGGTCAAGCAGAGAGATTATATGTGTTGTTATAGCAAGGCTGGGACCACTGTTCTTCGAATACCAAGGAGGGAGAGGAGAGAGAGAGATGAGAGGGAGAGAGAGAGAGAGAGAGAGAAGAGAGAGAGAGAGAGAGAGAGAGAGGACAGAGAGAGAGAGAGAGAGAGAGAGAGGAGAGAGAGAGAGAGGAGAGGAGAGAGAGAGAGAGAGAGAGAGAGAGAGAGAGAGAGAAGAGAGAGAGAGAGAGAGAGAGAGAGAGAGAGAGAGAGGAGAGAGAGAGAGAGAGAGAGAGAGAGAGAGAGAGAGAAGAGAGAGAGAGAGAGAGAGAGAGAGAGAGAGAGAGAGAGAGAGAGAGAGAGAGAGAGAGAGAGAGAGAGAGAGAGAGAGAGAGAGAGAGAGAGAGAGAGAGAGAGAGAGAGAGAGAGAGAGAGAGAGAGAGAGAGATGGAGAGAGAGAGAGAGAGAGAGAGAGAGAGAGAGAGAGAGAGAGAGAGAGAGAGAGAGAGAGAGAGAGAGAGAGAGAGAGAGAGAGAGAGAGAGAGAGAGAGAGAGAGAGAGAGAGAGAGAGAGAGAGAGAGAGAGAGAGAGAGAGAGAGAGAGAGAGAGAGAGAGAGACAGAGAGAGAGTGAGAGAGAGAGAGAGAGAGAGAGAGAGAGAGAGAGAGAGAGAGAGAGAGAGAGAGAGAGAGAGAGAGAGAGAGAGAGAGAGAGAGAGAGAGAGAGAGAGAGAGAGAGAGAGAGAGACAGACAGAGACAGAGAGAGAGGAAGATGCTCGATTAGAGGTGGCCAGCCTCCGCAAGTCCTCCTCTGAGTGCTTTTCTACTTTGCCCTACTCTACGATACATCATCTCCTTTCGACAATCACATTCTCTCAACAGGTTCCCATGATTGATGATATTAGGTTTGCCATACTATTTCATTAGTTGGCCATTACCTCAAATGGCCATCTGTCCTCCTCCATAATAGATCCAACTATTTAGCGCAATCTCTTCTTCCCAAGAGCAGCACAACTCTACCCAAATCTTTTGTGAGTCGACAGTCCACTGCCGAATATTACCGCACATATAATGTCTTATATCATCAGTTTCAAGAGAGGTTCTTGAGTCAGAGAGCTTTCTAAAAAGTATATAAGTATCTGGTCCCTGGGATCATTCTGGCTCCTACATCGAATCCTACATTAGAGCCATAGCTCCTAAATGTGTGCCCTCTGTCCCAACAAACTGCTGCTTTTTGAGTTAGTTAGGTAGAGTATATGAGGTGCTTACCTACAACGTCGGCAGGGATATTCAGCTCCTCCTTCCCTTCCCAGCAGCTCTCACTCGATCCTGACAAACATCATATGGCTAATCAATCAAACAACTCACTATAATAAGACTAAACAAATGATACGAGAAATTTATTATAGGGAAGCTGGTGGTAGAGGAACAAATCAATCTGCATGTACACATTTGACCTCTTTTCCGTTATATTCATTTTATTTAGGCAGAGTGCACTTTCACAGCAACAGCTCCATCTTCAGAGTGTTTGAAGAACATTAGAGAGCAATATCCCCCCCCCCCTGGTGTATATACACATATATATATATATATATATATATATATATATATATATATAGTTTTGAACGAACCTCATTTTTGCCATCTACTAGGTAGAATTAATAGACGTTTGTGGAAATTTTTCAAATTTCGTGTCATGAGTGCAACCTCAATAGTTGATACCCAGTAAGGGAAATCTGCTAAAATCTTAATTGATGACATCAAATTTGCATATGCATCTCATCTAGTAAAGAAGTGTTAAAATAATATTGGCTATTTAAGCATGGAATAAGACATTTCATGATATATTCTCTTACTGTTGAAGTGTGATTACTAAAAGTGGGCATTTACTGAAGGCTCAAAATCAAAAAATGCCAAAATCTTGGTTGATATATATATATATATATATATATATATATATATATGTATATATATAAATTATAGTATGTATAAGCTTAAAAAACAGTATTTTAACAATATCAATATATATATATATATATATATATATATATATATAGTTAAAAAACAATATTTTTATAATATTATATTTATAACAAAAGAACTTGACCATCAATTTTACAAAAATGCTTATATATTGAGAGACAACAATCAAATAAAAATTGTGACTGCTAGAGCAGTGACAGACAAGTATACATATATACTTTTGAAAAACCTTATTTTTGTCATCTCTTGAGTAGGACCGAAGAAATGTGTTGTAAATCTCGTGATAAGTATAAACTCAAGTTGATATATATTAAAGGAAATCTATAAAAAGAGTAGACTCCTAAAGCAGTGAGTAGTTTCAAATGAAATAGTATTTGGATCTTAATGAATTCTATTCATACTTAGTAGAGATTTCAAATATCATATAAATAAGTAATTCCATGAATATATATTTGAGAGAGAACTGATCAGCTGATCAACTGAGACCAATTTGACATAGCCTGTAATACTTTCAACATATAATATAAATAAGTTTATTTCATTCAATAAAACAATGAGCACAATCAGATTACTGCTATGATAAGTAGGAGTCAATATGATGTTTACCTGTCGATGTGTTGATAGGGACGTTGCTATCATCTTCATCGGAGAGTGGTTCTTCCTTAATAAATATCGAGACAATATCTCCACTTTCACTACCTGCATAACGAGCAATTGTAATTAGTAAACATTCACATTAAGAGTCGTAAACTATTATATTAAATTAAATAAAACAAAATGGCCAGTGCATTTTTAAGGGCCAAGGCCTGCTAAACGGATCTAGTGAGAGGTCGAGCAGTCAGCTAGGCATTGTGGTGGCAGATCACTCCACCATTCGAGTTGCTCCTCCATAGGCTCACGATGGTGAGCAGGCCCATCAGTGACTGTACAGCGGGTATGATGGAGACATGCCTAGCATCTAGCACAGTAATCCAACACTACCTACATCAGATGCAGAATTATGGTGGCAGATCACTCCACCATTCGAGTTGCTACTCCATAGCCTCACGATGGTGAGCAGGCCCATCAGTGACTGTACAGCGGGTATGATGGAGACATGCCTAGCATCTAGCACAGTAATCCAACACTACCTACATCAGCTGCAGAATTGTGGTGGCAGATCACTCCACCATTCGAGTTGCTACTCCATAGCCTCACGATGGTGAGCAGGCCCATCAGTGACTGTAAAGCGGGTATGATGGAGACAGGCCTAGCATCTAGCACAGTAATCCAACACTACCTACATCAGCTGCAGAATTGTGGTGGCAGATCACTCCACCATTCGGGTTGCTACTCCATAGCCTCACTATGGTGAGCAGGCCCAACGGTGAACAAACAAGCAGACACCAAAGCCAAAAATGCAGATACCGTGTCTATGGCATGTGAAAAGAATAAGCATCATGAAATTTTGAGAAAAAAATCATTGTACAAACAGAGGTTAAAATTATATATATAGGAGGAGGGGGGTAATTTAGGGCTGAAGTGGAACATTGTGGATTGGCAGCCACCTAATACAACCTATAACCCAGAATGAGTGTTACCCATAATCTTCAGTATAACCCCCCACTCCCGCTTGTCTCTACAAAAATTGGTATATTTTATAATCATGGTGAGTTTATGCTAATTTACATACCCAGTTGTAATTAATTAGTACAGACGTCTTCCACATGAAATTGTTGACACACGTTATAGGTTTTAGCATATAACTCATTTATACTTCAGTAAAAGACAAAAGTATATATGACAAAAGTTACTCTAAATAACACAATAAATAACTTTTGTTATGTGCATATTTGCCGAAAAAGCAATACGAAACGAAATATCACTATTTTTAATTTCAGGCTTCCCTTATAACCTCCACTCCTGTTTGTCTCAGAGAACATTAATATAGCCAAATGTGTAATTTAGTTTAGTAATAATATACATACCAAGTTTCATAAAATTTGGTTCAGCCGTTTATGTGTGAAAAGGTAACAAACAAACAAATAAAAAGACACCAAACAAATTTCAGATATCGTGCCTACGAAAAGTGAAACGTAAAAGTGAAATAAGTTCCTTACTATTAAAATATTTATATTTATCAATTCCAGTGGGGTGGGGGGGGCTAATTTAGGGCGGAATTGGAATATTGGCAGGTGCCTATTTTCCCCTATACCTCAAAATGAGTATTATCAAAAATCGAGCTTATAGAGTACTATGTGGTGGGAGGGGGAGGGCGGTGGTTATTTAGGGCGGAATTGGAATATTGGCAGGTGCCTATTTTCCCCTATACCTCAAAATGAGTATTATCAAAAATCGAGCTTATAGACTACTATGTGGTGGGAGGGGGAGGGCGGTGGTTATTTAGGGCGGAATTGGAATATTGGCAGGTGCCTATTTTCCCCTATACCTCAAAATGAGTATTATCAAAAATCGAGCTTATAGACTACTATGTGGTGGGAGGGGGAGGGCGGTGGTTATTTAGGGCGGAATTGGAATATTGGCAGGTGCCTATTTTCCCCTATACCTCAAAATGAGTATTATCAAAAATCGAGCTTATAGAGTACTATGTGGTGGGAGGGGGAGGGCGGTGGTTATTTAGGGCGGAATTGGAATATTGGCAGGTGCCTATTTTCCCCTATACCTCAAAATGAGTATTATCAAAAATCGAGCTTATAGACTACTATGCGGTGGGAGGGGGAGGGCGGTGGTTATTTAGGGCGGAATTGGAATATTGGCAGGTGCCTATTTTCCCCTATACCTCAAAATGAGTATTATCAAAAATCGAGCTTATAGACTACTATGCGGTGGGAGGGGGAGGGCGGTGGTTATTTAGGGCGGAATTGGAATATTGGCAGGTGCCTATTTTCCCCTATACCTCAAAATGAGTATTATCAAAAATCGAGCTTATAGACTACTATGCGGTGGGAGGGGGAGGGTGGTGGTTATTTAGGGCGGAATTGGAATATTGGCAGGTGCCTATTTCCCCCTATACCTCAAAATGAGTATTATCAAAAATCGAGCTTATAGACTACTATGCAGTGGGAGGGGGAGGGCAGTGGTTATTTAGGGCGGAATTGGAATATTGGCAGGTGCCTATTTTCCCCTATACCTCAAAATGAGTATTATCAAAAATCGAGCTTATAGACTACTATGCGGTGGGAGGGGGAGGGCGGTGGTTATTTAGGGCGGAATTGGAATATTGGCAGGTGCCTATTTTCCCCTATACCTCAAAATGAGTATTATCAAAAATCGAGCTTATAGACTACTATGCGGTGGGAGGGGGAGGGCGGTGGTTATTTAGGGCGGAATTGGAATATTGGCAGGTGCCTATTTTCCCCTATACCTCAAAATGAGTATTATCAAAAATCGAGCTTATAGAGTACTATGCGGTGGTTATTTAGGGTGGAATTGGAATATTGGCAGGTGCCTATTTTCCCCTATACCTCAAAATGAGTATTATCAAAAATCGAGCTTATAGACTACTATGCGGTGGGAGGGGGAGGGCGGTGGTTATTTAGGGCGGAATTGGAATATTGGCAGGTGCCTATTTTCCCCTATACCTCAAAATGAGTATTATCAAAAATCGAGCTTATAGACTACTATGCAGTGGGAGGGGGGGGGGGCTAATTTAGGGTGGAATTGGAATATTGGCCGGTGCCTATTTCCCCCTATACCTCAAAATGAGTATTATCAAAAATCGAGCTTATAGACTACTATGCGGTGGGAGGGGGAGGGCGGTGGTTATTTAGGGCTGAAGTGGATTATATTGGCAGGTGCCTATTTCCCCCTATACCTCAAAATGAGTATTATCAAAAATCGAGCTTATAGACTACTATGCGGTGGGAGGGGGAGGGTGGTGGTTATTTAGGGCGGAATTGGAATATTGGCAGGTGCCTATTTTCCCCTATACCTCAAAATGAGTATTATCAAAAATCGAGCTTATAGACTACTATGCGGTGGGAGGGGGAGGGCGGTGGTTATTTAGGGCGGAATTGGAATATTGGCAGGTGCCTATTTTCCCCTATACCTCAAAATGAGTATTATCAAAAATCGAGCTTATAGACTACTATGCGGTGGGAGGGGGAGGGCGGTGGTTATTTAGGGCGGAATTGGAATATTGGCAGGTGCCTATTTTCCCCTATACCTCAAAATGAGTATTATCAAAAATCGAGCTTATAGAGTACTATGTGGTGGGAGGGGGAGGGCGGTGGTTATTTAGGGCTGAAGTGGATTATATTGGCAGGTGCCTATTTCCCCCTATACCTCAAAATGAGTATTATCAATATTCGAGCTTATAGACTACTATGCAGTGGGAGGGGGAGGGCGGTGGTTATTTAGGGCGGAATTGGAATATTGGCAGGTGCCTATTTTCCCCTATACCTCAAAATGAGTATTATCAAAAATCGAGCTTATAGACTACTATGCGGTGGGAGGGGGAGGGTGGTGGTTATTTAGGGCGGAATTGGAATATTGGCAGGTGCCTATTTTCCCCTATACCTCAAAATGAGTATTATCAATATTCGAGCTTATAGACTACTATGTGGTGGGAGGGGGAGGGCGGTGGTTATTTAGGGCGGAATTGGAATATTGGCAGGTGCCTATTTTCCCCTATACCTCAAAATGAGTATTATCAAAAATCGAGCTTATAGACTACTATGTGGTGGGAGGGGGAGGGCGGTGGTTATTTAGGGCGGAATTGGAATATTGGCAGGTGCCTATTTTCCCCTATACCTCAAAATGAGTATTATCAAAAATCGAGCTTATAGACTACTATGCGGTGGGAGGGGGAGGGCGGTGGTTATTTAGGGCTGAAGTGGATTATATTGGCTGACCGTTGTTTATTAATCCTCATTACACAGATGAGTATAGGTCAATAATATTGTTTATTGGCTTATAATATTTATATAGTCTTATAACAGTGAGGAGGGGGGGGGGTGTAATTTAGGGCAGAACTGAAATATTCTGGCAGGCTGATGACTATATAATCTGTGTACTATAATGCAGAATGAGTATTATCAATAGTAATGATTGTAGACTATTATAATATTTATACTGACCATTGACAAAGGGGGGGGGGCTAAATATGGGCTAAAGTGGAGTATGGAATTACCCACTGATCCCTATAGCTAAATATGGGCTAAAGTGGAGTATGGAATTACCCACTGATCCCTATAGCTAAATATGGGCTAAAGTGGAGTATGGAATTACCCACTGATCCCTATAGCTAAATATGGGCTAAAGTGGAGTATGGAATTACCCACTGATCCCTATAGCTAAATATGGTCTAAAGTGGAGGTATGGAATTAACCACTGATCCCTATAGCTAAATATGGGCTATTGTGGAGTATGGAATTACCCACTGATCCCTATAGCTAAATATGGTCTAAAGTGGAGTATGGAATTACCCACTGATCCCTATAGCTAAATATGGTCTAAAGTGGAGTATGGAATTACCCACTGATCCCTATAGCTCGGAATGTATATTTTCGATAATCTAAAGTACAGACTATTATAATATGCATATTGATCTGAAAGGAAAATTGTGTTATCCAGTTTCCTATTAATCCCTATAACTCGAAAAATTTGTATTATCAATATTCAAGGTTATTTACTATTGCAATATTTTACTAGAACCAATAATCAAGAGTAATTTAGGTTAATGTAATGTGGGATGATTAATGTGAATATGTGATAGGAGTTATCTGAAATAATTACCCCTGGAATAGGAGGGTATATTTCTCGATTGTTGATTGGTCCAAGTCTAAGGGGCTCCATAAAATAAGTGCATCTTGTGTAGGAATTGATCAAATAATGTGCAGAGATCGGATTTGGCATTTGGATTCGATTAAAAAAATAAATAAAATTAAGAGTAAGTAACTCTGAGTATTAGTGTCCAGAGATTCATTTCTAAAATGGTTGGAATTACTGGATGAATGAAGCTGAGGGAAGGAGGAGCACATTGGTTATCTACTAGTGGACTTAAGTAGAGATGCAAATGGGCTGAAGGAGAGATCAATCCACTCTACCAATTATATAGAGTACAATCTCCAACTTGTAAATGCTCCATAGCTGGAAGAATGAGCTCTGTACATCTACCTCGAGGGGGGGGGGGAGGGAGCACAATGAAGATGAATTATTGCTGTATGTTATAGGAATATGGATGTAACTCACTTTCTAAATGCTCCATAGCCCTAGCTGTCAGCTTTGCGATTAGCTATCAGGAATCTATCTAGTGGGCAATCTAACCTACCTTCCAAGCAACCTCATTGCTCTATCCTCCGTGACGTCATTAGTAGCCATTCGGCCCCTGCCTGTATGTTGGCTAGGGCCATAATTCGTTTATTAGCCGAATTTTCTAAATTCCCCCATTACCCCCCCCCCCCGGTCCAAATTCAACCTTTATCCATTAGATCTTTAGTGTTCATGAAATGCTTACATATCGAGTTTGGTAACAATCTTGGAAATGACGACCAGTAGAGCCGTTTTATCAGGGCCCCTTTAAGGGCTACTGGCGCCTGTGTGCAAAAAAAAAGAAAAAAAAAAAAGGATTTTGGCGCCCCTTAAGGCATTTTGAATTTTTTTTTTATGGAAGGTAGGTGCTTGAAATAAAGCGAAGAACTGAACTTTAGTCATATTTATTTATAGACTAAAATATCGAAATGAAATAAACAGAATAAAATCTAATTTTTTTAGGCCCTTGGTTTTGGCACCCCTAAAGGACGGCGCCTATGTGCATTGCACACTTTGTACATATGGTAGTGGGGGTCCTGAGCTTTATAAATACAATAGCTAAGTTACACGGCTACGCCCGAGTTTTGTTAAGTTCGGTTCAGTCGCTAGTGCCCAATAAAATTGTTGGCTCCTGCTCCAGTTTTTAGTGTATATCTCTGTCTATACTTTGTTCTCTGGAACGGCGCCGGCCCTTCCCAGTGGCAGCAGTAAGCCCCCGCTGTGTAGCTGCTGGGTAGGGGAACCGTAGGAACAGTAGGTCCTTAGTCGGCTTTGCTGTTTCGGGCAAAGGGGGAAGTTTCTAGCGGCTTACTCAATATGAACTACGGGCTGGGTGGAGTCCGGAGTGGAGGCTTGCCTTCACTGCCGGTCATAGACATAGTGGTCGTGTGGTCAAAGCCCGAAGAAGTGGGAGCTGGTTAGTAGAGATTGTCCCTTCCATAGGATCGCTAGACCATCGTAGCGAATCCTCAGTTCCAGAGAGATGTGTTGGAAAAGGTGTAGGCTGGATTAAGGCTGTAATGGCTAGGTGCCTCCTGCATTGTTGGAAAGGTGTAGGCTGGATTAAGGCTGTAATGGCTAGGTGCCTCCTGCATTGTTGGAAAGGTGTAGGCTGGATTAAGGCTGTAATGGCTAGGTGCCTCCTGCATTGTTGGAAAGGTGTAGGCTGGATTAAGGCTGTAATGGCTAGGTGCCTCCTGCATTGTTGGAAAGGTGTAGGCTGGATTAAGGCTGTAATGGCTAGGTGCCTCCTACATTGTTGGAAAGGTGTAGGCTGGATTAAGGCTGTAATGGCTAGGTGCCTCCTGCATTGTTGGAAAGGTGTAGGCTGGATTAAGGCTGTAATGGCTAGGTGCCTCCTGCATTGTTGGAAAGGTGTAGGCTGGATTAAGGCTGTAATGGCTAGGTGCCTCCTACATTGTTGGAAAGGTGTAGGCTGGATTAAGGCTGTAATGGCTAGGTGCCTCCTGCATTGTTGGAAAGGTGTAGGCTGGATTAAGGCTGTAATGGCTAGGTGCCTCCTGCATTGTTGGAAAGGTGTAGGCTGGATTAAGGCTGTAATGGCTAGGTGCCTCCTGCATTGTTGGAAAGGTGTAGGCTGGATTAAGGCTGTAATGGCTAGGTGCCTCCTGCATTGTTGGATAGATGTAGGCTGGATTAAGGCTGTAATGGCTAGGTGCCTCCTGCATTGCTGCCACATTTCGAATGGCTACACAGTGTCTATACTTTGTTATAAAACAAATGTGAATATAAGAAAAGTTATTGTAAATAACTAAATAAACATATTTTGCCATGTGCATATTTGCCGAAAAACCAATAGGAAACGAAATATTATTATTATATATTGCTATTTTTAATTTCATGCCCCCACTCCTGCTCGTTCCTAGAAATGTTGGCACAGCTTATTATCATGGTAGAGTTAGTGCTATTTCACACCGAGTTTTCTTTAGTTCGGTTGAGTCTTTTATGCCAAATAAAATCGTTGACACCCGCTATAGTTTTTAGCGTATAACTCATTTATACTTCGGTATTTACAAAAGTGTATATAACAAAAGTTACTCTAAATAACACAGTAAACAGCTTTTAATATGCACATATTGGCCAAAAAAAAAAAAAAAAAAAAAAACAATACGAAACTGAATATCGCTACTTTTAATATCAGGCTTCCCATTTAATTTATAACCCCCACTCCTGTTCGTCTCAGAGAATATTAATATAGCCTAAAGTCTAAGATGGGCTAGTAGTAATATACATACCAAGTTTCATAAAATTCGGTTCAGCCGTTTTTGCGTGAAAAGGTAACAAACAAATAAACAAACAAACAAACAAACAGACACCAAAGAAACAAAATGCAGTTATGGTGTCTATGACATGTGAAACGAAAAGTTATCGTGAAATTTCGTGAAAAAAATCAATGTACAGACAGAGGTTACAATTTTATATATATACTAGCTCAGATACCCACCTTCGCCCGTGAATTGATTTGAGGCTGAATGGTGATGGTATTTTTTTGGCAAAGCTTTACTTTGTACACTATTTTGACATTTACCCGTCCCAGTGTTTAGGGTTAATACCCGTTGTTGGCATTTGTTAATAATAAAATTAATTTCTTATGTAAGTCTTCACTGTCCTCCAAATTGTCATATTTCCTGTCTCCTGTGCATTATACATAGATTTCAGTTATTAAGGACAAAATATTAACATAGATTTACATTGCTTTTTCCAGGTGAGGTACCTCATAGTTTAAATTGGAATGAATTGTTGAGCGTATCAATACTTCTACGCAAATTACTTGCTCTACACATTGTTCCTGGAGATGTGTATAAAATAACAGTCAATCTCAATAACAAAGTAAACAACTTTTCTTATGTGCATGTTTGTCGAAAAACGAATAGACAATGAGATATTTCAGGTCTTCCTTATAACCGCCTCTCCCGTTCTAAACTAAAAATTTTAATATAGCTTATAATCATGGAAGAATTAGTGTTAATTGACATACCGAGTTTTGTTAAGTTCGGTTCAATCGTTAGCGCCCAATAAAGTAGTTGACTCCCGCTTTAGTTTATAATGTATATCTCGTTTATACATTGTTAAAAGACAAAAATGGATATCACAAAAGTTACTCTAAATAACAAAATTAACAACTTTTGTTATGATCATATTTGCCGAAAAACGAATAGAGAACGAAATACTGCTATTTTTAATTTCAGGCCTCCCTTACAACCCCCACTCCTGCCCGTCCCTAGAAATGTTGGTATGGCTTGTTATAATGAAAGCATTAGTGCTAATACACATACCAAGTTTTATTTATTTTGGTTGGGTCTTTTGTCCCAAATAAAATTGTTCACTTCCGCTATAGGTTTTAGCGTATATATCGTTTATAATTCAGTATACGAAAAAACTGTATATAACAAATGTTACTCCAAATAACAAAATAACGAACTTTTGTTATGTACATATTTGTCGAAAAGCCAATAGGAAACGAAATATCGCTATTTTTAATTTCAGGTTTCCCTTATAACCCCCACTCCTGTTCTTCTCAGAGGATATTAATATAGCCTAAAGTCTAAGTTGGGTTAGTAGTAATATACATACCAAGTTTCATAAAATTCCGTTCAGCCGTTTATGCGTGAAAAGTTAACAAAAAAACAAACAAACACACACTAAAGAAACAAAATGCAGTTATGGTGTCTATGACATGTGAAAAGAAATATTCTGAATGAATATTCTAAGGAAAACAATAAAGCGTTGACCTTTATCTCACATGGTAAACCTAGAATGACGAGTTCGATTCTCGCCTGGGCAAAGGAAATTATTTAGTGACGAAAGTCATTAAATAACATCCTAAAATCCCACCCTGGCTAGAAAAGGGTGGTAACCTGTAGATAACCCGTCCCAATTAGCCTAAGTTGCAAAAAGTGGACGTTAATAAATAATAATAATAATAATATCTATTTCGATTATTTAGTTCTAAGTATGATTCGGATTAGTGAGGTTATAAATCTCCCCCCCCCCCCTTCTCCTCATTTATTCATTTTTCCTAGAAAATAACTTTGTTATTTATTTACAATAGAAATTTAAACTATAAGAGCATTTCCATTGTTTAATTTGTATAATATATTATTTAAAAAAAAAAAAAATCATGCTGAATTTCCTCAAGGAGTGATAGCGGAAGTAGTAGTGAATCAAACTCTTTGATTTTGGTAATATACTATCTTATTTCCGATATCTTCATGTTATTGAAACAAATGTGTACTATCACTAGCTGAGATACCCGGCTTCGCACGGGAATTCATTTGAGGCTGGATGGTGATGGTATTTGTTTTGGCAAGGCTTTACTTTGCACAATATTTTGACATTCACACTTCCCAGTGTTTACGGTTAATACCCGTCGTTTCTGTGGATTTGTTAATAATAAAATTAATTTTTTATGTAAGACTCACTGTCCTCCATATTGTCATATTTCTCGTTGCCTGTGAATTATGCATAGATTTAAATTATTAAGGACAAAATATTATAATAATATATTATAATTTGAATTAATTTTTACAGGTGAAGTACCTGGTAGCTCATTTTGAAAAGAATTGTTGAGCAAATTTCTCTAAATAACAAGATAAACAGCTTTTGTTTTGTGCATATTTGCCAAAATCCCAATAGGAAACGAAAAGCACTATTATTAATTTCAGGCCTCCCTTATAACCCCCACTCCTGCCCGTCCCTAGAAATGTTAGTATGGCTTATTATAAGGAAAGCGTTAGTGCTAATACACATACCGAGTGTTTTATTTAGGTCGGTTGAGTCTTTTGTGCCAAATAAAATTGTTGACTCCCGTTATAATTTTTAGCGTATAACGCCTGTATACTTCGATATACTATGATAGTGTATATAAAAAAAGTTTCTCTAAATAACAAAATAAACAACTTTTGTTATGTGCATATTTTCCGAAACCCCAATAGGAAACGAATATCGCTATATTTAATTTCAGGCCTCCCTTATAACCCCCCCTAGAAATGTTAGTATGGCTTATTATAAGGAGGCGTTAGTGCTAATTCACCTACCGAGTTTGGTTTAGTTCGGTTGAGTTTTTTGTGCCAAATAAAATTGTTGACTTCCGCAGTAGTTTTTAACGTATAACTCATTTATACTTAGGTATACGACAATAATAATATATAATTTTGAACGGACCTCATTTTCGTCATCTCCTGGTTAGGATCGATGGACATTTGAAGAAATCGCGTGAAGAGTACGACCTCAATAGCTGATTTCCCTTAAGGTAAATCTGCTAAAATGCTATACACTGATATGATATTTGGGGCTAATAATGTTTTAGAAAATACGAAATAACGCTATATCGTTTTCTATTGGTTATTCGGCAAATGTGCACTTTTAACAAGAGTTGTTTATTTCGATATTTAAAGCAACATTTGTTATATACACTATTGTCGTACACCGAACAATATATGAGATACACGCAAAAATTATAGTGGACGTCAACAATTTTGTAAGTCACTAATGACTAAACCGAACTACAAAAAATTGTGCATGTGATTCAGCATTAACTATTAGCATGATTATATCAAAATGTCTAATGATTACTTAGTGTTGTATTGAAGCTATATATGAAAAATCGATGTACTTCGTTTCCTATTAGTTTCTCTACAAACATGCACATATTAGAAGGTGTTCATTTTGCTATTTAGGCTAACTTTTGTCGAAAAATGAAGTAAAAACGAGATATACGCGATTAACTAAAGCGGGAGTCAACAGTTTTATTAGTATTCATTTAAGTGTTTTTAAAATAGGCATACAATGAAGAATGATGTTATGTTATAGCCTTATATGATAGTACTAATTGCAAGCTTTGAGGATTAGTGAGTTTATAAATCTCCGCCACCGCCGTCCTCATTTATTTATTTTCCCTAGAAAATAAATTTGCTATTTAATTCCAATAATAATAATACTTAATTTGTATAATGTATTATTTAAACATACTGCATTTGCACAAGAAGTGATAGTAGTGGACGTTGGGGGAAACAAACTCTTTGGTTCTGGTAATATATTATCTTATTTCCGATATCTTGAAGTTATTGAAACAAATATGTACTATCATAACAATTAAATGTTACTTGGTAATGCCATTATGACATTAGACAATATGCGTTTAAACTCGATATGATTGATTAAGTATTACTTAGGTTGCAGGGACGGCGGCCATATCTTCCCCTCGACTAGCTTTTTCAATATAAATGAAATTAATTTTAGGGTAACACTATTATCAATTCCATCCAGTAGATAAATTATTAAAACATTCGAAGCGTTTAATATATTGAATGAATCATTTAAGGAAAACAATATTGATATATCTCACGCGGGAGTTTTATTTAATTTAATTATTTAATTCCATCAGGTAGATAAATTATTAAAATAATATTTTGGATCAATAATTTAAGGAGCTCAATGTTGATGCGGGAGCAGACGTCGAAAGGAGGCTAAAGCAGTTAATTGAGTTTACCCACTTCCTGTGAAATGCTGGCATCACTGCAAGTGATTTCTATTGAGATTTACTATGCTATTCATTATTATGGTTTGAATTATTCAAAAATGGTTTGTCCAAAACATGGAGAGGGATTGATTTAGTTAACATTTTCTTTAATTCTTTTAAAAAAAATATCTATTCTGTAAGTCCCCAAAAGTTAAGAGGTCTCCCACTCCTGCTCGTCTCTGAGAATTAGTATAGCCTATAGACTAAGTTGAATATACATACCAAGCTGCGGGTAGCGATGGCAAGGCCTACTCCAACCACCTCAAGTTAGGAGGCCTCCCAGTCCTGCTCGTCTCTGAGAATTAGTATAGCCTATAGACTAAGTTGAATATACATACCAAGCTGCGGGTAGCGATGGCAAGGCCTACTCCAACCACCTCAAGTTAAGAGGCTCCACCTCCTGCTCGTCTCTGAGAATTGGTATAGCCTATAGACTAAGGTGAATATACATACCAAGCTGCGGGTAGCGATGGCAAGGCCTACTCCAACCACCTCAAGTTAAGAGGTCTCCCACTCCTGCTCGTCTCTGAGAATTAGTATAGCCTATAGACTAAGTTGAATATACATACCAAGCTGCGGGTAGCGATGGCAAGGCCTACTCCAACCACCTCAAGTTAAGAGGTCTCCCACTCCTACTCGTCTCTGAGAATTAGTATAGCCTATAGACTAAGGTGAATATACATACCAAGCTGCGGGTAGCGATGGCAAGGCCTACTCCAACCATCTCAAGTTAAGAGGTCTCCCACTCCTGCTCGTCTCTGAGAATTGGTATAGCCTATAGACTAAGGTGAATATACATACCAAGCTGCGGGTAGCGATGGCAAGGCCTACTCCAACCATCTCAAGTTAAGAGGTCTCCCACTCCTGCTCGTCTCTGAGAATTGGTATAGCCTATAGACTAAGGTGAATATACATACCAAGCTGCAGGTAGCGATGGCAAGGCCTACTCCAACCACCTCAAGTTAAGAGGTCTCCCACTCCTGCTCGTCTCTGAGAATTGGTATAGCCTATAGACTAAGGTGAATATACATACCAAGCTGCGGGTAGCGATGGCAAGGCCTACTCCAACCATCTCAAGTTAAGAGGTCTCCCACTCCTGCTCGTCTCTGAGAATTGGTATAGCCTATAGACTAAGGTGAATATACATACCAAGCTGCAGGTAGCGATGGCAAGGCCTACTCCAACCACCTCAAGTTAAGAGGTCTCCCACTCCTGCTCGTCTCTGAGAATTGGTATAGCCTATAGACTAAGGTGAATATACATACCAAGCTGCAGGTAGCGATGGCAAGGCCTACTCCAACCACCTCAAGTTAAGAGGTCTCCCACTCCTGCTCGTCTCTGAGAATTGGTATAGCCTATAGACTAAGGTGAATATACATACCAAGCTGCAGGTAGCGATGGCAAGGCCTACTCCAACCACCTCAAGTTAAGAGGTCTCCCACTCCTGCTCGTCTCTGAGAATTGGTATAGCCTATAGACTAAGGTGAATATACATACCAAGCTGCGGGTAGCGATGGCAAGGCCTACTCCAACCATCTCAAGTTAAGAGGTCTCCCACTCCTGCTCGTCTCTGAGAATTGGTATAGCCTATAGACTAAGGTGAATATACATACCAAGCTGCGGGTAGCGATGGCAAGGCCTACTCCAACCACCTCAAGTTAAGAGGTCTCCCACTCCTGCTCGTCTCTGAGAATTGGTATAGCCTATAGACTAAGGTGAATATACATACCAAGCTGCGGGTAGCGATGGCAAGGCCTACTCCAACCATCTCAAGTTAAGAGGTCTCCCACTCCTGCTCGTCTCTGAGAATTGGTATAGCCTATAGACTAAGGTGAATATACATACCAAGCTGCGGGTAGCGATGGCAAGGCCTACTCCAACCATCTCAAGTTAAGAGGTCTCCCACTCCTGCTCGTCTCTGAGAATTGGTATAGCCTATAGACTAAGGTGAATATACATACCAAGCTGCGGGTAGCGATGGCAAGGCCTACTCCAACCATCTCAAGTTAAGAGGTCTCCCACTCCTGCTCGTCTCTGAGAATTGGTATAGCCTATAGACTAAGGTGAATATACATACCAAGCTGCGGGTAGCGATGGCAAGGCCTACTCCAACCATCTCAAGTTAAGAGGTCTCCCACTCCTGCTCGTCTCTGAGAATTGGTATAGCCTATAGACTAAGGTGAATATACATACCAAGCTGCAGGTAGCGATGGCAAGGCCTACTCCAACCACCTCAAAATCTTCTCTATTTCCTTAAATACTTTCATCGATCGGTGTAAGGATGAGGCGTAAATAATAGATATTACTTTGTTTTATGAATATCCATTTAATGTAACAGGATGTAATACACATAGGCCTCTGCAATATATAGAATGGAAGTTAATACTAACAAGTATGATTAGGTATTATACATTTAGTTGCTGTATGTTATTAGAGTAATAATATTAAGTAATTACATCATTATTTCATTGTAACCATTTTAGGATATAATAGATGAATATGCTCTCAGTGCAGCTGCCAGTCCAGTTTCATTATCATCAACTTAGGATGTAAAGGATGAATATGCTCTCAGTGCAGCTGCCAGTCCAGTTTCATTATCATCAACTTAGGATGTAAAGGATGAATATGCTCTCAGTGCAGCTGCCAGTCCAGTTTCATTATCATCAACTTAGGATGTAAGGATGAATATTCTCTAAGTGCAGCTGCCAGTCCATTTTCATTATCATCAACTTATGATGTAAAGGATGAATATGCTCTCAGTGCATCTGCCAGTCCAGTTTCATTATCATCAACTTAGGATGTAAAGGATGAATATGCTCTCAGTGCAGCTGCCAGTCCAGTTTCATTATCATCAACTTAGGATGTAAAGGATGAATATGCTCTCAGTGCAGCTGCCAGTCCAGTTTCATTATCATCAACTTAGGATGTAAAGGATGAATATGCTCTCAGTGCAGCTGCCAGTCCAGTTTCATTATCATCAACTTAGGATGTAAAGGATGAATATGCTCTCAGTGCAGCTGCCAGTCCAGTTTCATTATCATCAACTTAGGATGTAAAGGATGAATATGCTCTCAGTGCAGCTGCCAGTCCAGTTTCATTATCATCAACTTAGGATGTAAAGGATGAATATGCTCTCAGTGCAGCTGCCAGTCCAGTTTCATTATCATCAACTTAGGATGTAAAGGATGAATATGCTCTCAGTGCAGCTGCCAGTCCAGTTTCATTATCATCAACTTAGGATGTAAAGGATGAATATGCTCTCAGTGCAGCTGCCAGTCCAGTTTCATTATCATCAACTTAGGATGTAAAGGATGAATATGCTCTCAGTGCAGCTGCCAGTCCAGTTTCATTAACATCAACTTAGGATGTAAAGGATGAATATGCTCTCAGTGCAGCTGCCAGTCCAGTTTCATTATCATCAACTTAGGATGTAAAGGATGAATATGCTCTCAGTGCAGCTGCCAGTCCAGTTTCATTATCATCAACTTAGGATGTAAAGGATGAATATGCTCTCAGTGCAGCTGCCAGTCCAGTTTCATTATCATCAACTTAGGATGTAAAGGATGAATATGCTCTCAGTGCAGCTGCCAGTCCAGTTTCATTATCATCAACTTAGGATGTAAAGGATGAATATGCTCTCAGTGCAGCTGCCAGTCCATTTTCATTATCATCAACCTAGGATGTTAAGGATGAATATGCTCTCAGTGCAGCTGCCAGTCCAGTTTCATTATCATCAACTTAGGATGTAAAGGATGAATATGCTCTCAGTGCAGCTGCCAGTCCAGTTTCATTATCATCAACTTAGGATGTAAAGGATGAATATGCTCTCAGTGCAGCTGCCAGTCCAGTTTCATTATCATCAACTTAGGATGTAAAGGATGAATATGCTCTCAGTGCAGCTGCCAGTCCAGTTTCATTAACATCAACTTAGGATGTAAAGGCTGAATATGCTCTCAGTGCAGCATCCAGTCCAGTTTCATTATCATCAACTTAGGATGTAAAGGATGAATATGCTCTCAGTGCAGCTGCCAGTCCAGTTTCATTATCATCAACTTAGGATGTAAAGGATGAATATGCTCTCAGCGCAGCTGCCAGTCCAGTTTCATTATCATCAACTTAGGATGTAAAGGATGAATATGCTCTCAGTGCAGCTGCCAGTCCAGTTTCATTATCATCAACTTAGGATGTAAAGGATGAATATGCTCTCAGCGCAGCCGCCAGTCCAGTTTCATTATCATCAACTTAGGATGTAAAGGATGAATATGCTCTCAGTGCAGCTGCCAGTCCAGTTTCATTAACATCAACTTAGGATGTAAAGGCTGAATATGCTCTCAGTGCAGCTGCCAGTCCAGTTTCATTATCATCAACTTAGGATGTAAAGGATGAATATGCTCTCAGTGCAGCTGCCAGTCCAGTTTCATTAACATCAACTTAGGATGTAAAGGATGAATATGCTCTCAGTGCAGCTGCCAGTCCAGTTTCATTATCATCAACTTAGGATGTAAAGGATGAATATGCTCTCAGTGCAGCTGCCAGTCCAGTTTCATTATCATCAACTTAGGATGTAAAGGATGAATATGCTCTCAGTGCAGCTGCCAGTCCAGTTTCATTATCATCAACTTAGGATGTAAAGGATGAATATGCTCTCAGTGCAGCTGCCAGTCCAGTTTCATTATCATCAACTTAGGATGTAAAGGATGAATATGCTCTCAGTGCAGCTGCCAGTCCAGTTTCATTATCATCAACTTAGGATGTAAAGGATGAATATGCTCTCAGTGCAGCTGCCAGTCCAGTTTCATTATCATCAACTTAGGATGTAAAGGATGAATATGCTCTCAGTGCAGCTGCCAGTCCAGTTTCATTATCATCAACTTAGGATGTAAAGGATGAATATGCTCTCAGTGCAGCTGCCAGTCCAGTTTCATTATCATCAACTTAGGATGTAAAGGATGAATATGCTCTCAGTGCAGCTGCCAGTCCAGTTTCATTATCATCAACTTAGGATGTAAAGGATGAATATGCTCTCAGTGCAGCTGCCAGTCCAGTTTCATTATCATCAACTTAGGATGTAAAGGATGAATATGCTCTCAGTGCAGCTGCCAGTCCAGTTTCATTATCATCAACTTAGGATGTAAAGGATGAATATGCTCTCAGTGCAGCTGCCAGTCCAGTTTCATTATCATCAACTTAGGATGTAAAGGATGAATATGCTCTCAGTGCAGCTGCCAGTCCAGTTTCATTATCATCAACTTAGGATGTAAAGGATGAATATGCTCTCAGTGCAGCTGCCAGTCCAGTTTCATTATCATCAACTTAGGATGTAAAGGATGAATATGCTCTCAGTGCAGCTGCCAGTCCAGTTTCATTATCATCAACTTAGGATGTAAAGGATGAATATGCTCTCAGTGCAGCTGCCAGTCCAGTTTCATTATCATCAACTTAGGATGTAAAGGATGAATATGCTCTCAGTGCAGCTGCCAGTCCAGTTTCATTATCATCAACTTAGGATGTAAAGGATGAATATGCTCTCAGTGCAGCTGCCAGTCCAGTTTCATTATCATCAACTTAGGATGTAAAGGATGAATATGCTCTCAGTGCAGCTGCCAGTCCAGTTTCATTATCATCAACTTAGGATGTAAAGGATGAATATGCTCTCAGTGCAGCTGCCAGTCCAGTTTCATTATCATCAACTTAGGATGTAAAGGATGAATATGCTCTCAGCGCAGCCGCCAGTCCAGTTTCATTATCATCAACTTAGGATGTAAAGGATGAATATGCTCTCAGTGCAGCTGCCAGTCCAGTATCATTATCATCAACTTAGGATGTAAAGGATGAATATGCTCTCAGTGCAGCTGCCAGTCCAGTTTCATTATCATCAACTTAGGATGTAAAGGATGAATATGCTCTCAGTGCAGCTGCCAGTCCAGTTTCATTATCATCAACTTAGGATATAAATGACGAATAAATAATAAATTTTAATTTAGGCTGCTATTTATGAAACAATACCTTCTATTAATGGAATGAAACTAATTTATCGGTTAGCAACTATCTGTAATATGGCGATAAACATTTCACACAACTAAATCGTCATCAAATTTGAAATGAAATGACATCTATTTATTTCCACTAAATATTAAACCCATTATGGAATATTTTCAAAATTAGACAAATATTAGCCAATTATAATTGGTCCTTTCACACAATGGTTGGAAAGTAGTTCAATGAATACATTTTTCAATATTTTATTACCAGCTCAATAATTATTTTTACTGATTTTGTTAATTTTTATAAGACATCGATTTTTTAAAATCAGTTGACGTGTTTGTTATTTATCATCAGTTTTAGTTAGAGTGGGATGTATAAACTATGAAATAGGTGTCTTTATCTTGAAGAGACAATCACCTCATCATTAATTGATTTTTGACCTCGAAACGTATTTCAGTTTTATTATATACTTATTAAGTATTCATCATGAGTGTAAAAAGTCTACACAAGCATAAAAAGTCGACACATGATGCCAGCCAAAAGTTTCTGCATCTGCATATGGGGTTTCTGCATCTGCATATGGGGTTTCTGCATCTGCATATGGGGTTTCTGCATCTGCATATGGGGTTTCTGCATCTGCATATGGGGTTTCTGCATCTGCATATGGGGTTTCTGCATCTGCATATGGGGTTTCTGCATCTGCATGTGGGGTTTCTGCATCTGCATATGGGGTTTCTGCATCTGCATATGGGGTTTCTGCATCTGCATATGGGGTTTCTGCATCTGCATATGGGGTTTCTGCATCTGCATGTGGGGTTTCTGCATCTGCATATGGGGTTTCTGCATCTGCATATGGGGTTTCTGCATCTGCATGTGGGGTTTCTGCATTTTGTTATTTAGAGTAACTTATGTTGCATTGACTTTTGTCGTAAAGTGAAGTAAACACGGGTATACGCTAAAACTATAGTGGGAGTCATTGATTTTATTAGTAGTTATTTAAGTATTTTTAATAAATGCATATTATGACAAAAATTATGTTATGTTTTTTTCTTATATGATAGTTCTAAGTATGATTCGGATTTAGGAGGTTAAAAATCTCCGTCGCCCCTCCCCATTAATTTATTTTTCCTAGAAAATAACTTTGTTATTTATTTCCAATAGGAATGTAAACTATAAGAGCATTTCCATTATTTAATTTGTATAATGTATTATTTAAACAAAGTCTTGCTGAAATTGCACAAGGAGTGATACGGAAGTTGTAGGGACTTCTTTGGTTCTGGTAATATATTTTTTTATTTCCGATATCTTGATGTTATAGAAACAAATATGTACTATAATAACAATTAAACGTTAATGGTAATGTCATTATGACAAAAGACAATTTGTCTGTAAACTCGATATGATTGTTTAAAGTAGCACTCATTTTGCAGGGAGGTTGGCGATCTCTTCCCCTCACCTAGCTTTTTGAATATAAATGAAATTATTTTTAGGGTAATACTATTATTTAATTACATCAGGTAGATAAATTATTAAAATAATATTTTGAATCAATAATTACAGGAAAACAATGTTGATAAACCTCATGCGGGGACCGGAGGCTAAAACAGTTAATTGAGTTTACTTATTTCCTGTGAAATGCTGCCATTACTGGAAGTGATTTCTAATGAGATTTATATAATCTTATGTTTAATACTATGCTTAAACTATATGTGCTCGGATTGGGTTTTGACAGGAAATATGTTCATTATAGATGATATTTAATTGTAGTAAATGCTATCCATAATTATGGTTTGAAGTATTCAAAAACGGAGGGTCTAAGGTGTACAGGGATAGGTTAGGAACACCTTTTCATTTATTCTTGAAAACTAAAATTTCTATTCTATTATTCCCCAAATGTTACCCTTTAGGATTGGCTACTTCAGAAAAACATTACGGCGTGGAGGGAAATATAATTGTAGACATTGAAGTCTTGCTATAAAAATACCATCATTAGTCAGTCAACAATGATTTCCCGGACATCGCCGGATACCTTAGATAGTATATTAATATTTAAATGTCAGAACAGATCAATAAGGCTTATACTGGACAGGAATGGGTTGACCCTATTAAAAAAATATCTTTTCTTTAAAAATAAATTAAAGAACTTCATGCCTGAAGGATGTTTTATATACAAGATGAATACTATCAACAATGTCACATTATTAAATAAAACTACAAAATACTCGTCATAATAAATCGGCCAAAAATAATTTCTGATCAGGTACATTGTTTCCTCAAGGTGAGACAACTTTCTGATAATTTATAAACCATGTTAATGAATAAAAGATGGTAAGTCATATACTTAAAGTGGTATCATGATTGCAAAAAAATTTAATTTATATTATATAATTAAACTAAATTTAATTATTAAATCGATAAAATTTTTAAAATGTATTCATGAATTTCACCTAATTTTATAATGAATGTATTATATAAGAATAAATGTACACATAGACATATTAGTAAATGTTTGATAGAAAACAAAAATATCTGACCTATTATGTTATAGGCATATTATGTTATAGGTGGGGCCAGTGCATAAGGTTGAGGGAAGTGGAACATGCTCGATTGTGCTTTTGCATCCATGAAGATTGGAAGGGACCTAATATGTTTGGGATTCCAAAATGCAATCTGGGATGCAGCCTAGCAATCCATTCCAAAATGCAATCTGGGATGCAGCCTAGCAATCCATTCCAAAATGCAATCTGGGATGCAGCCTAGCAATCCATTCCAAAATGCAATCTGGGATGCAGCCTAGCAATCCATTCCAAAATGCAATCTGGGATGCAGCCTAGCAATCCATTCCAAAATGCAATCTGGGATGCAGCCTAGCAATCCATTCTAATTCAGAAATCCTAAACATTTCCAGTAACAATCATCCTAATTCCCGATTGCATAGAGTTGGGTTTTTACCATCAAAATGTTTCGCATCTGTAGTGATTACATGTTGTTGATGGGAAGGAAGTGATGACAAATGATACCTACACATTATTAGAAAAAGTAAGGACACACTACTTCCATAACATTACTAGATTAAGATATTTATGTATAATTAAAGTGAATACTCATTAGTTTTTTTGGGAAATTACCCAAATACGTTAGAGCACAACTGATTTTCAGATGTGTTTGTTTTTCAACTGCAATTATTTCTGGAATGGTTGCCACCTGCCAATAGCTCGGTTCTGTAAGATATGTCCATAAAGCTGTCAGTTCAGTTTCCCAAGTTGTCAACAGTTTGCTCAGATCCACATCCGACCTCACCATTCACTCACCATCATATTACCAAATCCACTCTTTACGAGAGTAAGGGATTATGATTGAGTGTAAATGAGAAGTTTGGAAAAAGTCAGTCAACGTGACGTCATTGACAGCTTGAGGGGATCGTTGAACCAGGACAAAGTTGAGTCAATGTTTCAATGATATTTCAGTTGTATTTGACTAAGAAATGCTTTCCTCAGACAGGCGTCGTGCAAAGCGAACACCTAGTCAAATAATAATTTATGACCATAGGGATGAAGCCAGAATGCCATGAGGTTATCCTCACATCCTGGATGAAGCCAGAATGCCATGAGGTTATCCTCATATCCTGGATAAAGCCAGAATGCCATGAGGTTATCCACATATCCTGGATGAAGCCAGAATGCCATGAGGTTATCCTCATATCCTGGATGACGCCAGAATGCCATGAGGTTATCCTCATATCCTGAATAAAGCCAGAATGCCATGAGGTTATCCACATATCCTGGATGAAGCCAGAATGCCATGAGCAGGGAATGCAATAATTATTGTTCTCCTAATAGATCGTTGGAAATAGAATTACTTTGGATATGGAACATGTCGCTTCCTAAGTATTATTTAGGAATGCTATGTTACATATCAATAAAATGAAAAAAGTTGTATTGATTCTTAAAATCATTTTTGGACTAGTTTGGCGAGGCTATGCCTCTTCACATACAGGCAAATAGAAGACTAAGAGCTAACTAGAACAAGGACTAGACAATTAGACAATGCTGAGAATGGTTCAAGCCAGCTGATTAATATCGATACTCATACAAAATGAGATTTGCACCTCGCACACACTCAATTACCAAATAGCAAACAGCACTGTAAACCCAGAAAGGTATAACAATAGCAAACAGGTCTGTAAACCCAGAAAGGTATAACAATAGCAAACAGGACTGTAAACCCAGAAAGGTATAACAATAGGAAACAGGACTGTAAACCCAGAAAGGTATAACAATAGCAAACAGCACTGTAAACCCAGCAAGGTATAACAATAGCAAACAGCACTGTAACCCAGGAAGGTATAACAATAGCAAACAGGACTGTAAACCCAGAAAGGTATAACAATAGCAAACAGCACTGTAAACCCAGAAAGGTATAACAATAGCTAACAGCACTGTAAACCCAGAAAGGTATAACAATAGCTAACAGCACTGTAAACCCAGAAAGGTATAACAATAGCAAACAGGACTGTAAACCCAGAAAGGTATAACAATAGCAAACAGGACTGTAAACCCAGAAAGGTATAACAATAGCAAACAGGACTGTAAACCCAGAAAGGTATAACAATAGCAAACAGGACTGTAAACCCAGAAAGGTATAACAATAGCAAACAGGACTGTAAACCCAGAAAGATATAACAATAGCTAACAGGACTGTAAACCCAGAAAGGTATAACAATAATACGGTTAGATTGAGAGCTTTATTGGGTTATTACTCAGTGCTATGGTTAGCGCCGATATGCTTCCTCAGATTCCGAGAGTGTATCGTACTGTAATGACAGTGAGGGCAAGAAAAAGGTTTGTAAGGTTTATGCCTGGCCAGCACGTGCTTCTTCAGGTTGCAAGACTCGACAGTGCTGTAATCGCAATGCGGACAAGCATAAGGCCTGTCACTGGTATGCTTAGCCAAAATGTGTCTCTTCAAACTTCCAGGCTCGACAGAACTGAACTGACAATAAGAGCAAGTAAAAGGTTTGTTAGTGGTATGCTTTGCCATTATGTGAGTCTTGAGACTGTGGGACCTAGCAGAACAATAATCACACTGTGGGCAAGCAAAAGGTTTGTCAAGGCTGTGCTTGGCCAATACGTGCTTCTTGAGATTTCCAGATTCGGCAGAGCTGTAGTCACAGTATGGGCAAGGGAAAGGTTTATCATCTGTATGCTTGGCCCTGATATGACGTTTCAAGCAATCAGAGCGCCTAGAATTGTAATTACAATGAGGGCAAGTGAAACATTTATCACGAGTTTGCTTGTTCCTTTTGTGCTTCTTCACTCGGACCGGCTTGACATTGCTGTGCTCGCTCATTATGTGCTTTTTTAAATGACCAGACCAAACAGAACTGTAAACACATTGAGGACATGTGTATGGTTTACGGCCTGAATGGAGGAATTGTATATGATACTTCATTAGTTTTCTATTATTAACACTATAATGACACTGAGAGCAAGTGTAACGCTTGTTATCTTGAGTGGCCGGAGGTGAGCTTCTATCTGGAGGATCGATATCAGAAGGATCGATGTCTAGAGGATCGATATCTGGAGGAATGATATAGGAAGGATCGATATCGGGAGGATCGATATCGGAAGGAACGATATCGGGAGAATCGATGTCTGGAGGATCGATATCAGAAGGATCGATGTCTGGAGGATCAATATAAGAAGGATCGATGTCTGGAGGATCGATATCAGAAGGATCGATGTCTGGAGGATCGCTCAAGATGAAGGCCGATTCTGAAATAGTCCAATCACCAGAAGATGTCGTTTCAAGTATGCAAACTTTTCCATCATCTAAAACAACATATACAAATTCTATAAGACAAAACATTAATACCAGTAAAGATTAAATTTGAAACTCAACAACGGCTTTCTAGAATTGACTAAACTTCCATACAACCTCTAAATCTATGCTTTTTAAGAGGTAAGAACCTCAAGAGTTTTAGGAGGTTTGGAGGACTGTAAATGCAGTAAAATAATAAATGCTGCAGTGTTATACATCACCTGCAAATGAGGGAGGAGTGGATGTGTGTAAATGCAGTAAAATAATAAATGGTGCAGTGTTATACATCACCTGCAAATGAGGGAGGAGTGGATGTGTGTAAATGCAGTAAAATAATAAATGGTGCAATGTTATACATCACCTGCAAATGAGGGAGGAGTGGATGTGTGTAAATGCAGTAAAATAATAAATGGTGCAGTGTTATACATCACCTGCAAATGAGGGAGGAGTGGATGTGTGTAAATGCAGTAAAATGATAAATGGTGCAGTGTTATACATCACCTGCAAATGAGGGAGGAGTGGATGTGTGTAAATGCAGTAAAATAATAAATGGTGCAGTGTTATACATCACCTGCAAATGAGGGAGGAGTGGATGTGTGTAAATGCAGTAAAATAATAAATGGTGCAGTGTTATACATCACCTGCAAATGAGGGAGGAGTGGATGTGTGTAAATGCAGTAAAATGATAAATGGTGCAGTGTTATACATCACCTGCAAATGAGGGAGGAGTGGATGTGTGTAAATGCAGTAAAATGATAAATGGTGCAGTGTTATACATCACCTGCAAATGAGGGAGGAGTGGATGTGTGTAAATGCAGTAAAATGATAAATGGTGCAGTGTTATACATCACCTGCAAATGAGGGAGGAGTGGATGTGTGTAAATGCAGTAAAATAATAAATGGTGCAGTGTTATACATCACCTGCAAATGAGGGAGGAGTGGATGTGTGTAAATGCAGTAAAATGATAAATGGTGCAGTGTTATACATCACCTGCAAATGAGGGAGGAGTGGATGTGTGTAAATGCAGTAAAATGATAAATGGTGCAGTGTTATACATCACCTGCAAATGAGGGAGGAGTGGATGTGTGTAAATGCAGTAAAATGATAAATGGTGCAGTGTTATACATCACCTGCAAATGAGGGAGGAGTGGATGTGTGTAAATGCAGTAAAATGATAAATGGTGCAATGCTATACATCACCTGCAAATGCTACTGCCTCTTCATCAGCCAAATCTTCTTCTATAATCAAAACGTACTCGATAATGGCACCTTCTCCACCTACCAACAGGAGGAAATCTTTATTATAAATTATTTTGCTCATTCTTCTAGTTATTTTTGCCGAAATTATTTAATAATATATTATTAATTTGAATGCAGGTTCTTATTTTACAATGTATTATTTTAAAAAAGTCATGCTGAATTTTCACTAGGAGTGATAGCGGGTGTTGTTAGGAATCAAACTCTTTGGTTCTGCTATTATATTGTTACGAAAATTAACTACATGAAAAATTAAAGAGAGATAGTCACTTATTTGGAAGTACGAAGGAGAAGAAAGGAGCCAACCGATGAAAGTCGCCGGCAGTGTCTACTAGGGCCGGGAATGTTCCAGGAACGTGTCTAGTCCTTCTGGCCATTCTGCTTGATGTTTGTCGACAAGTCAGCGAGTTTGATGAAAAACTCTGCAGCATTTCTGCTGCACAGAAGAAGGTTGAAGGGAACGTGTCCAACGTAGGAAGAAAGATGGACGGAGAAATACGTGAGCTACAATTCCAAATGGACAATCTACAAGTTCGAGAGGACCGGGGGAGACTCATTTCAGAACATTCCAGTAAGATAAAGCCCCAACTTTTAGTACCACTTAGTGTCTTCAAGTTCCAATTTGAGACAGTGGCCAACAAGACTGGATGGAATAATGAAGAAAAAGCGGTAGAACTGATTTTGGCACTGAAGGGAACTGCTGCAGAAATCCTGGAGAGTTTACCGTCAGTTTGCAGGAATAATTATGAGGACATTATGATGGCATTTCAGCGCAAGTTTGCATAAGCGAGAACTGTACAGTATGGAGTTACGGGGCAAAAACCGAATGAGACGCTCCAAGATTTTGCCATGGAAATCGAACGTCTGGTCCAACTAACTTACCCAGGTGAAAATCATCCGTTCCTAGATCAGTTCAAGATTGAAGCATTTGTGAATGGTGTTCGGGATCCAGACTGGCAAGTAGAGATAGCCGATAAGGACAATGAGAAAACTGCCTTTAGCGCAAGCAATGGTTTATAGCAGTTCAAGGTGATGCCATTTGGGCTCTGCAACGCCACAGCTACTTTTGAGCGTTTAAATGGAACGTGTGCCAAAGGGTCTCAATTGGAAGGCGTGCTTGGTGTATGTAGATGACATAATCGTTATGAGGAAGACTTTTGAGGAACATCTTAAAAACCTGGATGAAGTATTTAGTCGCATAACAGCAGCTGGGCTGAAGTTAAGCATCAAGAAATGTGCTCTGTTTCAGAAGGAGGTCAAATACTTGGGACATCGGGTAACAGCAGAAAGAATCTCCACTGATGAGGACAAAATACGGGCAGTAAAGGGCTGGCCTCGACCACGAAATCGAGCTGCGTAGCTTCCTGGGGCTTCGCACATTCTACAGAAAAAGTCATTGGCTACTACAGCAGGGTACTCTCCAAGCCCGACAGAAATTATTGTGTTACCCGACGGGAGCTTCTGGCAATGTTGGGGAGCGTCAAGAATTACCACAAATACTTATATGGTCAACACTTCACCTTGAGAACAGACCACTCCGCGCTACGTTGGCTGCTGCAGTTCAAGAACCCAGAAGGTCAGCTGGCACGATGGATTGAACGACTGCAGAGCTATGACTTCAGCATTGAGCATCGAAAAGGGGGGAACACAATAACACTGATGCCCTTACAAGACGGGCTTGTAACTTAGAATGCAAACATTGTACTAAAGCCGAGAAAGAGGAATGCGTGATTGATGTGCGACTTACCCGTATTGGCTCAGACGAGGACTGGTCCAAGGCTCAGAAAGATGACCCGATTCTGGCGAAGATTATATCGGCGAATATTATCTAATGTACAAAGCTATGCTTAAACTATATGTGCTCGGATTGGGTTTGACAGGAAATATGTTCATTATAGAAGATATTTATTTGCAACTAGTTGTACCCTGCGCGCGTTGCTGCGCCACTAACTAAAATACTAAAGTACGATAAAAATGTACATTATAAAAGTTACTCTAAATATCAAATTAAACATTTTTTGTTACGTGCATGTTCGCCAAAAAAACAATAGGCAACGATATATGACGATTTTTCCCTAACAACCCCCACTCCTGTTCGTTCCTAAAATGTTAATATAGCTTATTGTTTGGTAATTGTACGTCCGGTTTTGAAGTTACGGGAACTCCTAGATCGAGAAGACAACAGGTGGCGCCCCTGCCGGACAAGATTAGCAGATAGGCAGTCGAGCTCTAGTGCTTATACAGTAAGTAATTGTTATTTTCCCTACACCAGGCATGTCCAGTCGGTTTACATCGGAACCAGCCAGTGTTAAGTATACAGTCCACTTAAATTTCGCATACATCTATTTTTGATCCCAAAAATGCACATTGTTGTTTGGTCTTAACCGACCGGAATTATTTATAGATTTAAGTCAATTCGTGACTTATTTGTATGTCTGGAAATTTTCTTCCTTTATTGTTTGTAGCTTGGTTTGTAGGGGGAATATTTATTTTCGCTATTTGTAGGTATACTATCGTTTTATTATCGTTATTGTTCGTTATTTTGATTATAAACTGCAATGTCGTTTTCGATGGTTTATGAAGTGCTTAATTCCTAATGAGACCCTTTGCTTGCTGTCGAGATTAGACTTGTTCGGCTCAGCTGTTATCAGACAGAGCCCCTTTCCCTCCCAGCTGCGAGGCAGAGGTTATAGCTCAGGTTATAACTTCATAAACAAACAGTTTAATTACTCACTTAGTGTTTAATCGTTGCTAATATGTCCTTTGAAAGAGAAAAAAGGAAACTAAAATTGAATATTGCCAGAAGGCAAGAAGTTATAAATAGTTTAAATGTATTGTTTGACCTGAGTAATGAGATAAAGCCTAATGTTGTGTCAACAGACAAGTTAGATGATTTTACCAGCAAGTTTCAAGATCTATCTGGGCTATCAAAGAAATTTGATGATCTTCATGATGACATTAAGGTTTTATATATCGAAATGGATAGTGACATACCAGAAAAAGAGGCAGAAATATTGAGTGAGTTTAAAAGGAAATATTATCATATTGTTTCTGCTGCCTCTAAGTTGAATAGATGCGCTTCCCCAAATAAACCTTCAACTGAAATTTATAATAAGTCCATTAGCAGTAATAATAGATTTAATTCAAATAAGAGTGTTTTGACTTCAGTATCTATCAGAACAAACGAAACCACTTGTCACTGCTGTAAAGGCAAACATAAAATATTTGATTGTGCTAAATTTCTTAGTATGGAAATACCTAATCGATTTAAATTTGTAAAAGAAAATAAATTGTGCATTTTGTGCCTTTTTTCTGGACATTTTTTAAAACAGTGCAAAAGTAATAAGTTATGTTCTTGTAAGGGAAAGCATAATAGTTTGTTATGTTTAAAAAGTAATACAAAAGATAGTGATAACAATGAAAGTAACAGTGAAAACATAGTAGCTTGCTCTGCTAGCAAATCTAATGCTTCAGTTCTGCTCAGCACTGCTATAGTCAATATAAAAAATAAATTTGGAAACAGTATAAAGGCTAGAGCCCTTATAGACTCAGGGTCTCAAGTGTCATTTATAACTAATAGATTATTCAGAGAATTAGGTTTGTCTAAGAGGTATTGCTCTGATACTTGCTATGGAGTTGGTGGTTCAAAATTAAATACTGGTAGTTATGTGACCACAATTTGTTTATCGGCTGTGGGTAACACCGAGTACAGTTTTAATACCGAAGCTATTGTTGTGCATAGAATTGCTTCTGTCCCACCACCAAGCAAACTACCTAGTTCAATAAAAATGCAATTTAAAGATTTGGACTTAAGCGACGTATTAGTTGAATCTTCTACTAAGATTGATATTTTAATTGGTGCAGACCTCTATTATGAGATCATAAAGGATGGTCCTATTATTAGAGTCGGTTCAGCTGCGGCCTACCCGACAGTTTTTGGTTATGTAGTCACTGGTAAAGTCCCTGGTGACACAAATAGTTCTTTATTCTGCAACTTTCTGATGAAGAAAACCAATGATTCTGATCTCAATGAATTGGTTTCCAAATTTTGGCAGTGTGAAAGTGTAGTTTCTCAAAGTAAAGTTAACCTCTTGAGTGAAGAAGAGCAATTGGCTGAAGACCAATACAAAGAATTGTATTTTCGTACCCCCGAAGGTAGATATAACTCTCCCATTTTGTGTAAACCTAATATAGACAACCTAGGTGATTCGTTCATTAATGCAAAGAAAAGGTTGCTCGTTTTAGAAAAGGCTTTATCTAGATCTCCAGATATGAGAAAGGGTTACAATGCATTTATGAATGAGTACATAAGGATGGGTCATATGCAGAAAGTGACATTAGGAAGTGGGAAGTGTTATATTCCTCATTTAGCTGTTTACAAAGACTCTACAACCACTCAATGTCGAGTTGTGTTTGACGGTAGTGCACCAACTACTTCTGGGTTGAGTCTTAATTGTTGTTTGCTGAAAGGTCCTGCTTTGCAACAGAACATATTTGATATTCTGCTACGTTTCAGATTTCACCGTGTGGCTTTAGTCGGAGACATTGCCAAGATGTATCGTATGGTGAACATCAATCGTATCAACATATTTTGTTCAGGTTTCACCCAGGGGACCCGATAGAGGATTATGAGTTAGTCACCAATACTTATGGTTTAACCTCAGCTGCATTCATCGCTCTGCGGTCTTTAGTCCAGAATGCTTTGGATGAGGGACATAAGTATTCCCTTGCTGCAAAAGTTGTTCCAAGGGATTTTTTCGTTGATGACCTCCTCAGTGGTGCCAGCTCAATAGAAGAGGCGAGAGAACTTGTGGATGAAGTCATCAGTATGCTCAAGGCTGGCGGATTTTTGGTGAGAAAATGGGTCTCCAGTGTTCCTGTAGTCTTAGATTCGATTCCTGAGGAGCTTAAAGAAACTAACATAATTCTTGATCCAAAACAAGACAATTCAGTGAAAATTCTCGGAATTCATTGGGATTCTAATCTTGATTTTTTGTCGTTCCACATTTCCTCAGTTGCACCTCGAAGAGTGGTGACTAAGAGAATTGTCTTATCTGTAACCGCTAAGGTATTTGATCCCATGGGTTTTGTTGCTCCTGTTGTTTTTTTCATGAAGTCCTTCTTCCAATCCTTGTGGATAATGGACTACGACTGGGATGATCCTATAGAGGAACATATTCTTAGCAAATGGTTGCATTGTGTCAATAATCTATATTTGTTGTCGAACGTCACAATCCCAAGATTTGTGGGTGTTGATGCCAATAGCGTGGGTTCAATAAATCTTGTTGGATTTTGTGATGCCAGCGAACTCGGCTACTCAGCAGTTGTCTATGCTCGAATTGGGAGCTTAGATCAGCATGGCGAAGTACGTCTGCTTGCCTCTAAGACTAGATTGGCTCCTGTGAAAACAATTACAATGCCTAAATTGGAGTTACTTGGTGCTATGCTATTAAAGGACTTAATTGTGAGTGTACACTCAGCCCTAAGTTCCTTAAACAAAGCTATAGCAGTTTACGCCTGGTGTGACTCTACTATTGTTTTGTCATGGCTTAAGGAGCGACCTTGTAATTTAAAGATTTTTGTCGCTCACAGAGTTGCTAGTTTCTTAGACTCGCCAGTGCCAATTAGTCTTCGTCATATCAGTAGTGCTGACAACCCAGCCGATGTTGCCTGTAGAGGCTTGACCCCAGACATGATCATTGATAACAAGCTATGGTGGGAAGGCCCTCCGTGGTGTAAGGAACCCATCCATGAATGGTGTATTTCGGAGTTCGACAAAGTTCCCTTGAGTAAACTTCCTGAAGCTAAGTCCAAAAGTTTATTTGTCAACCCGATTATGGTCTCTAGTGAAGAGAACTCGGTTCTTAAACTGATAGACAGGATTTCTTGTTTTGGCAAACTCAAAAGAGTTCTTGCTTATGTAATCAGATTCTCTGTTAATTGTCGTCGCAAACTTCCTGAAATCAGACTAAAAGGTGGTTTAACCCGAGAAGAACTTGCTCTGTCTTTGAATATACTTGTCAGGGAAGTACAAGGTCATCATTTTGCTGATGAAGTAAGGCTGATGACATCGAAAACAACTGGGAGTTGTCCCAAATCTCTTCGTCTATTATGTCCCTATATAGATGAGAACAACATTCTTAGAGTAGGTGGACGACTTAAGAATGCTAGATTGCCTGATAGTAGCAAGAATCAATACTTGTTGCCGAAGCATAGTCGTTTGACTCACTTGATAATTGATTATTACCACGTGAACTACCTTCATGTTGGTCCTGGTACTTTGTTGTCGTTACTGAGAAGAAAATTTTGGATCCTTTCAGCTAGGACAGTGATACGACAGAGAATTCACAGATGCCTCACGTGCACTAGGTACAGGGCTGCTTTTCTGCAACCACAAATGGGGCAGTTGACAAAGCCTAGAGTGGTTCAGTCTAGAGTATTCTCTCACGTCGGAATTGATTGTGCTGGTCCATTCTCTATTAAGGAGCACAAGCGTAAAGGTGCCAAAATTATGAAAGGTTATTTGGTTGTTTTTATTTGTTTTTGTGTCAAGGCAACACATTTTGAGATAGTAACGGAATTATCTACTCCGGCCTTTCTCGATGCTTTTGATAGGTTTTGTGCCCGGAGAGGATTCCCAAGTGATGTCTACTCAGATTGTGGAACAAACTTTAAGGGTGCTTCACGATATTTCCGTGAGCTTACAGGATGCCTCAACTGTTCTGAGCTTGAAACAGCGCTTGCCAAGAAGGACATTAGGTGGCATTTCAACAGCCCTGGAGTGCCTTCAATGGGTGGCCTCTGGGAAGCGGCTGTTAAATCGGCCAAAAGTCACCTGACCAAGATAATTGGCAATAGATGCCTAACCTATGAAGAGGTCAACACACTAATGCATCGAATTGAAGCTGTCTTGAATTCCAGACCGCTAACATCATTGTCTTGATCTCCTATGGAGTCCGATGTTCTGACACCAAGCCATTTTTTAGTTGATGGTCCGTTAATTTCGCCGCCAGAACATAACCTCCTGGATGTCAAGGAAGGAGTCTTGAATAGATGGCAATTGGTACGCAGTTTAGCACAGCAATTTTGGGCAAAATGGAAGAATGACTATTTGAATTCGATCCAACAAAGGACGAAATGGTACAACGAAGTACCAAATTTGTCACCAGAAGCCCTAGTGCTAATAAAGAACGAGAACACTTCTCCGATGAATTGGCTACTAGGTAAAGTCGTGAGAGTGTTTCCCGGTACAGACTCAGTTGTTAGAGTGGTAGAGCTGAAAGTGGGCAGCACATTGCTGCGCCGGCCTGTTAACAGGTTAGTGCCGCTCTCCATCTCAGATTGAGCTAAAGTTTGTTTTTGTTCCTTATTAATTAGAAGTTTGTTGTTTATTTGTTTTGTTTTTTGTTTCTTATTATTTAGAAGTTTGTCGTTTATTTGCTCATTAGTTGGACAGTAGCCCAACCAGATGTTTGATTGTTTAATTCTTTGTTCTTTGTTTAGGTTATTTCATTGTTCGTTATTTAGATAATAATTAGTTAATAGTTTCTTTATTTCAATGGTCTGATCCCATTCCATGGGCCTCTTTCCTATGAACTAAGTCCTTGCTGACAGCCCCCTGCAAGGTGAGGGTGGCGCGGTTTCATTACCTTATCCTTCCTTATTCTAAGCCATTGAAGTTTTGTATTTTAGTGATTATGTTTAGTTATTTAGTTCCTATCGCAACCAGCTACAAACAATAAAGTGAACCCCTTTGTTTATTTATTTATTGCATCAAGGCTGGCGGTATGTTTGGTAATTGTACGACCGGTTTTGAAGTTACGGGAACTCCTAGATCGAGAAGACAACAGGTGGCGCCCCTGCCGGACAAGATTAGCAGATAGGCAGTCGAGCTCTAGTTCTTATACAGTAAGTAATTGTTATTTTCCCTACACCAGGCATGTCCAGTCGGTTTACATCGGAGCCAGCCAGTGTTAAGTATACAGTCCACTTAAATTTCGCATACACTTATAGTAAAAAATACTGAGTTACGTTGATTACGATTTAGTCTTGCGTGTCCTATAACATTGTTGACCCCTTCTTTGTTTTTCGTGTATACCTCATTTATACTTCATTACACGGCAAAAGAGCATATAACAAAAATTAACTTAAATAAAAAAACATACAACTTTTGTTATATGCACGTTTGCCGATAAATTAATAGGTTAAGAAATGTCGCGATTTTATATTTCAGAGCTCCCTTATAACCCCCGCTTGTGTTCGTACCTCGAAATTTTAATATAGCTTATAATCGGGGAGGTCTTAATACCAAATAACATACGGAGTTTCGTTTAGTTCAGTTGAGTCTTTCGTGCAATATAAAATTGTTGACTCCCGCTATAGTTTATACAGTATAACTCATTTATACTTCGGTATTTGACTAAAGTGTATATAACAAAAGTTACTCTAAATAACAAACCAAACAACTTTTGTTATGTGCTTATTTGCCGAAGAATCAATAGGAAACGAAATATAGCTATTTTTAATTTCAGGCTTCCCATAAACCCCTACTCCTGTTCGTCATCAGAGAGTATTAATATACCGTAAAACCTAACCTGGGTTAGTAGTAATATGCATACCAAGTTTCATTAAATTCGGTTCAGCCTGTTACGATTCTATTAAGGACAAGGTAAACCTAGAGTGGCTTGTTCGATTCCCGCCTGGGCAAAGGAATTTATTTAGTGACGGAATTTACTAAATAAAATCCTTAAACCCACCCTGGCTAGAAAAGGGTGGTAACCTATAGATAACCCGTCCCAATTAGCCTTAGTTGCAAAAAGTGGACGTTAATTAATAAAGTAATTTAGTTTTATAATTAAATAATATATATAATGAACGTATTTCCCGTCAAAAACAATCCTAGCACACATAGTTTAATCATAGTATTGTACATAAGATTAAATTCGTAATAGTATATCTCACAATCAGTGGAAATCACTTCCAGTAATGCCAGCATTTCACAGGCAATGGGAAAAATCAATTAAATCCTTTAGCCTCCTATCGACGTCTGCTCCCGCATCAACATTGATTTCCTTAAATTATTGATCCAAAATATTATTTTAATAATTTATCTACCTGATGGAATTAAATAATAGTGGAACCCTAAAAATAATTTCATTTATATCCAAAAAACTAGGTGAAGGGAAGAGATCTCTGCCCACCTTGCAATCTAAGTATTCTTTAGACAATCATATCGAGTTTAAACGCACATTGTCTTTTCTCATAACATCATGATATCGGAAATAAAATAATATATTAGCAGAACCAAAGAGTTTGATTCCCAGTCACTTCCGCTATCACCTCACTAATCCGAATCATAATTAGAACTATCTTATAAGGCTAAAAGATAACATCGTTTGTCATAATATGCATTTATTAAATTCACTTGAATAAGCACTAATAAAATTAATGACTCCCTCTACAGTGTTAGCGTATATTCCGTGTTTATTTCATTTTACTACAAAAGTGAATGCAACAAAAGTTACTCCTGTTCGTACCTAGAAATTTTAATATAGCTTATAATCAGGGAGGTTTTAATACTAAATTACATACGGAGTTTCGTTAAGTTCGGGTTAGTTTTTTATGCCCATTAAAATTGTTGAGTCCCGCTTTAGTTTTTAATGTATATCTTGTTTATACTTTGTTATAGGAAAAAAAGTGAATATAACAAAAGTTACTGTAAATAACAAAATAAACAACTTTTCTCAAGTGCATGTTTATCGAAAAACCAATAGGAAACGAAATATCACTACTTTTAATTCAGCCCTACCTTACAACCCCCACTCCCGTTCGAACCTAAAAATTGTAATATTGCTTATAATCATGGAATAATTAATGATAATTCAAATACCAAATTTTGTTAAGTTCAATCGTTAGTGCCCAATAATATTGTTGGCTCCCCCTTTAGTTTTTAGTGTATATCTCGTTTATACTTTGTTATACGACAAAAATGAATAAAAGTTACTTTAAATAACAAAATAAACAACTTTTGTAATGTGCATGTTTGCCGAAACGCAATAGGAAACGAAAAACCGCTATTTTTAATTTCAGGCCACTCTTACAACCCCCACTCCTGCTCGTCCCTAGAAATGTTGGTAGGGCTTATTATAACGAAGGAGTTGAAACTAATACACATACTGATTTTTATTTAGTTCAGCTGAGTGTTTTGTGCCAAATAAAATTGTTGATCCCGCTATACTTTTTAGCGTATAACGCATTTATACTTTGGCATATGACGAAAGTGTATATAACAAAAGTTACTCTAAATAACAAAATAAACAACTTTTGTTATGAGCATATTTGCCCAAAAACCAATAAGAAAAGAAATATAGCTATTTTTAATTTCAGGCCGCCCTTATAACCCCCACTCCTGTTCGTCTCAGGGAATATAGCCTAAAGTCTAAGTTGGGTTAGTCGTAATATACATACCATGTTTCATAAAATTCGGTCCAACTGTAACAAACAAACACCAAAGAAACAAATTGCAGATATCGTATCTACAACTTGTGAAACGAAAAAGTATCGTGAAATTTTGAGAAAAAAATCAATGTACAGACAGAGGTTACAATTTTATATATATATATATATATAATTTTGAACGGACCTCATCTCCTGATAGGATCGATGGACATTTGAACAGTATAGTAAGTGAAAGGAAAGAAAGTGAATCATAATGATGGGATCTTTAGTGCTTTTGTTGATGCGATCTTATTATTTCAATGGGAAACAAGCTGTATATGAATCCGTCATTTTTGGGCAAGATATCAAACGTTGAAACAATAATATTCTATTGTGTTCAATGTACATTATTACACAAAACCATAATTGTTTTGGAGAAATTTAACGTTTAGTTAAAGTTACTTTCAAATAAGAAGTTTAATAATGATTTTATTATAAGAACATTAATAAAATGGTCGTTTGAGACAGTGGTCTTTCTTTTAGATGATGTGTCAGTCTTGATGCTTGTTATGTAGATCATTAGTGAGCATATGAAGATCTTCCCCTGTCCAAGATAACTGCATTCCATAGATAGCCACCCTCCTGTTGTAGAATAGCCCAAGAAGGTAGGTAAGGGAAAACCACTCCCCCTAGCATATGAAGATCTTCCCCTGTCTAAGATAACTGCATTCCATAGATAGCCACCCTCCTGTTGTAGAATAGCCCCAGAAGGTAGGTAAGGGAAAACCACTCCCCCTAGCATATGAAGATCTTCCCCTGTCTAAGATAACTGCATTCCATAGATAGCCACCCTCCTGTTGTAGAATAGCCTCAGAAGGTAGGTAAGGGAAAACCACTCCCCCTAGCATATGAAGATCTTCCCCTGTCTAAGATAACTGCATTCCATAGATAGCCACCCTCCTGTTGTAGAATAGCCTCAGAAGGTAGGTAAGGGAAAACCACTCCCCCTAGCATATGAAGATCTTCCCCTGTCCAAGATAACTGCATTCCATAGATAGCCACCCTCCTGTTGTAGAATAGCCTCAGAAGGTAGGTAAGGGAAAACCACTCCCCCTAGCATATGAAGATCTTCCCCTGTCTAAGATAACTGCATTCCATAGATAGCCACCCTCCTGTTGTAGAATAGCCCCAGAAGGTAGGTAAGGGAAAACCACTCCCCCTAGCATATGAAGATCTTCCCCTGTCCAAGATAACTGCATTCCATAGATAGCCACCCTCCTGTTGTAGAATAGCCTCAGAAGGTAGGTAAGGGAAAACCACTCCCCCTAGCATATGAAGATCTTCCCCTGTCTAAGATAACTGCATTCCATAGATAGCCACCCTCCTGTTGTAGAATAGCCCCAGAAGGTAGGTAAGGGAAAACCACTCCCCCTAGCATATGAAGATCTTCCCCTGTCTAAGATAACTGCATTCCATAGATAGCCACCCTCCTGTTGTAGAATAGCCCCAGAAGGTAGGTAAGGGAAAACCACTCCCCCTAGCATATGAAGATCTTCCCCTGTCTAAGATAACTGCATTCCATAGATAGCCACCCTCCTGTTGTAGAATAGCCTCAGAAGGTAGGTAAGGGAAAACCACTCCCCCTAGCATATGAAGATCTTCCCCTGTCTAAGATAACTGCATTCCATAGATAGCCACCCTCCTGTTGTAGAATAGCCTCAGAAGGTAGGTAAGGGAAAACCACTCCCCCTAGCATATGAAGATCTTCCCCTGTCTAAGATAACTGCATTCCATAGATAGCCACCCTCCTGTTGTAGAATAGCCTCAGAAGGTAGGTAAGGGAAAACCACTCCCCCTAGCATATGAAGATCTTCCCCTGTCTAAGATAACTGCATTCCATAGATAGCCACCCTCCTGTTGTAGAATAGCCTCAGAAGGTAGGTAAGGGAAAACCACTCCCCCTAGCATATGAAGATCTTCCCCTGTCTAAGATAACTGCATTCCATAGATAGCCACCCTCCTGTTGTAGAATAGCCTCAGAAGGTAGGTAAGGGTAAACCACTCCCCCTAGCATATGAAGATCTTCCCCTGTCTAAGATAACTGCATTCCATAGATAGCCACCCTCCTGTTGTAGAATAGCCTCAGAAGGTAGGTAAGGGAAAACCACTCCCCCTAGCATATGAAGATCTTCCCCTGTCTAAGATAACTGCATTCCATAGATAGCCACCCTCCTGTTGTAGATTAGCCTCAGAAGGTAGGTAAGGGAAAACCACTCCCCCTAGCATATGAAGATCTTCCCCTGTCTAAGATAACTGCATTCCATAGATAGCCACCCTCCTGTTGTAGAATAGCCTCAGAAGGTAGGTAAGGGAAAACCACTCCCCCTAGCATATGAAGATCTTCCCCTGTCTAAGATAACTGCATTCCATAGATAGCCACCCTCCTGTTGTAGAATAGCCTCAGAAGGTAGGTAAGGGAAAACCACACCCCCTAGCAAATGAAGATCTTCCCCTCTCTAAGATAACTCCATACCATAGATAGAGACTCTAGTTATGTAGTTTTCCCTCAGTAGGTAGGTAAGGGAAAACCACTCCCCCTAGCATATGAAGATCTTCCCCTGTCTAAGATAACTGCATTCCATAGATAGCCACCCTCCTGTTGTAGAATAGCCACAGAAGGTAGGTAAGGGAAAACCACTCCCCCAAGCATATGAAGATCTTCCCCTGTCTAAGATAACTGCATTCCATAGATAGCCACCCTCCTGTTGTAGAATAGCCTCAGAAGGTAGGTAAGGGAAAACCACTCCCCCTAGCATATGAAGATCTTCCCCTGTCTAAGATAACTGCATTCCATAGATAGCCACCCTCCTGTTGTAGAATAGCCGCAGAAGGTAGGTAAGGGATAACCACTCCCCCTAGCATATGAAGATCTTCCCCTGTCTAAGATAACTGCATTCCATAGATAGCCACCCTCCTGTTGTAGAATAGCCTCAGAAGGTAGGTAAGGGAAAACCACTCCCCCTAGCATATGAAGATCTTCCCCTGTCTAAGATAACTGCATTCCATAGATAGCCACCCTCCTGTTGTAGAATAGCCCCAGAAGGTAGGTAAGGGAAAACCACTCCCCCTAGCATATGAAGATCTTCCCCTGTCTAAGATAACTGCATTCCATAGATAGCCACCCTCCTGTTGTAGAATAGCCCCAGAAGGTAGGTAAGGGAAAACCACTCCCCCTAGCATATGAAGATCTTCCCCTGTCTAAGATAACTGCATTCCATAGATAGCCAGCCTCCTGTTGTAGAACAGCCCAAGAAGGTAGGTAAGGGAAAACCACTCCCCCTAGCATATGAAGATCTTCCCCTGTCCAAGATAACTGCATTCCATAGATAGCCAGCCTCCTGTTGTAGAATAGCCCAAGAAGGTAGGTAAGGGAAAACCACTCCCCCTAGCATATGAAGATCTTCCCCTGTCTAAGATAACTGCATTCCATAGATAGCCACCCTCCTGTTGTAGAATAGCCCCAGAAGGTAGGTAAGGGAAAACCACTCCCTCTAGTCCTAGTGGCTCTCTTCTCTCCCTTTTTCTTTTCCATGAAAAGCCCAGCCGTTGCCTATAGTTACGAAAATAATGATTTCTTGTTTCGGCATCATTACAAATAGCTTTTGAGACTTCAACATGTTCCAATTCTTAATTTTTATTCAATTAACCACGCTTTCATTCTAGATTTCACTGTTTTACATCTGGATACTTGAAAATGATGGGTTTTATTGGCCGAAAAAAAACATTAAAGAGGATACATGAATTATCCTTTGTTCATATAAAACGCTCAGCTCTACATTCTACTAACGACAGTTCGACGTAAGTGTCTATATAAATTCGTTACATTTGTTCAATCAACAGTTTTTCCTTCATAGTTATAAGAAGTCTGTACATTTTCAGGAAATGACTAAATGACATGATGGGATTATAGAGTGCATATTTAGTAAGGTCTTTATGATCATTTTTAAACGGTTTTATGCTAAACAGTCAACGAGCGGTAAAACAACAAGTCTATCAATAAACGCTGGGATTTAGCTAATATCTAAGGAAACGGTAAAGATATTGTGTCATGCATTGTGTGTTTTGTTTGTGAAAAGAATAAAAACAAACTACAAGGCTAATAGTGAGACAGCTGTATCAGAGCAATGAGACACCATACAATGTAAACAGTCTAATTTAGAGTAAGAATTAATTGCAAACAGACTAAAATACAAGTGGAAAACTAATACTGACATTGTAAATCTGGAGAATCGCACATAATTGCTGTAGAATGGGGAAGATAGAAGTAGGCGGAAGGCTGTGGGTGTAGAAGAAAACCTTCTCTGGTGGTAACCATCAACACGTTATAGCCACTCCCTTCCATTCTACAAAGGGACTCTCCCACAATGTCTCTACTGCTTATAGTATAAATCATATTTCGCCCTGAGCTAATAGTAAGCATTTCCTCATAAGCTGGACCACTTATAATGTTCCTTGTTTATCGGCGCATTTTAACAGATTTCCTACAGGGAATATCAGCTATTGAGGTCGATCTCATTCCCATAAATGAAAATATTTCCTCAAATGCCCACTGATCTCACCTAGGAAATTACGAAAATGATGGCCGATCAAAATTATATAATGATAGTGGGGGGGGGAAGCATCATAGGGAGGTGGTGGGGGCATCTTAGGGAGGTGGTGGGGGCATAGTATGGAGGTGGGGGGGGGCATCTTATGGAGGTGGGGGGCATCTTAGGGAGGCGGTGGGCGCATCTTAGGGAGGTGGTGGGGGCATCTTAGGGAGGTGGTGGGGGCATCTTAGGGAGGTGGGGGGGGCATCTTAGGGAGGGGGTGGGGGCATCTTAGGGAGGTGGTGGGGGCATCTTAGGGAGGTGGTGGGGGGCATCTTAGGGAGGTGGTGGGGGCATCTTTGGGAGGTGGTGGGGGCATCTTAGGGAGGTGGGGGGGCATCTTAGGGAGGTGGTGGGGGCATCTTAGGGAGGTGGGGGGCATCTTAGGGAGGTGGTGGGGGCATCTTAGGGAGGTGGTGGGGGGCATCTTAGGGAGATGGTGGGGGCATCTTAGGGAGATGGTGGGGGCATCTTAGGGAGCTGGTGGGGGCATCTTAGGGAGGTAGTTGGGGGCATCTTAGGGAGGTGGTGGGGGCATCTTAGGGAGGTGGTGGGGGGCATCTTAGGGAGGTGGTGGGGGCATCTTAGGGAGGTGGTGGGGGCTTAGGGAGGTGGTGGGGGCATCTTAGGGAGGTGGTGGGGGCATCTTAGGGAGGTGGGGGGGCATCTTAAGGAGGTGGTGGGGGCAAATTATGGAGGTGTTGGGGGCATATTAGGTAGGTGGTGGGGGCATATTAGGGAGGTCGTGGTGGCATCTTAGGGAAGTGGTGGGGGGCATCTTAGGGAGGTGGTGGGGGCATCTTAGGGAGGTGGGGGGCATCTTCGGGATGTGGTGGGGGCATCTTAGGGAGGTAGTTGGGGGCATCTTAGGGAGGTAGTGGGGGCATCTTAGGGAGGTGGTGGGGGCATCTTAGGGAGGTGGTGGGGGGGCATCTTAGGGAGGTGGTGGGGGCAACTTAGGGATGTGGTGGGGACAACTTAGGGAGGAGTTGGTGGCATCTTAGGGAGGTGGTGGGGGCATATTAGGGAGGTGGTGGGGGGCATCTTAAGGGACGGTAGCTGTGGGTAGGGGGGGGTTGAGGGGGGGGGGGGGGGGCCTTCTTAGGGAGGTAGGGTTGGGGTGTGGGGGGGGGGGGTGGGGGGGGGGCATATTAGGCGAGGTAGTGGGAGGGGGTGGGGGCAATCTTAAGGATGAGAAGGATGACGAAAAATGGATGGTGGTGGGGGCATCATAGGGAGGTGGTGGGGGGGAGTGGGGGGGGGGGGGGGGGCCATCTTAGGGGGGGGGGGGGGGGCTTATCTTAGGGGGGGGGTGGGTGGAGGCGGGGGGGGGGGGGGGGTTATGGAGGTGGTGGGGGCAGCTTAGGGAGGTGGGGGGGGGGGTCAATCTTAGGGAGGGTCAGTGGGGGGGGCATCTTAGGGAGGTGGTGGGGGCATCTTAGGTAGGGTGGGGGGGGCATCTTATAATCGCATAATTGCAGTAAGGATATGTCTTTTTACCCTCCTATTGGCCCTTATATGACTATTCAAGTAACTACATTCGACAGTAGCATAATTGCAGTAAGTGCATTTACAGTGGAATCTCTGTTAACCGGCCACTTCGGGACCGAAGCCTGGCCGGATAACGAAATGGCTGGTTAAACCGAATTCTTGTCAGAGTAAAGAAAAGTATGCACTTTAGTCGGCGATATCACGCCGAAGTGTGCATCTTGTAGAAAGGTCCTTATCCGATTCAATTCCTAAACAACAATCCTGAATTGACTGACGGTTTCGGCGCCAGTCGTTGACAGTACTTTTTCCCACGCGTTGCTCGTCACAAATCCTTTTCACTGATTCGCCTCTATCTAAACATTCAAGAGCGTCTAATTTTTGTTTCATACTCAAAACTACTCGTTTACGTTTGTCACTCATTTTAGAACAAAAATATAACGCCCGTCCGAGATAAAATGAAGGGGTAGACTGATTGTGAGACCTACATATTCCCAGGAAGGGCTAGACACCAGCCCGCGAGCATGTCTCGAGTCGAGACTCTCGACTCCTTCCCGCCTACGCGTTGCCGACCGGTTAAACCGAGGGACGGTTTATCCGAGGCCGGATAAGAGGGATTCCACTTTATGTGTTTTTCACCCTCCTATTGGCCCTTATATGACTATTCAAGTAACTACATTCGACAGTAGCATAATTGCAGTAAGGACATTTATGTGTTTTTCACCCTCCTATTGGCCCTTATATGACTATTCAAGTAACTACATTCGACAGTAGCATAATTGCAGTAAGGACATTTATGTGTTTTTCACCCTCCTATTGGCCCTTATATGACTATTCAAGTTGCTTCATTCGACAGTAGCATAATTGCAGTAAGTGCATTTATGTGTTTTTCACCCTCCTATCGGCTCTTATATGACTTTTCAAGTTCCTACATTCGACAGTAGCATAATTGCAGTAAGGGCATTTATGTGTTTTTCACCCTCCTATCGGCTCTTATATGACTTTTCAAGTTGCTCCCCCCCCCACCCCCCCCCCCCCCCACCCCCCCCCCCCCCCACCCCCCCCCCCCCCCACCCCCCCCCCCCCCCACCCCCCCCCCCCCCCACCCCCCCCCCCCCCCACCCCCCCCCCCCCCCACCCCCCCCCCCCCCCACCCCCCCCCCCCCCCACCCCCCCCCCCCCCCACCCCCCCCCCCCCCCACCCCCCCCCCCCCCCACCCCCCCCCCCCCCCACCCCCCCCCCCCCCCACCCCCCCCCCCCCCCACCCCCCCCCCCCCCCACCCCCCCCCCCCCCCACCCCCCCCCCCCCCCACCCCCCCCCCCCCCCACCCCCCCCCCCCCCCACCCCCCCCCCCCCCCACCCCCCCCCCCCCCCACCCCCCCCCCCCCCCACCCCCCCCCCCCCCCACCCCCCCCCCCCCCCACCCCCCCCCCCCCCCACCGCCCCCCCCGCACCGCCACCCCCCCTCCCCACCCGCCCCCCCCCCCGCCACCACCCCCACCCCCCACCCCCCCCCAGCAGGGGTAGCAGAGCTGGGTGCCTGCATGGGGTAGCAGAGCTGGGTGCCTGCAGGGGTAGCAGAGCTGGGAGCCTGCAGGGGGTAGCAGAGCTGGGTGCCTGCATGGGGTAGCAGAGCTGGGTGCCTGCAGGGGGTAGCAGAGCTGGGTGCCTGCAGGGGGTAGCAGAGCTGGGACCCACCATGGGGTAGCAGTGCTGGGTGCCTGCAGGGGGTAGCAGAGCTGGGTGCCTGCAAGGGGTAGCAGAGCTGGGAGCCTGCATGGGGTAGCAGAGCTGGGTGCCTGCAGGGGGTAGCAGAGCTGGGTGCCTGCATGGGGTAGCAGAGCTGGGTGCCTGCAGGGGGTAGCAGAGCTGGGTGCCTGCAGGGGGTAGCAGAGCTGGGTGCCTGCATGGGGTAGCAGAGCTGGGTGCCTGCAGGGGGTAGCAGAGCTGGGTGCCTGCAGGGGGTAGCAGAGCTGGGTGCCTGCAGGGGGTAGCAGAGCTGGGTGCCTGCAGGGGGTAGCAGAGCTGGGTGCCTGCAGGGAGAATTACTTACGTCATCAGAAAGAGCGAGATATTTTTGTAGGTTGTGGTCCATCTCCTCGAGGATAGCGTCGACCTTCACCAGCCAGAGGAAGTTGAGCGAGAAGACTAGAGGTGCATCCGTCACAAGGCTAACCACTTGCTTCATTATATGCCTTCCTTCGAGGGTACCGTGCTGCGATCTGTACCAGTACCAGATGGACTTGAGCAGCGGGTACCTACAATCATGTAGTCCCCCATCAATACCACCACTAAATAGACTTGCCATTATATAAAGAGGAATGAGCACCTCTACCAGATAGACATCAGACTGGACAGCTCCAACTATTGGACAATAATTGCCAGATTCATTACCTCCTGATTCCTGATTAATTAGGAATATGTACTATATGTTCGGAGGGACCTGTGATTATGGGCAGAGTGAAGATGATGTTGCAGACATTCGGAACCACCCCCCCCCCCCAACTCAAGTAAGCAATGGCTGCCTGCTAGGAACATGAACTATAGTTTCGGGACCTTGTGATTATGGCAGAGTGAGCATGATGTTGCAGACATCTGAACCACCCCCCCCCCCCAACTCAAGTAAGCCAATGGATGCCTGCTACAGGAACATGAACTATAGTCTCGGGACTCTGTGATTATGAGCAGCTGAAGGATGATGTTTATGCAGACATCGGAACCACACCCCCCTCCCCCCCAACTCAATGTAAGCAATGGTCTGCCTGCTAGGAACATGAAACTATAGGTTCGGGACCCTTGATTATGGCATGAGTGAGGGCATGATGTTTGCAGACATCCGGAAACCACCCCCACCCCCCCAACTCAAGTAAAGGCAAATGGCTGCCTGCTACAAGGAACATGAACTATAGTTCGGGACCTGTGGATTATGGCAGAGTGCTAGGATGATGTTAGCAGACATTCGGAAACCAACCCCCCCCCACCTCAAGTAAGCACTGGCTGCACTGCTAGAATCATGAACTAAATAGTTCGGGACCTGTGATCTATGGCAGAGTGAGGATGGTGATTGGTCAGACATCGGAACCACCACCCCCCCCCCCCAACTCAATGTACTCAGCATCATGGCTGCCCTGCTAGGAAACATGAACTATTAAAGTTCGGACGCTGTGTATAATGCCAAGAGTGGCATGATGTTGCAGACATCGGAAACCAACGACCGCCCTCCTCCCAACTCAAGTAAGCAATGATGCCTGCGAGGAAACATGAATTTATCTATAGGTTCGGGACTGTGGAATTATGGGGCAGAGTGAGGATGATGTTGCAGACATCGGAACCAACGCCCCCCCCAACCTCAAGTTAAGCAATAGGCTGCCTGCTAAGAACATGAAGCTATAGATTCGGGGTACCTGTGATTATGGCAGAGTGAGGATTATGTTGCATCGACATCAGAATCCACCCCCACCCACCAACTCAAGGTGCTCCCTGCTAGGTTTAAGTTGTTAGTATATTTTAATATTGAAGATAAGTAGGTACTTTGGGAGGCCTGACAACAACAGTATGTGTATGACCAATAATCGGCAGATCTCGCCATCGGGTCGACTAGTCGCTTGGAAGTTGTAGCACATGCATGGAGGCAGTCTGAGATTAGGAAACTACTGCAAGATGGCTGCCTTTGCAATTATGCAGGCAGGGGCTGCTTCATCCATCATAGTCCTCTATCGTGGCAGACATTTCCCCCCCGGACACGCACAATCTGCAATAGGTAAGAAGCCATCATTTGTAGAGAGCAAAGCTCATCAACTAAAATTAGTCCCCAAGAACCCTTGTTTAAGGGATGTGGGGGGCGTGCCCATATGAAGAGGGCGCTATAAGGACGGAACCCAGGTTATGGTGCAAGGTCCTCCTGCTTATGAATTACCGCTCCGGCCTTTGCCAGTGTGGTGCTAAAAAGAAGGAACCCCGAGGGTTTATGGTGCAAGGTTCCTGCGTGCTAATACCGCTCCTTCTTTTGTTCAGCGGGTTCGCTATAAAGAAGAACCCTGGTTATGTGTGCAAGTCCCCTGCTGCCTAATACCGCTCCTGCCGTTGGAAGGTGGGGGCCGCTATAAAGAAAGGAACCCTTGGTTATGGGTGCAAGGTCCCTTCTGCTAATACCGCTCCGCCTTTCTGCAGCCAGTGGGCGCTTTAAAGAAGGACACCCTGGTTATTGGTGCAAGGTCCTTCTGCTAATACCGCTCCTGCCGTTTGGCAGTGGGCAGCTATAAAGAGGAACCCTGGTTATGGTGCAATGTCCTTCTGCTAATACACGCTCCCTCCCTTTGGCCAGTGGGCGGCTATAAAGAAGGAACCCTGGTTATGGTGCAAGGTCCCCTACTGCTTAATACCGCTCTGCCATTGGCCAGTGGGCGCTATAAAGAAAGGAACCCTGGTTTATGGTGCAAGGTCCTGCTGCATATACCGCCCCTGCCTTTGGCCAGTGGCGGGTCGCTATAAAGAAGAGGAACCCTGGTTATGGTTGCGAGGTCCTTCTGCTTATACCGCTCCTGCCTTTGCCCAGTGGGCGCTATAACAGAAGGAACCCTGGTTATGGTGCAAGGTCCCTGCTGCTAATACCGGACTCCTGCCTTTGGCTCAGTGGGCGCTATTAAAAAAAGAAGGAACCCTGGTTATGGTGCAAGGTCCTTCTGCTAAGTACCGCACCTGCCTATAGCAAGTGGCGCTTATAAAGAAGGAACCCTGGTTTATGGTTCATAGAGGTCTGTCTCGCTAATGAACCGCTCCTGCCTCGCCTTGGTGCCAGTGTGCGCTATAAAGAAGGAACCCTGGTTATGGTGCAAGGTCCGTTCTGCTTATACCGCTCCGGCCGTTGGCCCAGTGGGCGCGCTATAAAGAAGGGACCCTGGTAGATATGGTTGGAAAGGTTCCTTCTAGCTAATAACCGCTTCCTGCCTTTGGCCAGTGGGCGCCTATAAAGAAGGAACCCTGGTTTATGGTGCAATGTGTGCGTGCGTGTGTGGTCTTGGTCCTGTGTGTGGGCGAGTGCGCACCCCAGATTAAAAATTTTGTTCAGTATTGAGGATTTGGTGATTTAACTATAAGTTGGGGTTGATTTCAATAAATGAGATGTAGAGCTTAATATTTTCGATGATATATGTTTTGCTACAAAGTTTTAATAACGGCAGAAGGTCGAAAAAAAAAAATAACTCATTTGATTATTAAAATCATTTTTATTCCTAGAATAATTCTTTTCGAAATCATATCTGACTTACTGGCCAGTGTAAGGTTGTTACATAACGAGTGTTGGGAATACTAATCCGTATTTTATTGTCTCCTGAGGAGAATTTTATTTTGTTTTTCTTGACCATCCACCATAAATTAGTTAAGTGGAGTTAAATAGGTCATATTTTCTCAATGTAAATAACAAACCCTTGAACCAAAAGTTTATTTTGAGAGTAAGACTTAAGGGTAAATATTTTCGTTTGACATCAGATGGAATTTTGATCAACCAATCAGCGACGGAAAGCTGAGTACTTCCGACTTCTGGTTACCAACACAGACAAAACAAAATTTTGCCATTTTTGTTTTATAATTATTCTAAGATGAGACAACCATTTTGATAATAACTAAATCAATAGTCGTATAATAGTTTAGATGATAATATAATGAATGGCCCGTGCAAGGAAGGTACATGTTGAAGGATATTGGACGGGAAACCGTATTTGTATGAATAGCTATAGAAGACATGAATGGCCGGCAAGTCAGGTTACAGTTAAGATATTGGGACGGGAAACCGTATTTGTATGAATAGCTATAGAAGACATGAATGGCCGTGCAAGGAAGGTACATGTTGAAGGATATTGGACGGGAAACCGTATTTGTATGAATAGCTATAGAAGACATGAATGGCCGTGCAAGTAAGGTACATGTTGAAGGATATTGGACGGGAACCGTATTTGTATGAATAGCTATAGAAGACATGAATGCCCGTGCAAGGAAGGTACATGTTGAAGGATATTGGACGGGAAACCGTATTTGTATGAATAGCTATAGAAGACATGAATGGCCGTGCAAGTAAGGTACATGTTGAAGGATATTGGACGGGAACCGTATTTGTATGAATAGCTATAGAAGACATGAATGGCCGTGCAAGGAAGGTACATGTTGAAGGATATTGGACGGGAAACCGTATTTGTATGAATAGCTATAGAAGACATGAATGGCCCGTGCAAGGAAGGTACATGTTGAAGGATATTGGACGGGAAACGGTATTTGTATGAATAGCTATAGAAGACATGAATGGCCGTGCAAGTAAGGTACATGTTGAAGGATATTGGACGGGAACCGTATTTGTATGAATAGCTATAGAAGACATGAATGGCCGTGCAAGTAAGGTACATGTTGAAGGATATTGGACGGGAACCGTATTTGTATGAATAGCTATAGAAGACATGAATGCCCGTAGCAAGTAAGGTACATGTTGAAGGATATTGGACGGGAACCGTATTTGTATGAATAGCTATAGAAGACATGAATGCCCGTGCAAGGAAGGTACATGTTGAAGGATATTGGACGGGAAACCGTATTTGTATGAATAGCTATAGAAGACATGAATGGCCGTGCAAGTAAGGTACATGTTTAAGTTTTTTGGACTTGAAACCGTATTTGTATGATTAGCTATAGAAGACATGAATGGAGCCGTGCAAGGAAGGTACATGTTGAAGGATATTGGTCGGGAAACCGTATTTGTATGAATAGCTATAGAAGACATGAATGCCCGTAGAAAGTAAGGTACCTGTTGAAGGATATTGGAATGGAAACCTTATTTGTATGAATAGCTATAGAAGACATGAATGGCCGTAGCAAGTAAGGTACATGTTGAAGGATATTGGACGGGAAACCGTATTTGTATGAATAGCTATAGAAGACATGAATGGCCGTGCAAGGAAGGTACATGTTGAAGGATATTGGACGGGAAACCTTATTTGTATGAATAGCTATAGAAGACATGAATGGCCGTGCAAGGAAGGTACATGTTGAAGGATATTGGACGGGAAACCGTATTTGTATGAATAGCTATAGAAGACATGAATGCCCGTGCAAGGAAGGTACATGTTGAAGGATATTGGACGGGAAACCTTATTTGTATGAATAGCTATAGAAGACATGAATGCCCGTGCAAGGAAGGTACATGTTGAAGGATATTGGACGGGAAACCGTATTTGTATGAATAGCTATAGAAGACATGAATGGCCGTGCAAGGAAGGTACATGTTGAAGGATATTGGACGGGAAACCGTATTTGTATGAATAGCTATAGAAGACATGAATGCCCGTAGCAAGTAAGGTACATGTTGAAGGATATTGGACGGGAAACCGTATTTGTATGAATAGCTATAGAAGACATGAATGGCCGTAGCAAGTAAGGTACATGTTGAAGGATATTGGACGGGAAACCGTATTTGTATGAATAGCTATAGAAGACATGAATGGCCGTGCAAGTAAGGTACATGTTGAAGGATATTGGACGGGAAACCGTATTTGTATGAATAGCTATAGAAGACATGAATGGCCGTGCTAGGAAGGTACATGTTGAAGGATATTGGCGTAATATGATCAAAATAACCGATTCATTTCGTGCAGAGCTTAGTCCAATCTTTATTTACAGGGTAGCCATTTCTATTTGTAGCAAACAATAAGGGCTAACTCAGCTACTGTATAATTACACACGTACATACGACTGTGAATTGTGAACTTTGATAAGATCAAATGGTATAAGATATTATCAGTTATCTCGTTGTAATGTAGTTGTAGGTACTTACCCAGACATAGATGTGCTATGGCCTCCGATACATGGCTAACCTCTCCATCGTCCTTCACACCATCTGATCGCTGGCAAACACAGAATCGATTCTATACTTGCTCCAACTAGATTCAAAGCCAAACAACGAGATCCTACACGGAATATACTTATACGCAGGCATATTACGTCATCATTCCCCGAAAGAGTCAAATAATTGTATAAATTTAAGGTTAGCCATGTGAGTCAAAGTTTCTAGTTGTCATTAATCTTCTTTTATCTTTAATACTATGCTTATTTTATTTTTTATAAGCTATGCTTTGATGTATTTTGTTCTCCTAATTGTTTGATTCTTCCGACAAATGCAATTTAATCATCCATTAATAATATATATTATGAGGGTTCAAATTTGCAATATGAATTAAGGCACGAAGGCCGTCTAGTCAGTCGTGACTTGGATCTTCGTGAGGGTATTCCGACTTTATATAGTTCTTATCCCAAATCATGCAAGGACAGTGGCGGCTTATAGGCACTCCAGCACCCCCAATTTCCACTTGATATTATCTATAACAGTTAATATAATGAGCCGTTTTTCTTTATTTCTTTCGTTATATTTGTATAATATATAATCCTTAAGCTTAATGCAGTACCATCCCCCAGTTTATGAAAAAAGAGACAAAAATATTTGTATGGAACTGTGCGCTTCACAATTCCAGTGGCGAGGTGTTTGTTGTCAGAGAGGAAGCTCCAGGCAAGGGAGAGAGTTCCTCCAGTGCCGTGCTAAAGCTCTGGAGTAGCACCCCCAATACTTTTCGCTACGAGCCGCCACTGTGCTAGCAACATTTGCTAACAAGTAACTAAGCAGTTTGAATCTCCTGGCTGGGGGGGGGTCTATGTGTACATCCTTGCTTCAATAAACATCAAGGAACAACTCCACTAGGTTTCAAAAGTTTAACCCAGAACTACCTTTATCATCATCAGCGCTCTATTAAAACAACAAACAACATACAAAAATATACAGTCAACAGTTTTTTCATTATTCATTACAATTACTTTTACATTTTTTTTTCTTGCAAAATTAACACTTCAATTAGTTATAACAAGTCAAAGTTTTGTTCTTATATACTCTTTACTTTATTACTAAAGCGCCCCGAGCGACTCAATGGATATTTAGCGAACATTATTTCTTGCAGAAATTGTTAGTGCACTATTACGGACAATATTTTCTATATACACAGCTTACTTAAGAATATTGTTGTTTAAAGTGGTTATTATTATATTGAAATACAATCTCTGGTAAAAAAAATAAAAAAAAAAACCCGGTATATTATGAGAGTAGATTTATTTGATTACATTTGTTATCAGTGTGAAGGAGCTTGATGTTGTAGCATGAGAAGGCACTGCCTCCTATACCAGATGTACCAACGCCGGGTCAGCTCTACAACTCTGAAGATGAATATCATGAGGAAACCACCGCTCACGATTCCCACCGGGCAAATAAAAGACATGTTGGCCATTTTTATAGCCAACATAAAGTTATCCTGTAAATATATGTATAATTAATTTTAAAAATAGTAAAAATAAAAAAATAAAGCAATAGAATCTGCCTGCAGGGGGTAGCAGAGCTGGGTGCCTGCATGGGGTAGCAGAGCTGGGTGCCTGCAGGGGGTAGCAGAGCTGGGTGCCTGCATGGGGTAGCAGAGCTGGGTGCCTGCAGGGGGTAGCAGAGCTGGGTGCCTGCAGGGGGTAGCAGAGCTGGGTGCCTGCAGGGGGTAGCAGAGCGGGGTGCCTGCAGGGGGTAGCAGAGCTGGGTGCCTGCAGGGGGTAGCAGAGCTGGGTGCCTGCAGGGGGTAGCAGAGCTGGGTGCCTGCAGGGGGTAGCAGAGCTGGGTGCCTGCAGGGGGTAGCAGAGCTGGGTGCCTGCAGGGGGTAGCAGAGCTGGGTGCCTGCAGGGGGTAGCAGAGCTGGGTGCCTGCAGGGGGTAGCAGAGCTGGGTGCCTGCAGGGGGTAGCAGAGCTGGGTGCCTGCAGGGGGTAGCAGAGCTGGGTGCCTGCAGGGGGTAGCAGAGCTGGGTGCCTGCAGGTGGTAGCAGAGCTGGGTGCCTGCAGGGGGTAGCAGAGCTGGGTGCCTGCAAGGGGTAGCAGAGCTGGGTGCCTGCATGGGGTAGCAGAGCTGGGTGCCTGCAGGGGGTAAGCAGAGCTGGGTGCCTGCAGGGGGTAGCAGAGCTGGGTGCCTGCAGGGGGTAGCAGAGCTGGGAGCCTGCAGGGGGTAGCAGAGCTGGTGTCCTGCATGTGGTAGCAGAGCTGTGTGCCTGCAGGGGGTAGCAGAGCCGGGTGCCTGCAGGGGGTAGCAGAGCTGGGTGCCTGCAGGGGGTAGCAGAGCTGGGTGCCTGCATGGGGTAGCAGAGCTGGGTGCCTGCAGGGGGTAGCAGAGCTGGGTGCCTGCAGGGGGTAGCAGAGCTGGGTGCCTGCAGGGGGGTGCCTGGGGTAGCAGAGCTGGGTGCCTGCATGGGGTAGCAGAGCTGGGTGCCTGCAGGGGGTAGCAGAGCTGGGTGCCTGCAGGGGGAGCAGAGCTGGGTGCCTGCAGGGGGTAGCAGAGCTGGGTGGCAGGAGGGGGTAGCAGATCTGGGTTCCTGCAGGTGGAAGCAGATCTGGGTGCCATCATGGGGAAGCAGTGCTGGGTGGCTGCAGGGGGTAGCAGAGCTGGGTGCCTGCAGGGGTAGCAGAGCTTGGTGCCTGCAGGGGGTAGCAGAGCTGGGTGCCTGCAGGGGGTAGCAGAGCTGGGTGCCCGCAGGGGGTAGCAGAGCTGGGTGCCTGCAGGGGGTAGCAGAGCTGGGTGCCTGCAGGGGGTAGCAGAGCTGGGTGCCTGCAGGGGGTAGCAGAGCTGGGTGCCTGCAGGGGGTAGCAGAGCGGGGGGCCTGCAGGGGGTAGCAGAGCGGGGTGCCTGCAGGGGTAGCAGAGCTGGGTGCCTGCAGGGGGTAGCAGAGCTGGGTGCCTGCAGGGGTAGCAGAGCTGGGTGCCTGCAGGGGTAGCAGAGCTGGGTGCCTGCAGGGGTAGCAGAGCTGGGTGCCCGCATGGGGGAGCAGAGCTGCGTGCCTGCAGGGGGTAGCAGAGCTGGGTGCCTGCAGGGGGTAGCAGAGCTGGGTGCCTGCATGGGGTAGCAGAGCTGGGTGCCTGCAGGTGGTAGCAGAGCTGGGTGCCTGCAGGGGGTAGCAGAGCTGGGTGCCTGCAGGGGGTAGCAGAGCTGGGTGCCTGCAGGGGGTAGCAGAGCTGGGTGCCTGCAGGGGGTAGCAGAGCTGGGTGCCTGCATGGGGTAGCAGAGCTGGGTGCCTGCAGGGGGTAGCAGAGCTGGGTGCCTGCAGGGGGTAGCAGAGCTGGGTGCCTGCTCTGGGTAGCAGAGCTGGGTGCCTGCAGGGGGTAGCAGAGCTGGGTGCCTGCAGGGGGTAGCAGAGCTGGGTGCCTGCAGGGGGTAGCAGAGCTGGGTGCCTGCAGGGGGTAGCAGAGCTGGGTGCCTGCAGGGGGTAGCAGAGCTGGGTGCCTGCAGGGGGAAGCAGAGCTTGGTGCCTGCAGGGGGGAGCTGAGGTGGGTGCCTGCAGGGGGTAGCAGAGCTGGGTGCCTGCAGGGGTAGCAGAGCTGGGTGCCTGCAGGGGGTAGCAGAGCTGGGAGCCCGCAGGGGGTAGCAGCGCAGGGTGCCCGCAGGGGGTAGCAGAGCTGGGTGCCTGCAGGGGGTAGCAGAGCTGGGTGCCTGCACGGGGTAGCAGAGCTGGGTGCCTGCAGGGGGTAGCAGAGCTGGGTGCCTGCATGGGGTAGCAGAGCTGGGTGCCTGCATGGGGTAGCAGAGCTGGGAGCCTGCAGGGGGTAGCAGAGCAGGGTGCCTGCAGGTGGTAGCAGAGCTGGGTGCCTGCAGGGGGTAGCAGAGCTGGGTGCCTGCAGGGGTAGCAGAGCTGGGTGCCTGCAGGGGGTAGCAGAGCTGGGTGCCTGCAGGGGGTAGCAGAGCTGGGTGCCTGCATGCCCCCAATTTCTCCTTTTCCCTGCAAGCAAAGGTAAGATCCATTGGATGAGTGAGAATTACTTACGTCATCAGAAAGAGCGAGATATTTTTGTAGGTTGTGGTCCATCTCCTCGAGGATAGCGTCGACCTTCACCAGCCAGAGGAAGTTGAGCGAGAAGACTAGAGGTGCATCCGTCACAAGGCTAACCACTTGCTTCATTATATGCCTTCCTTCGAGGGTACCGTGCTGCGATCTGTACCAGTACCAGAAGGACTTGAGCAGCGGGTACCTACAATAATGTAGTCCCCCCATCAATACCACCACTAAATAGACTTGCCATTATATAAAGAGGAATGAGCACCTCTACCAGATAGACATCAGACTGGACAGCTCTAACTATTGGACAATAATTGCCAGATTCATTAGCTCCTGATTCCTGATAAATTAGGAATATGAACTACAGTTGGGGACCTGTGGTTTTGGATCAGAACCACCCCCCCCCAACTCAAGTAAGCAATTGCTGCCTGCTAAGAACATGAACTATAGTTCGGGACCTGTGATTATGGCAGAGTGAGGATGATGTTGCAGACATCAGAACCACCCCCCCCCAACTCAAGTAAACAATGGCTGCCTGCTAAGAACATGAACTATAGTTAGGGACCTGTGATTACAGCAGAGTGAGGATGATGTTGCAGACATCGGAACCACCTCCCCCCCAACTCAAGGAAGCAATGGCTGCCTGCTAGGAACATGAACTATAGTTCGGGACCTGTGATTATGGCAGAGTGAGCATGATGTTGCAGACATCGGAACCACCTCCCCCCAACTCGAGGAAGCAATGGCTGCCTGCTAGGAACAGGTACTATAGTTCGGGACCTGTGATTATGGCAGAGTGAGGATGATGTTGCAGACATCGGAACCACCCCCCCCCAACTCAAGGAAGCAATGGCTGCCTGCTAGGAACATGAACTATAGTTCGGGACCTGTGATTATGGCAGAGTGAGGATGATGTTGCAGACATCAGAACCACCCCCCCCCCAACTCAAGGAAGCAATGGCTGCCTGCTAAGAACATGAACTATAGTTCGGGACCTGTGATTATGGCAGAGTGAGGATGATGTTGCAGACTTCGGAACCACTCCCATCCCCAACTCAAGGCTGCCTGCTAGGTTTAAGTTGTTATATTTTAATATTGATGATAAGTAGGTACTTTGGGAGCCTGACAACAGTGTATTCATATCGGCAGATCTCGCATCGGGTCGAGTCGCTGGAAGTGAGCCATGCTTGGAGGCAGCTGAGATGAACTACTGCAATGCTGCCTTTGCAATTGCAGGCAGGGGCTGCTTCATCCATCATAGTCATCTCGTGGCAGATGCGGCACGCCAATCTGCAATAGTAAGAAGCCATCATTTAGGAGCAAAGCTCATCAACAAATAGTCCAAGGAACCCTGGTTATGGTGCAAGGTCCTTCTACTTATACCGCTCCTGCCTTTGGCCAGTGGGCGCTATAAAGAAGGAACCCTGGTTATGGTGCAAGGTCCTTCTACTTATACCGCTCCTGCCTTTGGCCAGTGGGCGCTATAAAGAAGGAACCCTGGTTATGGTGCAAGGTCCTCCTGCTAATACCGCTCCTGCCTTTGGCCAGTGGGCGCTATAAAGAAGGAACCCTGGTTATGGTGCAAGGTCCTTCTACTTATACCGCTCCTGCCTTTGGCCAGTGGGCGCTATAAAGAAGGAACCCTGGTTATGGTGCAAGGTCCTTCTGCTAATACCGCTCCGGCCTTTGGCCAGTGGGCGCTATAAAGAAGGAACCCTGGTTATGGTGCAAGGTCCTTCTGCTTATACCGCTCCTGCCTTTGGCCAGTGGGCGCTATAAAGAAGGAACCCTGGTTATGGTGCAAGGTCCTTCTGCTTATACCGCTCCTGCCTTTGGCCAGTGGGCGCTATAAAGAAGGAACCCTGGTTATGGTGCAATGTCCTCCTGCTAATACCGCTCCTGCCTTTGGCCAGTGGGTGCTATAAAGAAGGAACCCTAGTTATGGTGCAATGTCCTCCTGCTAATACCGCTCTGGCCTTTGGCCAGTGGGCGCTATAAAGAAGGAACCCTGGTTATGGTGCAAGGTCCTTCTACTTATACCGCTCCTGCCTTTGGCCAGTGGGCGCTATAAAGAAGGAACCCTGGTTATGGTGGACCCAATGATTTTTTTGAATGAGATAGTCACTAAATAAATTCTTATTGTCCAGTCGGGAATCGAATGAGGCACTCTAGGGTTTACACCGTGGGAGGTTAAGGCCAACACTGTAACAATATATTTAAAAAGTAGTATACCATTGTCTGTGTGTGTGTGTGTGTGAGTGTGTGTGTGTGTGTGTGTGTGTGTGTGTGTGTGTGTGTGTGTGTGTGTGTGTGTGTGTGTGTGTGTGTATATATATATATATATTGTAACGTTTACAATTAATTATTATTATTATTAAATTTTAATTAATTTACCCGGAGGCTCACATGGACTTCTCAGGGTCATCATGCACGGAAAGCACTCATAGTATCCTACCGTCTCTATAATATAACTTAAATTGTTCAGTTTACTCACAGATCTGCTAATATATTGCTATATCTTAGTCACTTGGCACAAATAGCAAATAATACTTAAAAGGGCACTCACTTCTCCGTGTCTCGGCACCGACTCCCTGATTCCTGTCCTCCAGATTGTACTTTGGACTCGCAGGGCTGCACTCTCTCGGTCCATGGCTTCATTAAGTAATTCCGCTGTCCCTTGACAGGTGCTACCCTCTCTTAAGGAGCCCTAGTACTAATCTAATCATTCAAATACAGACGGGCGTACTATTCTTTCAGGCCTATGTGCTAGCCCGTTACATATGACCCCCAACAGAAAAAATATATATTTTTTTTTACTATTTTTATTTTATATATTTTTTTTATCTTTTTTTTTTGTATTACTAAATATTTTTTATTTTAATTTTTAACAATACCATATACATATTATATATTATTTAATTTTTTTTTATATATATTACTAAATTTTTTTTGTTTTAATAATTTTAATTTTAATTTTTAACAATACAATATATCATATATTTCTATTTATTTATATTACTATTTTTTTATTTTTTATAACAATTCACTATATTATATATTTTTATTTTTTTTATTATTATTGCTTTATTTTGGTATCTATAATTTCTTTATAAATTTTTAGTTCTTGGATATTAAATTTTCCCTTAATATTTCCAGAATTAATATAAGTCAATAAATATGCTCCGTTACCATAACTTTTCTTAATCTCATATGGACCTTCGTACACTTCTAGAAACTTGGCATATACTTTTTCTTTAGTTTTAGATACCCTCAGGGATTTAACTAACACCTTAGAACCAGGTTGTAATTCCGTTATTGTTCTACTCCGGTCCCACCTTTCTTTGTTCTTTTGACACTGTCGGCGTGTCCGTTCTGCCGCAAGTGTTAAGTAAAAATTCTTTTCTTCATCGGGCCTAACCAAATGCTCCAAATCTAACCATTTGATCCATTCACGTTGAGGTGTTTTGCCTAACATAAGTTGGCATGGGGTTAAATATGTTGTTTCATGTATTACCTCATTCATGCATGATTCCACTTTTTTGATGTAATTTTCCCACATATCGTGACGGTTTTTTCCTAGAACATTGATGCCCATAATCTCCTATTAGCAAATTTAGTTTTATGACAAGTTTCACAGCAACTAACAATTTTCTTAGTCATAGATAATAATTTTGGGTGATAAAAATCATGCTGGATAAGTTCATATGTTTTACGGATGCCGACATGAGCATACAATTGATGTACATAAATAATAAATAATTTTAATTTCTGTATCTAAAAAGACTTTCCAAAGATTTCCAGTTTTCTTTAATAAAATTTCCTTCCCAATACAATACCAGTCTGTTTCATGTTCTTCTGTTTCCTTATATATTTTTCTAGACAATCATCATGTTTCTGAAAATATGCCAAGTTCTCTACCCGTTCTCGAATATTTTTCCTAGATAAATTGATTTTCCTAGTTGCCATTATCTTATGTTCTTCGTAAGAGCGTTCACCGACAAATCGGCTCAACGAATCAGCAACTATATTTTCTCTTCCTTTGCAGTGCTCAATTGTGAAATCAAATTCTTGAATTAACATAATCCATCGGGATAATCTAGCCGATGTTAGTTTACAATCTTTAATATGAGTTAAACTATAGTTATCAGTGATAATAGTAAATTGTCTTCCCAACAGATACTGTCGGAATTTCTGTAATGCAAACACTTTGGCTAACATTTCTAGTTCTGATGAATTATATTTCTGTTGATACTTATTTAAAGCAGGAGTAGTAAAATAGATTGGAATTGCTTCACCGTCCGGATGTCTCTGATACAATTGTACACCAATAGCTGCGTTGCTAGCATCCGTTTGGACTATATATCTTAAATGGGGATTAGGCACATTCGTTTACAAAATGCTTCCCTTATAGCCGAAATGCTTTCTCCGCCTCTTCATCCCATTTCCATTTCTGCCCCTTTTTTAGTAATTTATTTAAAGGAAGATTTAACTGTGCCATATTTTTTATAAATCTCCTGTAGAATCCAGTCAAACCTAAAAATCCTTTCAGTTCCTTTACACTACGAGGTCTCCTAAATTCTTGAATCGCTTCAATTTTTTCTCGTCACATTTCAATTCCCTCAGATGATATAACATGACCCAGATATTTTACAAAAAAATTTGGCGTTCTCGAGATTCGTGGTTAGATTATATTTTGCTAAAAGATTCATTATTATTTCCAGGTGAATGAAATGTTCCTCGGGACTATCAGAAAAAACAAAAATATCATCTATGAAACCATAGCAAATTCTGAAACCTGTTGAACAATCGGATTGAGTCCCCTTATCAGAGCAGAACATGAGGTCTTTAATCCAAACAGTGTGACGTTGAAATTTTTTTTATTTTTTTTATCTGAGACCCAGCTTTTCATGTTGTTTTGTAATAAGGTATTGTGACCTGCCGGGGGGGAGAAGAGATAGTTCCCCTTCTGATGAGCTACGGTCCATTATAAGGGAGGTGGTAATGTTGAAAGGGTGAAATGGAATTCGATAAGGGTAGGTGACCCGGTAGCTGGTGATACCGGCTGGCTTGTAATAGGATAGGAAGAAAACGAAAGAAGAAGGGATAGGGATAGATGGAGAGAAGATAAGAAGAAAAAGAGAAAAGACGGCCGCTGTGGCCAGTAAATAAACCTAAGAAACCGTAAGGGGGTAAGGGGCGCCCAAACTATCTACTAACCTAAACTAAGCTATAGAACGTTTCACTTCGAGATGGCAGTATGTATTTTCAATGGGGTGCTCTGTCTCCCTCTTGCATATGCCTCGCTAGATAGCTCTATCCTCCTCCCTCCGTGCGGCGTTCCTGGCTGGTTTTAGGAGGAGGACAACGATTGCGTGTTTCCACATGGTGGGGAAGTGACGGAGGCGGAGGCAGGAATTTAGGAGGTGGTTAAGATAGGACAGAGCCTTCCGCGGAAGCTGACGGAGTAGGACGTACGCACCCTGCCCATCCCAGGGGACTTTCCTCCCTTGGTCCGGCGAAGGATGGCAGAGAGCTGCCTAGGGGAGGAGAACATGAAACTATCACCGCTCTCCGTCCCAGGTGCCTCATCAGTCTGACGGTACCTTGACCGATCTACCGCGGCCATATGTGCCTCTAGCATTTCGGTCTGTGGGACTCATCACACCTCTGCCGGTTTGGAGAAGAACAGTTCGCCTTTTGGTTATTCTGGTCTTCACCAATCGCCAGAACTTGCGGTGGTCACCGTGTGTCTGTCTGATGGTTTCGTGCCACTCCGACGTCTTCCACTGGCTCATGAGGGTGCCGATTTGGGCAGTGAGGTTATCAGGACGGGACGTAGGGTGGGGTTCCTGGTGCGATACCAGGAATTTTTAATGGTGTTCCTCTGCCTGATCAACTGTAGAACATGAGGTGGAGGCGGTTTGAGTCCTGGTGGGTTTCTAGAGACCTTGGGGATCGCCTGATCCGCAGCTTCCAGGATGATGTTTGTAAACTCGTCCAGCTTCTCTTCGAGGGTTTGGGCGTCACTGATCGTAGTGAACACGTATTTGCGTACATAAGTGACTTGTATAGTGTCCAGTCACCTTTATGAAACGCGTAGGTGGTAGAAGTGGGTTTGGGAGCACATATAGTACTGGTCGGTGATCACTAGTGATAAAGTCCAAGGCAAGACATTTAGTCACTATGTGGGGGATACGAGTGAGCATGAGGTCCAAAGTGGACATCCTATATGGCGTTTTGAAAGTATGTGAATTTGGATGTATAACGGTGAAGCTAGAATGAGCTATCACTTCACCTGTGAGATTGGTTGAACTATTATTCCAGGAAGTGGTCTGGCGTTCAAATCCCCAATGACAAAATGATTTCTATCTGTCTGAGCTAGACTTAGAAGGGCTGCAAAATATTCTGGTTCGGCTCTAGGCCGGTGATAGTGTACGTGTGGTTGGCTATAAGGACCTTCACTGCTACCAGATGTTGCTTGAACGGTACGGGGGGAGCGACGGGCTCCACTTCTTTAAATGGTATATCGTGACGAATCAAGATGGCGACGCCCCCAGCTCGGTCCTCTTTTCTGTCGATGTCGTTCCTTAAGATGTTATAGCCAACCACCGCAAAAGGTTTAGAAGGGGTTAAGCGAGTATCACATAACACCGCTATCGAGGGGTCATATTTTTGAAGAAGAGCTTCAAGCTCGGACAAACGTTTGGTAACTGAAGTTATGTTGAAGTTCAGTATCGAGTAGGGCCGGACCATTATTTGGCCATGGATTCTTTGAGAGTCTGGACGAGTGTTGTGACGGTGTTAAGTAGGGTGGTCTCATGTCTTCTAGCCAAGGTGGGTTGTAGTATGCCATCTGCTGGTTATGGCTGGCACCGGTTCCGGGGTGAAGCAGGCAGAGGGGGTGTGGGGTGGGTAATGGGTGGTGGGTTGTTGGGGTTGGAAGAGGGTAGAGGTGGGGGCCTGACGAGCAGTCCAGGCGTTGTGGGTAGGGTAGGGAGCGGTGGTGTAGGTGGGCTCAGGGCACTCTTCCTGGCAAGATGGGCTCAATGTCCGTCTTGGTCCCGTCGGCAGCCGTACGGCGCATGCGTATAACGCTTATTAGTTTGGGGTGATCGAGTGCCTCTTGTACTCCAGATATTCTTATTCCTCTTGGTGCCCCTGGGCGCAAAGGTATGGTGGAGTACGGAGTTTGTGGGCTGTCGGTAGAGGGTAAGGATGGCGTTGTGGGTGGGTGTGTTTTCGGACAATATACGAAGCTAGTATCTTGTCGGGTGAATGCTAATGGTGGTGATATTGTTCTGCCTGAGATGTGTCGAGACCTCGGAAGCTTCGTATATTGACCGAGGTAGTATGATGGGAGGTGGGGCTGGTTCCTTCTTAGTCGGTTTGTCGGTAGTAGTAGTGTTGTTCTGTGTGAGAGGGGTGAAAGAGTTAGATGTCGTGGTGGGTGCTGGTGTGTTGGATGTGCCAGTTTTCTTGTTCTTCGTGCCTTTCTTGGCTTGGACTTGAGTGAAGCTGTCAGCGTCGGCAGTGTTCGTCCTCCTTTTGAGAGGCTCGGAACCGGCGGCGCTACTACGTCCATGGCCTCAGAAGACAGGTGGGTCGAGGTAGAGGGAGGGGGGGGGGTGGTCGGGCGTATGTTGGAGGTTGTCATTGGTTGGGTGGGAGTGACGTCATCCCGTGGAGGGAGAGGGGGGAAATCGGTGTAGAGGGGAGGCATAGTGCCCGAGGTCTGGGAGTGTATTTTGCGCATGACCTTATCGTTCATGCTCCTTTCATTAAGTACATCAACGAGGGTGTGAATACTGGGGACTTCTTCTTTTGAGTGGTCTGAGGCTTCTTACGTCGATTGACGTTGGGCGCAGCGGTGAAAGAAAAGAAGAGAGGGGGGGTACCTTCATAAGGTTGGTCCTGAGAAGGGCCGTTAGGGGTGATAGCGGGGGCTTGTTCTTGAGAAAGACCGGCAGGGTCCATGCCGGGCCTGGTGGGTGGAGAGGGGGGGGGAGGTTAGCAGAAGGAGAACTACTGGTCCTCACCAAATTATAATTATAAAATTATCAAAAACTATTTAATTATAATTAGACTATTATAAAAATGTCTGGGGACAATATCCGGGTTTCTTGGATGAAGCCTATTACGAGGGGGGAAATTACTATGTCTACTGTTATAACGCGGTGAACTACTAAAGGAATTTTGATCCCTTTTCTCTATCGAAAATCCTCTTTGTCTATTTCTTGCTATATTTGGGTGCTTTCCATCATCCTCTCGATTTTCTTCTCCATCCGTTCCCCTCCTGATATCCTGAGATGGTAATTTATGTAAAAGATCAAGAAATTTCTCTTTATTGCTTATTTGTCCTGCCCCTAAGATACATTGTATCTGCCATGGGAAATGTTTTATTATACATTTTATTTGATAAGACTCCGGAAAAGGTGGATTAAGATATTTACAGTCCTTAAATAATTTCCTGGCATAGTCATCCATAGTTAAATTTTCTCCTGGACGATATTCCCCATTGGTAATTTGATTTCTACATTCATCCTGCCTATCTTCTGCCCAATATTTATTTAAAATCTTTCTTTAAAATGAAGGAAATTTCTAATAAATTCCTTTTCAATAAGCCACCAAGTTCTGGGAACTCCCTTCACGCACTCAGGTATCTACTCCATAAATGTTAAAATAATTTTCTAATTCAGATAGAAAGTCAGTAGGGCTCTCTTGTCGACTATCACTAAACGTAGGACATCTCCCTTCAGGATTGATTCTTATTTCTTTATAGTTGGGCAAATGACCTATCTGAACTTTTTTTAATTCTTGCCGGATATTTTCCATTTCATCAGCTATGCCTCCAATTTTGAAATCTGTCTCTAATAGATTCTCTATTTGTATCAAAGACCTAACTTCAATAACTTATTTATTTTCGTGAGTTAATTTCTGAATATTTAGATTTATTTGTTCATTTATCTTCCCTTGAATAATCTTTTCCTGCTGAATTTCCCCTTTTAATTCATTCCGAATTAAGTTTTTCTGTTTATGGCACTCTTGTCGGGTTTCTATAATTTTGATATCCATTTCATCTATTAATTCAGTTTTTAGTAATCCTATATTATGAAAGGTTTCTTGTTTCAGTTTTTCAGTTTCACCAGCTAACCTATTCTCTAAAGCTTTTAAATTTATTTCATTCTCGTTTTTAATTAATTAATTTAGAGTATTAATCTCATTCAGAAATTCTTTTCTCACGTTTAATGCATCTCCTCGAGTTTGTTCGATGTCCAATTTCAATGACTCAATACTATTTTTAACTTCTTCTTTAAATTCATCTAATTTATTATTATTTTCTTCTAATTTACTTTTATTTTCTTCAAGTTAAGCTTCCAATTAACTATTACCCGCTTTTAAATCATCAAATTTATGAAGTTCATTATTGCTTCTAACATGTTTTGATCTTCTCCGATAGGCTTACTTACTTCTTTTTGTCCTTTTAAATCTACTTAGTTAGTTAAAGTATCTGTTATCATGGTAGAAGTACCTCGCGGCTGTTCAAAACCAAAAGTACTCAAATTTTCTAGCTCAGTTGATAAAGTTATTCCCGAATCCTCTAACGCAATATGTCTTGCTTGATCATTGTATATAACATTATTAGTCTGTGTTCCCTCTAACGGTTCACTTTCTATTGAAAAATTTTCTAGATCTGAAATATTATTATTTTCCAGTTCTACATCTCTAATCCTATCCTCAAAACTTTTGTTATTAGTATTAATATCCATTTTTACAATATATGTTTTGTTTTTTTAAATAACCAAAAATGAATATTTAAAATTTAAGAAAAAATATTTAAGCCATGCATTTCACGTTGGCGCCACTTTTATGTAACATTTACAGTTAATTATTATTATTATTAAATTTTAATTAATTTACCCGGAGGCTGACATGGACTTCTCAGGGTCATCATGCACGGAAAGCACTCATAGTATCCTACCATCTCTATAATACAACTTAAATTATTCAGTTTACTCACAGATCTGCTAATATATTGCTATATCTTAGTCACTTGGCACAGAAAATAATACTTAAGGCACTCACTTCTTCGTGTTTCGGCACCGACTCCCTGATTCCTGTCCTCCAGATTGTACTTTGGACTCGCAGGGCTGCACTCTCTCGGTCCATGGCTTCATTAAGTAATTCCACTGTCCCTTGACAGGTGCTACCCTCTCTTAAGGAGCCCTAGTACTAATTTAATCATTTAAATAGAGACGGGCGTACTATTCATTCAGGCCTATGTGCTAGCCCGTTACAATATATATATATATATATATAATGTATCTAGTTACCCTGGCGAAGTGTTGCGCCTATTGCTGGAAACAAGACTGCCTGAAGAGGAATGGTCATGCACCCCATCCGCCATTTCATCTTCCGCCCCACCTACGGCATATATCAATTCAAATGCGTATTTCCTTTATATCTAAAAATCACAAAAGTCCGTCACGCAGGGCCTGCGTAAACTGAGCAGATCTCTCCTGCTATAACACACTTGTGAAATTATTCTAACTGCTTAATATTTTCGAAAATATGCGAAGAATTACGAAGAACGAAGTGAAGAGCAGAATAGCTTAAACAAGAATGTAGAGAATATTAGCTCTGGGTTGGTATAAATACTGGTCACTAAAATCTCTAATGAAGGAAAATTTTCCAATTGAAATGACGAGAAGAGTTTGTGATTCTTGCGTTCTTCCGACAATGCAATACGGTGCCGACAATGCAATACGGAGGCTGGTACATGGTCTATCACAAGGAGCCAATGACGGAAACTGGAAGTATGGCAAAGATCAGTGGAAAGGAGCATGCTCCGCCGAGATTGACCAGAGATAGAAGTGGTTGGATGAAGAAGAGATGGCGACCACTTCCACTTTCTACAAGGTAGGCCAAAAGATGGGCAGACTAGATGAAGGAAGTGGCAAGAGCAATGTGGTGGAGATTGGCCTGAAATAGAAATGGTTGGATGAAGTAAGAGATGGCGACCACTTCCACTTTCTACAAGGTAGGCCAAAAGATGGGCAGACTAGATGAAGGAAGTGGCAAGAGCAATGTGGTGGAGATTGGCAGAGATAGAAATGGTTGGATGAGTAAGAGATGGCGGCCACTTCCACTTTCTACAAGGCAGGCCAAAAGATGGGCAGACTAGATGAAGGAAATGGCAGGAGCAATATGGAGGAGATTGGCCAGAGATAGAAATGGATTGATTAACAAGAGATGGCGACAACTTCCACTTTCTACAAGGCAGGCCAAAAGATGGGCAGACTAGTTGATGGAACTGGCGGGAGCACTGTGGAGGACATTGGCAAGAGATAGAAATGGTTGGATGAAGAAGAGATGGCGACCACTTCCACTTTCTACAAGGCAGGCCAAAAGATGGGCAGACTAGATGAAGGAATTGGCAGGAGCAATGTGGTGGAGATTGGCAGAGATAGAAATGGTTGGATGAAGAAGAGATGGCGACCACTTCCACTTCCTACAAGACAGGCCTAAAGATGGGCAGACTAGATGAAGGAAGTGGCAAGAGCAATGTGGTGGAGATTGGCAGAGATAGAAATGGTTGGATGAAGAAGAGATGGCGACCACTTCCACTTTCTACAAGGTAGGCCAAAAGATGGGCAGACTAGATGAAGGAAGTGGCAAGAGCAATGTGGTGGAGATTGGCAGAGATAGAAATGGTTGGAGGAGTAAGAGATGGCGGCCACTTCCACTTTCTACAAGGCAGGCCAAAAGATGGGCAGACTAGATGAAGGAAATGGCAGGAGCAATATGGAGGAGATTGGCCAGAGATAGAAATGGTTGGATGAAGAAGAGATGGGGACCACTTCCAATTTCTACAAGACAGGCCAAAAGATGGGCAGACTAGATAAAGGAAATGGCAGGAGCAATATGGAGGAGATTGGCCTGAGTTAGAAATGGTTGGATAAGTAAGAGATGGCGACCACTTCCACTTTCTACAAGGCAGGCCAAAAGATGGGCAGACTAGATGAAGGAAGTGGCAGGAGCAATGTGGTGGAGATTGGCAGAGATAGAAATGGTAAGAAGAGATGGCGACCACTTCCACTTTCTACAAGGCAGGCCAAAAGATGGGCAGACTAGATGAAGGAAGTGGCAGGAGCAATGTGGAGGAGATTGGCAGAGATAGAAATGGTTGGATAAGTAAGAGATGGCGACCACTTCCACTTTCTACAAGGCAGGCCAAAAGATGGGCAGACTAGATGAAGGAAATGGCAGGAGCAATGTGGTGGAGATTGGCAGAGATAGAAATGGTTGGATGAAGAAGAGATGGCGACCACTTCCACTTTCTACAAGGCAGGCCAAAAGATGGGCAGACTAGATGAAGGAAGTGGCAGGAGCAATGTGGTGGAGATTGGCAGAGATAGAAATGGTTGGATGAAGAAGAGATGGCGACCACTTCCACTTTCTACAAGGCAGGCCAAAAGATGGGCAGACTAGATGAAGGAAATGGCAGGAGCAATGTGGTGGAGATTGGCAGAGATAGAAATGGTTGGATGAAGAAGAGATGGCGACCACTTCCACTTTCTACAAGGCAGGCCAAAAGATGGGCAGACTAGATGAAGGAAATGGCAGGAGCAATGTGGTGGAGATTGACCAGAGATAGAAATGGTTGGAAGAAGAGATGGCGACCACTTCCACTTTCTACAAGGCAGGCCAAAAGATGGGCAGACTAGATGAAGGAAGTGGCAGGAGCAATGTGGTGGAAATTGGCAGAGATAGAAATGGTTGGATGAAGAAGAGATGGCGACCACTTCCACTTTCTACAAGGCAGGCCAAAAGATGGGCAGACTAGATGAAGGAAGTGGCAGGAGCAATGTGGTGGAAATTGGCAGAGATAGAAATGGTTGGATGAAGAAGAGATGGCGACCACTTCCACTTTCTACAAGGCAGGCCAAAAGATGGGCAGACTAGATGAAGGAAATGGCAGGAGCAATGTGGTGGATTGGCAGAGATAGAAATGGTTGGATGAAGAAGAGATGGCGACCACTTCCACTTTCTACAAGGCAGGCCAAAAGATGGGCAGACTAGATGAAGGAAATGGCAGGAGCAATGTGGTGGAGATTGGCAGAGATAGAAATGGTTGGATGAAGAAGAGATGGCGACCACTTCCACTTTCTACAAGGCAGGCCAAAAGATGGGCAGACTAGATGAAGGAAGGCAGGAGCAATGTGGTGGAGATTGGCAGAGATAGAAATGGTTGGATGAAGAAGAAGAGAAAGTGGCAGGAGCAATGTGGTGGAGATTGGCAGAGATAGAAATGGTTGGATGAAGAAGAGATGGCGACCACTTCCACTTTCTACAAGGCAGGCCAAAAGATGGGCAGACTAGATGAAGGAAATGGCAGGAGCAATGTGGTGGAGATTGGCCAGAGATAGAAATGGTTGGATGAAGAAGAGATGGCGACCACTTCCACTTTCTACAAGGCAGGCCAAAAGATGGGCAGACTAGATGAAGGAAATGGCAGGAGCAATGTGGTGGAGATTGGCAGAGATAGAAATGGTTGGATGAAGAAGAGATGGCGGCCACTTCCACTTTCTACAAGGCAGGCCAAAAGATGGGCAGACTAGATGAAGGACATGGCAGGTGCATGATGGTGGAGATTGGCCAGAGATGGAAATGGTTGGATGAAGTAAGAGATGGCGACCACTTCCACTTTCTACAAGGCAGGCCAAAAGATGGGCAGACTAGATGAAGGAAGTGGCAGGAGCAATGTGGAGGAGATTGGCAAGAGATAGAAATGGTTGGATGATGAAGAGATGGCGTCCACTTCCACTTCCTACAAGTCAGGCCTAAAGATGGGCAGACTAGATGAAGGAAATGGCAGGAGCAATATGGAGGAGATTGGCCAGAGATAGAAATGGTTGGATGAAGAAGAGATGGGGACCACTTCCAATTTCTACAAGACAGGCCAAAAGATGGGCAGACTAGATGAAGGAACTGGCAGGAGCAATGTGGTGGAGATTGGCCAGAGATAGAAATGGTTGGATGAAGAAGAGATGGCGACCACTTCCACTTTCTACAAGGCAGGCCAAAAGATGGGCAGACTAGATGAAGGAAGTGGCAGGAGCAATGTGGTGGAAATTGGCCAGAGATAGAAATGGTTGGATGAAGAAGAGATGGCGACCACTTCCACTTTCTACAAGGCAGGCCAAAAGATGGGCGGACTAGATGAAGGAAATGGCAGGAGCAATGTGGTGGAGATTGGCAGAGATAGAAATGGTTGGATGAAGAAGAGATGGCGACCACTTCCACTTTCTACAAGGCAGGCCAAAAGATGGGCAGACTAGATGAAGGAAGTGGCAGGAGCAATGTGGATGGAGATGGTGGAGAGATAGAAATGGTTGGATGAAGAAGAGATGGCGACCACTTCCACTTTCTACAAGGCAGGCCAAAGAATGGGCAGACTAGATGAAGGAAATGGAGGCAGGAGCAATGGAGATTGGCAAGAGATAGAAATGGTTGGATGAAGAAGAGATGGCGACCACTTCCACTTTCTACAAGGCAAAAAGGCGGACTAGATGAAGGAAATGGCAGGAGCAATGTGTGGAGATTGGCAGAGATAGAAATGGTTGGATGAAGAAGAGATGGCGACTTCCACTTTCTACAAGGCAGGCCAAAAGATGGGCGGACTAGATGAAGGAAATGGCAGGAGCAATGGGTGGAGATTGGCAGAGATAGAAATGGTTTGGATGAAGAAGAGATGGCGACCACTTCCACTTTCTACAAGGCAGGCCAAAAGATGGGCAGACTAGATGAAGGAAATGGCAGGAGCAATGTGGTGGAGATTGGCAAGAGATAGAAATGGTTGGATGAAGAAGAGATGGCGACCACTTCCACTTTCTACAAGGCAGGCCAAAAGATGGGCAGACTAGATGAAGGAAATGGCAGGAGCAATGTGGTGGAGATTGGCAGAGATAGAAATGGTTGGATGAAGAAGAGATGGCGACCACTTCCACTTCCTACAAGACAGGCCTAAAGATGGGCGGACTAGATGAAGGAAATGGCAGGAGCAATGTGGTGGAGATTGGCAGAGATAGAAATGGTTGGATGAAGAAGAGATGGCGACCACTTCCACTTCCTACAAGACAGGCCTAAAGATGGGCAGACTAGATGAAGGAAATGGCAGGAGCAATATGGAGGAGATTGGCCAGAGATAGAAATGGTTGGATGAAGAAGAGATGGCGACCACTTCCACTTCCTACAAGACAGGCCAAAAGATGGGCAGACTAGATGAAGGAAATGGCAGGAGCAATGTGGAGGACATTGGGCAGAGATAGAAATGGTTGAATGAGTAAGAGATGGTGACCACTTCCACTTTCTACAAGGCAGGCCAAAAGATGGGCGGTAGATGAAGGAAAATGGCAGGAGCAATGTGGTGGAGATTGGCAGAGATAGAAATGGTTGGATGAAGAAGAGATGGCGACCACTTCCACTTTCTACAAGACAGGCCAAAAGATGGGCAGACTAGATAAAGGAAATGGCAGGAGCAATATGGAGGAGATTGGCCTGAGTTAGAAATGGTTGAATGAGTAAGAGATGGTGACCACTTCTCCTCGTCTCTGGAAGGTGTACGGCTACATCCGCTTCCTACAAAACTCCTCGTCTCTGAAAGGTGTACGACTACTTCCGCTTCCTACAAGACTCCTAGCCTCTGAAAGGTGTACGACTACTCCCGCTTCCTAGAAGACTCCTCGTCTCTGGGAGCTGGACGGCTAGTTCCGCTTCCTACAAGATTCCTCGTCTCTGGGAGCAGTACGACTACTTCCGCTTCCTACAAGACTCTTCGTCTCTGGGAGCGTACGGCTACTTCCGCTTCCTACAAGACTCCTCGTCTCTGGGAGCTGGACGGCTAGTTCCGCTTCCTACAAGACTCCGCGTCTCTGGGAGCTGGACGACTACATCCGCTTCCTACAAGACTCCGCGTCTCTGGGAGCTGTACGACTACATCCGCTTCCTACAAGACTCCGCGTCTCTGGGAGCTGGACGGCTACATCCGCTTCCTACAAGACTCCTCGTCTCTGGGAGCTGGACGGCTACTTCCGCTTCCTACAAGACTCCGCGTCTCTGGGAGCTGGACGGCTACTTCCACTTCCTATAAGACTCCTCGTCTCCGGAAGGTGTTCGATCAATACTCCCTTAAGGGAAAGCCAATATCGAGTTGTCTTTCCGGCCTTAATTAATGGAGTAATGTTAACTGTATAAGAGAGGGTGTAATTAATTACTTATTGCATTACTGATTTGTTTATTTTTACTTTTATTAAATTTAATATATGTTATTAGTGAATTATTTTGTTTATGGAAAGTGAGATATAATAACGGCTACTTTTCATTCATGCCCCCCCCCCCCCCTAAACCCTTACTATTCCTGTTCCAATTTCATCCAATAAAAAATATGATCTTTAGTTATAACTGAAACGGTTAAATATCGAGCGTGGTTTAGATCAAATTAACACATTCCAGAAAAGATCGTCAAATCTTGACGTCATCTCAGATCGTATTTGCATGTATTTCGCATAATAATGGTCTTTTGAAAACTGTATTTGGTATTTATGCTTAGGACAATGTTGTGTCATGATGTAACCGCTTGATTGATAATATGAAAATTAGTGAATGCTGAAGAAAATGAGTGATGGTATATATTTGGCGGGTTGGAAAGCTACCTTCCAAAGTTGATGAGGCAGGTATTCAACACAACATCGCCAAGTTTTGAGATAATTCTAATTTATAATAGTATTTCTAATGCATTTCGTCATTCAAATAAATTGTAGAATTGTTATTTAAGTAATAATTTGTTTTTGTTTTGATTTAATATGATTCAATAATGGTCTTTGAAAGGGTTGCCTCCTGAGTACCGTTATTAATTACAAATCCTGTTGGTGGCGGCTGCCCAATGCAGATCACTTCCGACACCACACCACCCCCCCCCTGCATTACAAATCCTGTTGGCGGTGGCTGCCCAATACAGATCACTTCCGACCACCACACCACCCCCCCCCCCCTGCAATACAAATCCTGTTTGCAGTGGGCTGTCCAATGCAGATCACTTCCGGCCACCACACCACCACCCCCCCTGCATTACAAATCCTGTTGGCAGTGGCTGCCCAATACAGATCTCTTCCGACCACCCCCCCCCCCCCCCCCCTGCATTACAAATCCTGTTGGCAGTGGCTGTCCAATGCAGATCACTTCCGACCACCACACCACCCCCCCCCGCCCCCCCCCCTGCATACAAATCCTGTTGGTGGCTGCCCAATGCAGATCACTTCCGACCACCAACCACACCACCCCCCCCCTGCATTACAAATCCTGTTGGCGGTGGCTGTCCAATGCAGATCACTTCCGACCACCACCCCCCCCCCCCCCCTGCATTACAAATCCTGTTGGCAGTGGCTGCCCAATACAGATCACTTCCGACCACCACCCCACCCCCCACCCCCCTGCATTACAAATCCTGTTGGCAGTGGCTGTCCAATGCAGATCACTTCCGACCACCACACCACCCCCCCCCTGCATTACAAATCCTGTTGGCAGTGGCTGCCCAATGCAGATCACTTCCGACCACCACACCACCCCCCCCCCTGCATTACAAATCCTGTTGGCGGTGGCTGCCCAATGCAGATCACTTCCGACCACCACACCACCCCCCCCCCCTGCATTACAAATCCTGTTGGCAGTGGCTGCCCAATACAGATCACTTCCGACCACCACACCCCCCCCCCCCTGCATTACAAATCCTGTTGGCAGTGGCTGCCCTATGCAGATCACTTCCGACCAACACACCACCCCCCCCCCCTGCATTACAAATCCTGTTGGCGGTGGCTGTCCAATGCAGATCACTTCCGACCACCACACCACCCCCCCCTGCATTACAAATCCTGTTGGCGGTGGCTGTCCAATGCAGATCACTTCCGACCCCCACACCCCCCCCCCCTGCATTACAAATCCTGTTGGCGGGGGCTGTCCAATGCAGATCACTTCCGACCACCACACCACCCCCCCCCCTGCATTACAAATCCTGTTGGCGGTGGCTGTCCAATGCATATCACTTCCGACCACCACACCACCCCCCCCTGGATTTAAAATTCTTTTTGGGGTGGCTGTCCAATTCAGATAACTTCCGACCACCACACCACCCCCCCCCCCCTGCATTACAAATCCTGTTGGCAGTGGCTGTCCAATGCAGATCACTTCCGACCACCACACCCCCCCCTGCATTACAAATCCTGTTGGCTGTGGCTGTCCAATGCAGAGCTCTTCCGACCCCCACCCCCCCCCTGCATTACAAATCCTGTTGGCAGTGGCTGCCCAATGCAGATCACTTCCGACCACCACACCACCCACCCCCCCTGCATTACAAATCCTGTTGGTGGCGGCTGCCCAATGCAGATCACTTCCGACCAACACCCCCCCCCCCTGCAATACAAATCCTGTTGGCAGTGGCTGCCCAATGCAGATCACTTCCGACCACCACACCACCCCCCCCCCCCTGCATTACAAATCCTGTTGGCAGTGGCTGCCCAATGCTGATCACTTCCGACAACCACACCACCCACCCCCCCTGCATTACAAATCCTGTTGGCAGTGGCTGCCCAATACAGATCACTTCCGACCAACACACCACCCACCCCCCCTGCATTACAAATCCTGTTGGCAGTGGCTGCCCAATACAGATCACTTCCGACCAACACACCACCCCCCCCCTGCATTACAAATCCTGTTGGCAGTGGCTGTCCAATGCAGATCACTTCTAACCACCACACCACCACCCCCCCACCTGCATTACAAATCCTGTTGGCAGTGGCTGCCCAATGCAGATCACTTCCGACCACCACACCACCCCCCCCCCCCTGCATTACAAATCCTGTTGGCAGTGGCTGGCCAATGCAGATCACTTCCGACCACCACACCACCCCCCCCCCTGCATTACAAATCCTGTTGGCGGTGGCTGTCCAATGCAGATCACTTCCGACCACCACACCACCCCCCCCCCTGCATTACAAATCCTGTTGGCAGTGGCTGCCCAATGCAGATCACTTCCGACCACCACCCCACCCCCCCCCCTGCATTACACATCCTGTTGGCAGTGGCTGCACAATGCAGATCACTTCCGACCACCACCCCCCCCCCCTGCATTACAAATCCTGTTGGCAGTGGCTGCCCAATGCAGATCACTTCCGACCAACACAACACCCCCCCCCCCTGCATTACAAATCCTGTTGGCAGTGGCTGTCCAATGCAGATCACTTCTAACCACCACACCACCCCCCCCCCTGCATTACAAATCCTGTTGGCAGTGGCTGCCCAATACAGATCACTTCCGACCACCACACCACCCACCCCCCTGCATTACAAATCCTGTTGGCAGTGGCTGCCCAATGCAGATCACTTCCGACCACCACACCCCCCCCCCTGCATTACAAATCCTGTTGGCGGCGGCTGCCCAATGCAGATCACTTCCGACCACCACCCCACCCCCCCCCTGCATTACAAATCCTGTTGGTGGCGGCTGCCCGATGCAGATCACTTCCGACCAACACACCACCACCCACCCCTCGCATTTGTAAATAATGTTCCACACGATAAGGTATAAAGAAAATCGATGTAGATAGATTCTATAGTAAGAAGAAAGAGATATGTGAGAACGTACCGCACTGTTCCTGCGATAGATGAAGGTTCTCCATCTGGCTTGTTGCTTGTCTCTGTCAGAGGAGATCATCTGTACCTTCTCCCTAAAGCAGAGTTGCCATTAGTACTAACAAACACTCAGAGAAATATTCTAGCGAAGCAGGCAAGTAGTAGTGGCAACACTGGATGGGACTCCCTTCATCGGACCTCAGCAAGGTCAAAGTAAGCTGCGTAAACTAAGCTGTATTCCAGTAAACTTCAAACTGAGCACACTTTGATTTTTTGATTGGCCTCCCTCTAAACTAGGTGGGTAAGGTTAGAGATCAATGAGCACAGTTTCTATCGGAGTAAGGTGACTAGATATATTGATACCTCGTTGGTAGTAGGTGCTTCCATCCTCGCTGTCTCAAAGTACAGCTTACAGTTCATAGACAATGTTTGCATGTTTCGCTGATTTACTTGTGTTCCACGCCTTCTCAGTCAACAATTTGGGTTAGTTCCGAGGCACCTTCACATCTTGTTTACATATGTTTCTCTTATTATTTGTAATTATATTGATATTTGTCTCTTGGTTATACTTGGTTCGGATGGAATGGTTGGTATTGTCATACAAACACTTAGCTCTTTGTAGAATGTAGTTACGAGTCAATGGATGTCCATCACCATCTATCCCTTCCTTAATATTGAGAGAGACTATTACCCCAAATTATATTGACCAATATTGCTGCTTCTGAATATAGTTAAACAATGATATATTTAAAAAGTTCGCCACAAAGGGGCTGCGTGAACTAAGCAGATTTCCTACATGAAGTTTTACTACAGAGAAATCTGCCTACCAGTTACAGTAGTAGTAACGAGTCTCTAAACCAATTTTACGAGACCCGAACAATTACGGAAAAGGCCGAATTAATTGTTGGGTGATACTTAGGAACAGCCCTGACACCAGCCTATCTCATCTTGCCCTTTATCCGCACACACTTAATAAAAATGCAAATATCTCGGTTAATATTCAAGATAGAGAATAAATGTACAGAGCAATATTTATAGTACATTTAATTTGCAATAACAAAACACTAACAAAATAAGCTGCCCTCCTTCTGAGGGTACCTGTATGGCCAGCCTCCTAATCTGCCCTCCTTCTGAGGGTACCTGTATGGCCAGCCTCCTAATCTGCCCTCCTTCTGAGGGTACCTGTATGGCCAGCCTCCTAATCTGCCCTCCTTCTGAGGGTACCTGTATGGTCAGCCTCCTAATCTGCCCTCCTTCTGAGGGTACCTGTAGGGTACCTGTATGGCCAGCCTCCTAATCTGCCCTCCTTCTGAGGGTACCTGTATGGTCAGCCTCCTAATCTGCCCTCCTTCTGAGGGTACCTGTATGGCCAGCCTCCTAATCTGCCCTCCTTCTGAGGGTACCTGTATGGCCAGCCTCCTAATCTGCCCTCCTTCTGAGGGTACCTGTATGGCCAGCCTCCTAATCTGCCCTCCTTCTGAGGGTACCTGTATGGCCAGCCTCCTAATCTGCCCTCCTTCTGAGGGTACCTGTATGGCCAGCCTCCTAATCTGCCCTCCTTCTGAGGGTACCTGTATGGTCAGCCTCCTAATCTGCCCTCCTTCTGAGGGTACCTGTATGGTCAGCCTCCTAATCTGCCCTCCTTCTGAGGGTACCTGTATGGCCAGCCTCCTAATCTGCCCTCCTTCTGAGGGTACCTGTATGGTCAGCCTCCTAATCTGCCCTCCTTCTGAGGGTACCTGTATGGTCAGCCTCCTAATCTGCCCTCCTTCTGAGGGTACCTGTATGGTCAGCCTCCTAATCTGCCCTCCTTCTGAGGGTACCTGTATGGTCAGCCTCCTAATCTGCCCTCCTTCTGAGGGTACCTGTATGGTCAGCCTCCTAATCTGCCCTCCTTCTGAGGGTACCTGTATGGTCAGCCTCCCCCTCCTTCTGAGGGTACCTGTATGGTCAGCCTCCTAATCTGCCCTCCTTCTGAGGGTACCTGTATGGTCAGCCTCCTAATCTGCCCTCCTTCTGAGGGTACCTGTATGGTCAGCCTCCTAATCTGCCCTCCTTCTGAGGGTACCTGTATGGTCAGCCTCCTAATCTGACCTCCTTCTGTTTGTACCTGTTTGGTCAGCCTAATATTCTGCCCTCCTTCTGAGGGTACCTGTATGGTCAGCCTCCTAATCTGCCCTCCTTCTGAGGGTACCTGTATGGTCAGCCTCCTAATCTGCCCTCCTTCTGAGGGTACCTGTATGGTCAGCCTCCTAATCTGCCCTCCTTCTGAGGGTACCTGTATGGTCAGCCTCCTAATCTGCCCTCCTTCTGAGGGTACCTGTATGGTCAGATCTGCCCTCCTTCTGAGGGTACCTTTATGGTCAGCCTCCTAATCTGCCCTCCTTCTGAGGGTACCTGTATGGTCAGCCTCCTAATCTGCCCTCCTTCTGAGGGTACCTGTATGGCCAGCCTCCTAATCTGCCAATTATGTAAATTTTTTGCGAAAAATTGGAATAATTTGAATATTGCAAATTAGGGGGGTATCTCAGGTGAGAGTGCAGCTTATTATTTTTATCTTTATTTTTTATATAAATGATGATGGATAATTCTTATTGATGATTTTAGAACAAGTGTGGATAAATTCTTCAGGTCATCGTTTGTTAGTGTTGTTCTATTAGTATCTTCGCCGTTTTTTGATGGAGGACTCCTCTTGAGCCGAACAGTAGCCCCATAACTGTCCAGTCTTGGATTTCGTATTTCTTGATGAAATAGGGGCAACAAGGTTCATATATGCTTTTCTTCTCCTGGTCCACCTCGTCTGCTTGCTTTTTGTTAATCTCAAAACGGACAGTAGGATCCAGAATTGAGGTGAGCAATTTGAGTCCGGACCTTATGATGCCGAGAAATGCGCATTGTCTCGCCCCATGGGCAGGAACCTAGAACATGCGGGAGGGTTTCGGTCTCGCTGCAATGACGGCAGCGGGTTGTTCCTAAGTTCCTTCCTGGGACAGAGCGTACCACCACAAGGTTGGTATTCATTTTTATTGCTGTAGTCCATTCAGAAGAGGAAAGACCTTGTTTGTCACACATCCAAGAATTTGATTTTTTCCATTCATCAAAAGTTTCCACGCCTTTCCCTTTAACAGGTAGGCCGCACCACTCATTGAAGGAACTTTGGCGCAATTCTTGTCGAAAACTTTTGACTGAGTAATTTTTATTTTCATCAGCTCGTAACTTGAGTGCAGACAAACAGTCTTTTACTTCTGAGCTGATGTTTCGGGTTAAAAGAACATATGGATTTCCGTCTCGCTTGAGTGCAGAACATACATTTAAATGCTGTAAAAAATCTTCCCAATAAGCATTGAACATACCTAAACCTCAAACATTGCGCGAAGAATAAAACATGCTGTCAGGAGAGTCCGATGGGATATTTAATATTTCTTTGGCGCAACTTCTGACTACTTTATTTATTTTCATCAAAAAGGAAGGCTGGAGGTCTTTCAAGGGCGCGCATTGCAGGGGATATATTAGGATAGGCCATACATATTGGTTCAAGATATTTAGCTTCTGGTCTGGTTTTAATAAGAACGATGATGCTAATTTATTCAATTTTTCCACCAGGGTGTTCATAAGCTTGTCTTTATCCAGCCAAATTTCTTCCTTGAACGAGACTCCCAGGTATCGGATTCTTTCATCTGGACCAATACTATGAATTATTTGGCCATCCATTGTCCTTAGTTTTGTCGAAATTAGCTTCCCCTTTTCTATTTGTATAGCTTTACTTTTTTCCGCATTTACCTTTAATCCGATTTTTTGAAAATTGTCTATGACTAGTTCTACGAGATATTCAGCCGATTCCTTGTTTTTTTTTGTTTTTTTTTACCGGAGATCCAGAGAGGAATCAGATGGCGGTTGGGAGACAGTGTGAGCTGCCATGGTTGTCCCGACAGTTGCCCTTCTACTGAACACACTGATGTTCTATTTTAAGGGGGTGTTGTGAGTTGGTATGGGGGTAAAATAGAACTATGGTTGTGGGTTACCCGGCATCTGGTGGTACCGGGTGGGTTGTGAGGATAGGAGAAAACGAAAGAAGGGAGGATAGACATAGTAGGAGAGGAGGTAAGAAAGAAGAGAAGAAAGACTTAAAGATAAGAGTAAACCTAACTTAAGAATAGGATCACCGCAAGCCGACACCGGCCCAAAACGGTCGCTGTGAGCGAAGGAAGGAAGGACGCCGAATACTGATTAAATCTAAACTAGAATAACTAACCTAACTAACAATAAATATAAATCTAAATAACCTAAACTAACCTAACCTAAGCTAAACGGCTATAATTGATGGTTGTGATGTTATTAATGGTTGTGGTTAGTGCTCCCGTGCCCGAGCAATGCCTGTAAAGACTCAACAGGCGGTAACGTCGACTAGGGGTTCGATATCTTCGACCGCCTTCCGCCAACATACCGGCTGAGGAGGGGGTTGGAGGGAGGAATATAGGGGATTATCCATATATGGGAGGGAGTCATAAAATTTTATGTGACGGCGGGAGATGGTTTGGGAAAAAGGCTCGAGGTCGAGGGTAGGGTGAATTATCCGGTTGGGGACTTTATGGATGGAGGTGTGCCCGACAAGTTTACTGACGATTCCGTTCTGGTAGGATCGGAGGTTGGAGAGGGAGGATTTGGTAAGGTATCGAAGGACAGGGGATCCATATAGGAGGGCAGGTTGGATTACGCCTTTTAGGATGAGGAGTTTCAGGCGGAGGCTGAAGACGGGAGAGGTGAGGAGGTTGTTGAGGGATCGGAAGCGGTGTTATACAGATTTTATAAAGGGGTAGGATGAGGATAAGGATTCGCCGACCCTTACTTTGCAGGTTCGGCCGTGTAGGAAGGAGTGTAGCATGGCGAGGAGTTGGCTGGGACAGACATTCTTGCTGAGGGTGTTGAAGAGTTGGGCGTGGTCGACGGAATCAAAAGCCTGAGTGCAGTCAATAGAAATCATGGCCGTGACGACGTTTGCGGATGTTGGAGCAGGTGTTGGTGTGGATTCAACCCAGACTGCTCGTTGGGAATAAGGGAAGCCTTCTCGCTGAAATCCACGAAATACTGGAGGATGATACGTTCCGGTATATTGGAGATATTAGGAGAAGGCTTATTGGGCGGTAGTGGTCGGGAGCGGTACCGGATTTGTAGGGTTTTCGGAGTGGCACGATTATGGCGTGCTTCCACATGGAGGGGAAATGGCGGAGGCAGAGGCAGGAGTTAAGGAGATGGTTGAGATAGGATAGAGAGCGGCGTGGAAGCTGACGCAGCAGCACGTACTGCACCCTGTCCACACCAGGGGATTTACCCCCTTTGGTGCGGCGCAGGATAGCAGTAAGCTGCCTCGGGGAGGAGAACATGAAGTTTCCTTCATCCTCCGCCCGGGGCGCCTCGACGGTGTTACGCAACCTAGTCTGATCTGTTGCGTCTATATGAGCCGCCAACACTTCAGCTTGGTTTTTGGGACTCATCATAGCTGTATAGGCTTGGAGAAGAACAGATCTCCTTTTGGTGACCTTGGTCTTAACCAGCTTCCAAAATTTGCGAAAGTCGTCATGCGTTTGTCGGACGGTTTCGTGCCACTGCGCAGTCTTCCACTGTCTCATAAGGGAGCGGATTTGTGTGGTGAGGGAGTTAATGGCGGGACGGAGGGACGGGTTCTTAGTCCGGTACCAGGTATTTTTGAAATTGTTCCTCTGCTTAATCAGTGCTAATATGTGAGGAGGAGGGGTCTTGAGCCCTGGTGGTATCCTCACAAACTTGGGGATGGCTTGGTCCGCTGCTTTAAGAATCAGCTGCGTGAACTCCTCCAGTTTATTCTCCAGGGTTTGGGTGTCACTGATATTCGTGAACGCCGGCGTGGTTTCGTACATAAGGGACTTGTATAATTTCCAGTCTCCATTATGTAACGAGTAGGTGGTAGTTGTGGGATTCGGAGGGCGACCTCGCAACACGTCGGTGATCACTAGAGACAAAGTTAAGGGCTAAGCACCTTGTCACTATGTGAGCGGGTAAGCAGGAGGTCCTCAGTGTACATGCGCGCGTAGTCTCTAAAGGTATGAGCGTTAGGATGCACAACGGTGAAGGCTGACTTCGTTATCGTTATGCCGGGGGCGTTGTCTGAACTGTTGTTCCAGGAGGTGTGTCTGGCGTTCAGATCTCCAACGACTATATGATTTTTATCGGTCATTGCTAGGCCGATCAGGTTATTGAAGTGCTCACATTTGACCCTAGGTCGTCTATACAGGCCGTTGATGGTGTACGTGTGGTTGTCTAACAATACCTTAACCGTGAGGACATGTATTACATTGGGCACTGATGCAACTATTGGTTGTTCCAATTTATAGGGGGTGCCATATCTCATTAGTATGGATACTCCCCCTGCCCCTTGATCCTGTTCGACCATATCGCTCCGGAAGGTATGGCAGCCAGCCACCTTAAATGACGTCGTGGGGGTTAAGCGGGTGTCGCTGAGCACCGCTATTGTGGGGTCATATTCACTAAGAAGAGCTTCAAGCTCGGCTTGACGGCGAATGGCTGAGTTCACGTTGAAATTCAGCAGGGAGTAAGGCCTAACCATTATTTGTTATAACCATTGTTATGTTTGACTTAATGAGGAGTGCGTTCACGGTGCCGAGGAGGGTATCGAGCATGCGCTCTATTCTGTCGACCCAGGGAGGCATGGCTGTGTTATTATATTGCGCAGTAGGTTGTGAATATGCCTGTACCTGGGTCGGGGGTTGAGTGTAAGCAGAGGAGGGAGGAGGTTGGTGGTGAGTTTGTGGTTGGGAAGGGAGAGGAGGGTGGGATTGGCGAGCAGTGGGTGGGGGAGGAGCGGGGATGTAGGTGGGACCGGGGTCCTTGCGCCTGGCCTGGGCAGTCTGTATAATCCGCTGTCTGTGAGAGCAGCTCCTCAACGAGGCCGGGTGTTCCTCTCCACAGTTGGCACAAGTCAGCGGGTTGCGAGAACGGTCGAAGTCGGCGACCAAGTGGGCACCTGAGCATCTCACACATTTGGGGGGAAGCGAGCAGTAGGCCTTGGTGTGGCCGAACTGTGGATACCTATGGCACTGAGGTACCTCCTTCTCTGGTATGTACTCCTTTACTCGGATGACTATGTGATCTATGTCTTTGATCTTCCCCAAGTGTATGTGATACTGATAGCCCAGCTTGAAGGTAGCCAGATGGGCTCTAAGTCCCTCTTGGTGCCGTCCGGGGCCGTTCTGCGCATTCGTATGACGCTGATGAGGTCGTCATGCTTCAGGGCTGCTCGGACATCTTCTATCGGATGTGTCTTATCAAGGCCGAGAATCAGGTATTTAGGATTACGCTTGGTACCCCGGGGGCGAAGGTGTGGAAGGGAACTTTATCTGATGGGTGGTTAAACAAGGATACGATTTTTTGATGGGCCTCCTTGGTTTTCGGGAGTTTACGGAGATCTCGCTGTTTCGTCTGGACCCGAAATTGGGTTATGTTGTTTCTTCGAAGGTGGACCGACACAGCGGAAGCACCGTATATGTCCTTCTGGAGGATGATTGGTGGAGGAGAGGGAGGTTTGGATGTTGAGGGGGAGGATTGTCGGCTGGGAGGGTGGAAAGGAGGGTAAAAGAGTTGGAAGTGATGGTGGGAGTTTGGGAGGGAGGGGGATATTACCCTTCTTATTTTTCTTGTTGACGACTTGTCGTCGTCTGGGCTCTCATTGGCCCGCTTGAATAGAGGTTGAAAACCCACCTCCATGGCCTCTGATTGGTCCGACGTAGAAGGGTGGGAGGGGAGGTCGGGGGTAACGAGAGGAGGGAACTCAGAGGTTGGTGGAAGGGGGAGACACTGGTCAGGGGGCGGGGCACTAACCTGGCCGTCTGGAAATAATTCTAGATTGCGCTTCTCAATTAATCTATCTATTATCTTTTCCGTCTTATCCTTCCTTACTACCGGATAAGGCGCTTTACGCCCTCGCCTTCGGCAGGAGATCCCATTCTCAGGGGGGTTTACAGGGGGGTTAGAAGAAGGGGGTTGTTGGTCGACCAGTGTCTGGGACGTAGGTTGGTCCTGAGAAGGACCGTCCGCAGACATGACGGTGGACGAGGTGGGAGTGAGTGTTCAGAAGGGGGGGGGGGACTGCCAGTCCTTACCTGACTTGGCAGGTTGACCTTAAGGGTCCGCATAGTCTCCCAACCAATATCCAATTCCCTTGGAATCCGGCTAGGGAAGTCGGTCAGGGTAGAAGTGCACTGGTCCACTCTTCATTACACCAGGAGTCTCTTCAGCGGGGGCACAATGCACCAAGTGGTTGAGATGCTTCCTCGATGACTGCTGGCTGCTGAATGTTTTGTTTTTTTTCCAAAAGCATTAGTAATATCGGGTTCGCTTAATTCTTGGAATATAAAATCGATTCCCATATTAAAAAGAAAAGGAGATGTTGGGGCGCCCTGTGCTACTCCTTTCTTGACAAGTATAGGCTCTATTTTCTTTCTTTTAGCCAGGGAAATAGATTTTTGGTTGCCTGTAAGTAGGCTGTCGACCATATTTTGCAGCTTACATGGAATCTCGTATGTTGATAATGTTTTCCTTAAATGTTCATGGCCAACGCTTTAGATACATCTAGGAATACTATGCAACAGTCTTTCTTAGCTTGTTTCGAATTCTGGGTGCATGCATTTATTAGACAAGAGTTCACAAATGTTCCGGGACATGCAACAAACCCTCTTCGATGTGTAGACAATTCTACATATTGCTTCAATTGTTTGTCTATGGCCCTCTCTATTATTCTTCTTAAAATTGAGAATATGGTTATCGTCCGATAGTTTGAGACACTATTTTTATCACCTGATTTAAAAATGAGAATTGTTCTTCCATTGCGAAATATGTCTGGGACTACGCTCCAATTCAACATGTAATTGGCTATATTGGCTATTATTTTGTAACACTTTACAACACGGATTGTCTTAACGAAGATTCCAGCTGAATCGAGAGATATGTCTCAAGTAGCTGTCTCGAGATCTGCTTCATTAAGAATGATATCTGATTCAGAAGAATTAGGACATTTAAGGTAACTTTCTAATTGGTGATGGTTTTCAATCCCAAATAATTGTGCAAAGATTGCCTTAACTTGGGAAACATCCGTGTCGCACAACATATTCTCTTCGTAGTCAAATTAAATACTTGTTGAACAATTTTCTTTCGTCTATAGTAATAATAATGTTGTGCCAGATAAAAATCATATTTGTTTCGGCGCCGCTCTGCCTCCCGTTTGCTTTTCTTTATTGGATCGCGAGCCTTTTTGAATATAAAACCATCCAAATTGCCAGTTTGTTTTTTTCCTACGCTTGTAATATTTTGTCGCCGGGTGAATAGGAGCTTTGCCGAGCTTAGTTCTATACAAGGCTTCCATCCGACGTATAGTAACGGAGAAATTTCGATTTTTCGAAAATCCCCCTCTTAATCCCTTCTCTTACTAGTCCGATTTCAGCCATTAACGAAATTGATCTTTCTTTTTGTATAAAACAAGTAAATATCGAGTTTGGTAGCGATCAAACACAAATTACGACCACTAGAGCGGTAACAGACAAATATATGTGTGTATATATATATATATATATATAAAATTGCAACCTCTATCTCTACATTGATTTTTTTCACGAATTTTCACGATAACTTTTCGTTTCACATGTCATAGACACCATAACTGCTATTTGTTTCTTTCGTGTGTGTTTGTTTGTTACCTTTTCACGCATAAACGGCAGAACCGAATTTTATGGAACTTGCTATGTATATTACTACTAACCCAACTTAGACTTCAGGCTATATTAATATTCTCTGAGACGAACAAGAGTGGGGGTTATAAGGGAAGCCTGAAATTAAAAATAGCGATATTTCGTTTCCTGTTGGTTTTTCGGCAAATATGAACATAACTAAAGTTGTTTATTGTGTTATTTATTATTAACACTGGGACGGGTAAATGTCAAAGTATTGTGCAAAGTAAAGCCTTGCCAAAAATATATCATCACCATTCAGCCTCAAATCAATTCTCGGGCGAAGCCGGTATATATATATATATGTCTGTGTGTGTGTGTGTGTGTGTGTGTGTGTGTGTGTGTGTGCGTGTGTGTGTGTGTGTTTATCGACTATCTACTCAAATATTATACACAAGAAATAAAATACAATATTAAAATAACTAAGATAATTACAAACAAAATTAATAAATGAAATGAAAAAGTAAATAAATAAAGACAATAATAACAAAAAACATATCAATTAAAGTTAAATTCAACCGATGTAGAATCAACTTTACATTCTAATGTATTTTTGCTACATCCATATCTATACTTTTGGTAAACTTTTATAAGTTCTTTATTATATTTAAATATAATATGAGGTGGTTCTGGCCAATTACCTCCTTTTAAAATTATGTTCACTATTAAATTTGATCTATTTTGATTAAATGTTGAGCAGTCATAAAGTATATGTAAAAACGTTTGTGTTGTCTGAGTCGCAAGTACATTTAATTAAATGTTAAAATTATTAAAATTTAATAATTTTAAATCTTGTTAAATAATGTCCTGCCTGTCCATGTCCCAGTAGAAATGCGTGCCATGATGATGGCGACTCTTAAATAATGCTGATTATTGAGGAAACTTCGTTAGGCTTGAGTATTTGTAGCTCTTTGGGTTGGCGCTCACAACCTTCCCTCGGCTCATAAGCTCCAATCACAGTTACACAGCTGCCTTCTTGGCCAATTTCTTTAACTTAACAATGCTGTCTACTAATTTTGCCTTGTTATTTTTAACAATATAATTATTTTTCTATCTGTGAATTGGTCCTTGAAGGAAAATGAATTCCTGTACAATTGATGAACTGAGCTTCTCATGAGACAAATTAAAAATACTTGAAAGTGTCAAAATAAGGATTATTTATTACTTGAAATGTGACTGTGGATCCTAGTTGTGTATAATGTTGCTTTGGAGATTCTTTTGGCTCCTTGAATACTTTCTAAAATGTGAGTACTACCCTTTATCATCTGTCCAACCTGCAATCATTTCAAAGTTGTTTTACTAAGTAATTCCATTTCATTTGTTGAGGCGATTCGATGTGAATTTGACCTATAGTCTGGTTTATTATTATTATAATTTATTTTTGTATAACTTGATAGTATTTGATCCCAAATTAAAAATGTGTTTTTTTTTTTCCTTTTATTGGAAATGAGGTTGTACACTTGAAGCGATTTTTGGATCCTCTCTTCAAATTGCTGCTCAGTTGATGGAAATAAGATCCATTCTAATATAACTGTGCCATATATTTCTATTTTTTTTTTTTTTTTATTTTAACCTCTCCTTCTTGAAGATCATTAACAGATTTCATCTTCAGCTCGAATAAATTGTTCAATTATTGACTATTGTTTCGATCGAGTAAATTTTGAGGCATCTAAAAAAATATGAACTTTACTAATGCCATCAAATTTAACGTATTCAGATTTGACATAGTGAAGGTTTGATGAAAAGCTAAGCTTTCAGCACTGCATATAACAGAATTTGACAGCTTTTGTTAATATTGCACAATTAGGTGTCGGCCTTTACTCAACGCTTAAAACACAAATGTTTCGCTTAAAATTCAACATAAAGAAAACAAGAACATTTTGTAGGTCATTACATTTTCTATAAGATTGCTTCTATAAACTCTTTCATCCAACTCATAATAAAGAAGATATATTGAAATTTTCATTTTCCTGCTCTGGCTCAATATCAAACTTCATCTTTAATTTTACATAGAAAGTTTTAATAACTTTCAGTTGGCAATGGTTATATATAAATATATATATATATATATATATATATATATATATAAAGAATTAACAATAAAAACATTAAATTAAAGTAAAAACATATAAAGAGAAGATTATTAGTCTTAAAAAGAAAAAGAGAAATTAAATATTGGATATCCATAAATATTTTAAGTATTGTAGTTGTATCAGCTATAATAAGTATTCAACCGATTAATTGTATTAAAAGCATGTTCTGCTAATATTTTAAAAGCATTATTATATTGTCTTCTTCTATTGGAAATTTGCTTTTTTTTTGTTCTATGTCTTGTTTTAGTTTTTGTCGTTCGTTAGTCAGTAGTCTGCAATTGTATATTAAGTGTTGACTTGTTTGTGGAGTTGAGTAATCGCAGGGGCAAGTATTGTTGTCTTTTATGTTAAATCGTTGGTAGTAAGAATTTAGTCTACCAAGTCCTGTTACTAATTGTGTAATGTAAAAGTCTGTCTGTATGTATTTGCTGTTGAAATATGTGTTAATGTTTGGAATGAAAAGTTTTAAATGTTGTCCTTTATTAGTTACAGTCCATTGTTGTTGCCACTTTTCAGTTAGATGAGCTTTTAACATATATTTTACGTGGGCTTTGGATATTTTATTGTAACATTCTGGTAAATGGGAATCTTTCGAAGCAGACTTAGCAGCTCTATCGGCCAATTCATTTCCAAAGTGATCAGAATGTGCTTTAACCCATGAAAAGTATGTGTTAATATGATTTAATTGTGCTATAAGTTCTCTGATTTGTGTTGTTAACGGGTCATTGGTTGCACGGTTCTGTAGTTTTTGTATCGTTACTTTACTGTCCGTGTATATACAAAGTGTATTATGTTGTGTATGTTCAGTTTGTATTTTTTGTAAGGTTTTCAGCATAGCGTATTGTTCTGCTTGAATGTTTGTGCAGTTGTGTCCCAGTCTGAATTTATGTATCTCTGTCAATTCCTGATCAATGAATATTACACATGCGCAGCCTACATTTTCCCCATCTTTACTCCCATCTGTATATATTTCCGTTATATATATATATATATATAATTATATATTTATATTTATTTATTTGCTTCCTAAGTAAGCGTACAGGAAGGGAGTTTATTAACCGAACGCCCCGTACAAAAATTTGTACATCACGTGTGTTTGATACATGACATTTTTTAACAATGAATAAAATAAAATATTTGTAAAATAAAATTATTTACAACAGAAAGAAAAGGAAAAAAAAAAGATAAGAAAAACATAAACGAATTTAGGTTTCAATAATGAATAAATAATTAATTTAATTGTGTTTCAGTTTTAAATAGTTCAAGTAGTAATACATTTATTCAGCAAATTGTTTTAATTGTTTATTTTGTTTATAAAATAAAAGTTTTTCCTCAACAGGCGGATTATCTTGCGGCATTTTAATTGGGTTTTAGCAGATTTCCCTTAAGAGAAATCAGCTATTGAGGTCGTATTCATGACGCAATTTTCATATCAATATATATATATATATATATATATATATATATATATATATATATATATATATATTTGTCTGTTACCGCTCTAGTGGTCGCAATTATTGTTTAATCGTTAAGAAACTCACTATTTATTCGTTTTAAGTAAAAAGAAAAGATCATGTTCGTTAACGGCTGGAATTGGACCAGGGGGAGGGGGGGGGGTTCAGGGGGGTGGATTTTTGAAAATTTGAAATATCTCCGTTACTATATGTCGGATCGAACAATTGTATAGAACCAATCTTATTGCAAATTAAATGCACTATAATTATTGTTATATACATTTATTCTCTATCTTGAATATTAACCGAGATATTTGCAGTTTTCAGCCTTCAGCAAACCCCTACTTCTACCCATGTTACAAAAACAATACTCTATTATATAACAAGCCACATCATTCCAAGCTTAAATACCAAATATTGTATTCAAGAGACCTTTATTATACGAGATACATATAAATATGTCCTGGTGACCCCCCCCCCTCCAGTCTTAATATCTTGGCTTACTAAAATTTGATTGATTGAAATAACAACTATTCTGACTCATTATTAATTACAGTACTAGATATAGTAAATAGTTCTCAATAAAATTAATATGTTATATTCTGATATATTTCAGTAATTGTTTTTCTTTCCGGTGTGAGTTTGTTTACATTTCAAACGCTCCTTGTCAGCAGGTTATTGAAATTGACTGAAACATTTCTTATTTTCGTTTGTATTTATTCACCTAATATTCAGGGTGGTGTTGTGTTAGCAGTATGTAAATTTATCTATTATTAAATGTCATGAGGGAAATCTGCTTAGTTTACACAGCCCTTGTGTGACAGACTTTTAAATTCTTCACTTTGGTCCATTAGTAGTCTGGAGTCATAGAGCAAGTGTCTGTATGTCTGTTCAGTAGTAAAGTCGCAGTAACAGTTTGGTTGGTATGTTGGGCCAAAACGATTAAAATAAGAGTTTGTTGTTCCGTATTAATAATTATGTCAAGTAATAGTCTGTTGATGTTAATGTTTTCCTAAATACTTTTTAATGGCTGGAATAAATAGTTTTAGATGCCCTTTCGTAGTCGTATACCATTTCTGTTGCCATTTGTTAATTGAGCCAGTAAGTAGTTGTGTTTTAGCAGATTTCCCTTAATTATATATATATATTTGTCTGTTAACGCTCTAGCGGTTGCAATTTTTGTTTGATCGTTACCAAACTCGGAATTTAATCGTTTTATGTAAAAAGGAAGATCAAGTTCATTAATGGCTGAAATCGGACCAGTGGGAGGCGGGGGATTTATTGAAAATTTGAAATATCTCCGTTATTATGCATCGGATCAAAAACTTGTATAGAATCAATCGTATTGAAAATTAAATTTACTATAAATATTGCTCTATACATTTATTCTGTATCTTGAATATTAACCGAGATATTTGCATTTGTATTCTGTGTGTGGTCGGCAGGAGTCGGCTACGTTTGGGACTTTCCGCCGAGAGCTCTGGCAGCCGTTTCTGTAGCTGTTCATCCCTCGTGAATAGATTTAGAGATCCCTTACTAGTACTGTTGTTATTAGGCAGATTTCTCTATTGTAAAACTTCACGTGGGAAATCTGCTTAGTTTACACAACCCCTGCGTGACAGACTTTTTAAGTGTGATTATGTTGTAGCATTCTGGAATTTCGGTATCTTTTGACACTGATTTTGCAGATAAATCATCGAGATCATTTCCCAAAATTCCAGAATGCCCTTTTTATAAAGAGAAAATTGTTAGCCTTCATACAATAATTATGTATATAAAGATTGGAACATTTTTCTAAAATGGTGCAATCTCAATAACTGATTTCTCTCGAGCTGGATAGATTTCATCATTTTTAATGTTGTAGGAAGTGAATTGTAGTTGAGTGATATGTCAGCTGATGGAGTATTGCGAGTGAGGATAGTCAGTGCCGACTACTACTCTGCTCCTCCGCTCGATGGCTACGATCCGCTATACAACCATTTCCGAGCATCAATCATCAACCAGTTGCCTGTCATCAGGATATTTGGAATCACCTCATCGGGTATCATTTCGTTTATATTATTATTTATATACCAGTAAGCCTTTACAAATTGTCTCAGTCACACTCTTTATGAATTTCATAATTTTTCATTTGAAAGTTAACATTTTTTTAGCTGGCCGGTGTGGAAGCCACGTGTACCTAGTCCAGTCCCTCAGAACCATTCTGCTACAGGAACGGCACTCTTATTGTATAATAAATTAAATTTATGAATTTTATACTATGTATTGGGTATATTAATTTGGTTGCTTCACTATTAAAAAATTGTTTTTTTTTTTTGTTTTTTTATGCAATACCCATATTGTATTATAGCCTTATATTTTGCAAGTTAAAAATCATCATTTTAAAAATTTGACAGGCATTAGTTTTTGAATGACGGCTATATTTGTTGGGTAAAGAACTAAATTATGTGTTATTCGTCACATAATTTGAACAAACATTAACACATAATGGCATTGACTCCAGGAGCTGGATGTTCTCACAATATCACTCCTAATTATTTGAAGAAATATCTCGACTTCATATAGAACAACTTTAATTATGTACTGGTATTTAGCGACAACTATTTTAATATTTGTTTCTATTTTAATATATTTTTATTGAATAAATTATTTCAATACCTTTTTGTCAAATAGGCTAAACTTCTGGCCTGATTTGATTCTATCTCACTACTGCTTCATTTTCACAAAATCTTAAATTTGCTGATAATTTTTGAAACTTCATTTTTAATGTTTAAACTATCTTTTAGATTATTTATTTATTTCTTTTTTTTTGTAAATTTATGCCATTATAAACTGGAATACTTCTCAATTACAATTTCTCTACGTATTCTGAAAAGCCTTTTTTTTACCACATTTCCATTCTCATATGTCAGCTTGTGGTCCCCACTACAACATGTAATTTGCTGTGCATGTTACTGACATGCAGTACTACCCCTCGCCAAAATCTCATAATTTTATATTTTGTCCCATCGGAGATATTTACGCCTATAAATGACAATTTTTATCAAGTAATATGGTTCAATCCAAAGCCATGAATTTTGGTGTGCAAGTAGACACACTTCTTAAGTTAAAAACTTGTCTTGTTTATTCTAATCCTTCTCAAGAAACATCACCCTTAAAAACTGAATAAAAGGATTAGAAATAAGAAAACATATCCTCTTATTCCGCCCCCCCCCCAAAAAAAAACCTAAATTGGTGTGGAAAGTGTCTAGAACTTAAAATGTAACCCTTTCTTTTCTGAATAGATTCGTTTTTGTCTCATATGGATAGGACACATATTTTGGGAGTTATAGGAATTGGCGTAAACACTGCGATCTAGCATTTCACCATCGCCATTCAGAAACTATTGGCAGAAAAGTTTTTAATATGATGATTTTCAACTTGCAACATAAAAGGAAAATGTATTAAAAAAAAAAAATTATTGTGATTTTGGTCTTGTCTTATTGTATTAATAGTGAGAAGGAGTACTGCTGGTGATCTAGCCTTGTCTATTGTTGTGCAGGTGAGAAGGAGTGTATTGTGATCTAGTCTTGTCTATTGTTGTGCAGGTGAGAAGGAGTGTATTGTGATCTAGCCTTGTCTATTGTTTGTACAGGTGAGAAGGAGTGTGTTGTGATCTAGCCTTGTCTATTGTTGTGCAGGTGAGAAGGAGTGTGTTGTGATCTAGCCTTGTCTATTGTTGTGCAGGTGAGAAGGAGTGTGTTGTGATCTAGCCTTGTCTATTGTTGTGCAGGTGAGAAGGAGTGTATTGTGATCTAGCCTTGTCTATTGTTGTGCAGGTGAGAAGGAGTGTGTTGTGATCTAGCCTTGTCTATTGTTGTGCAGGTGAGAAGGAGTGTGTTGTGATCTAGCCTTGTCTATTGTTGTGCAGGTGAGAAGGAGTGTGTTGTGATCTAGCCTTGTCTATTGTTGTGCAGGTGAGAAGGAGTGTGTTGTGATCTAGCCGTGTCTATTGTTGTGCAGGTGAGAAGGAGTGTATTGTGATCTAGCCTTGTCTATTGTTGTGCAGGTGAGAAGGAGTGTATTGTGATCTAGCCTTGTCTATTGTTGTGCAGGGGAGAGGAGTTGTATTGTGTGATCTAGCCTTTGTCTATTGTTGTGCAGGTGAGAAGGAGTGTGTCCTATTGTTAGCCTTTCTATTGTTGTGCAGGGAGAAGGATAGTGTATTGTGATCTAGCCTTGTCTATTGTTGTGCAGGTGAGAAGGAGTGTATTGTGATCTAGCCTTGTCTATTGTTGTGCAGGTGAGAAGGAGTGTGTTGTGATCTAGCCTTGTCTATTGTTGTGCAGGTGAGAAGGAGTGTATTGTGATCTAGCCTTGTCTATTGTTGTGCAGGTGAGAAGGAGTGTGTTGTGATCTAGCCTTGTCTATTGTTGTGCAGGTGAGAAGGAGTGTATTGTGATCTAGCCTTGTCTATTGTTGTGCAGGTGAGAAGGAGTGTATTGTGATCTAGCCTTGTCTATTGTTGTGCAGGTGAGAAGGAGTGTGTTGTGATCCCTTGTCTATTGTTGTGCAGGTGAGAAGGAGTGTATTGTGATCTAGCCTTGTCTATTGTTGTGCAGGTGAGAAGGAGTGTGTTGTGATCTAGCCTTGTCTATTGTTGTGCAGGTGAGAAGGAGTGTGTTGTGATCTAGCCTTGTCTATTGTTGTGCAGGTGAGAAGGAGTGTATTGTGATCTAGCCTTGTCTATTGTTGTGCAGGTGAGAAGGAGTGTGTTGTGATCTAGCCTTGTCTATTGTTGTGCAGGTGAGAAGGAGTGTATTGTGATCTAGCCTTGTCTATTGTTGTGCAGGTGAGAAGGAGTGTGTTGTGATCTAGCCTTGTCTATTGTTGTGCATTGTGATCTAAAGCCTTGTCTATTGTTGTGCAGGTGAGAAGGAGTGTATTGTGATCTAGCCTTGTCTATTGTTGTGCAGGTGAGAAGGAGTGTGTTGTGATCTAGCCTTGTCTATTGTTGTGCAGGTGAGAAGGAGTGTTTTGTGATCTAGCCTTGTCTATTGTTGTGCAGTGAGAAGAGTGTAGTGTATTGTGATCTAGTCTTGTCTATTGTTGTGCAGGTGAGAAGGAGTGTATTGTGATCTAGCCTTGTCTATTGTTGTACAGGTGAGAAGGAGTGTTTTGTGATCTAGCCGTGTCTATTGTTGTGCAGGTGAGAAGGAGTGTGTTGTGATCTAGCCTTGTCTATTGTTGTGCAGGTGAGAAGGAGTGTGTTGTGATCTAGCCTTGTCTATTGTTGTGCAGGTGAGAAGGAGTGTATTGTGATCTAGCCTTGTCTATTGTTGTGCAGGTGAGAAGGAGTGTTTGGTGATCTAGCCTTTGTCTATTGTTGTGCAGGTGAGAAGGAGTGTTTTGTGATCTAGCCTTGTCTATTGTTGTGCAGGTGAGAAGGGGTGTATTATTGTGATCTAGCCTTGTCTATTGTTGTGCAGGTGAGAAGGAGTGTGTTTGTGATCTAGTTTGTCTATTGTTGTGCAGGTGAGAAGGAGTGTATTGTGGATCTAGCCTTGTCTATTGTTGTGCAGGGTGATGAGAGGAGTGTTTTGTGATCTAGCCTTGTCTATTGTTGTGCAGGTGAGAAGGAGTGTATTGTGATCTAGCCTTGTCTATTGTTGTGCAGGTGAGAAGGAGTGTATTGTGATCTAGCCTTGTCTATTGTTGTGCAGGTGAGAAGGAGTGTATTGTGATCTAGCCTTGTCTATTGTTGTGCAGGTGAGAAGGAGTGTGTTGTGATCTAGCCTTGTCTATTGTTGTGCAGGTGAGAAGGAGTGTATTGGGATCTAGCCTTTTCTATTGTTGTGCAGGTGAGAAGGAGTGTGTTGTGATCTAGCCTTGTCTATTGTTGTGCAGGTGAAGAAGGATTGTATTGTGATCTACCCTTGTCTATTGTTGTGCAGGTGAGAAGGAGTGTGTTGTGATCTAGCCTTGGTCTATTGTTGTGCTGGTGAGAAGGAGTGTATTGTGATCTAGCCTTGTCTATTGTTGTGCTGGCGAGAAGGAGTGTGTTGTGATCTAGCCTTGTCTATTGTTGTGCAGGTGAGAAGGAGTGTGTTGTGATCTAGCCCTTGTCTATTGTTGTGCAGGTGAGAAGGGGTGTATTGTGATTCTACCCTTTGTCTATTGTTGTGCAGGTGAGAAGGATGTGTGTTGTGATCTACCCTTGTCTATTGTTGTGCAGGTGATAAGGAGTGTCTTGTGATCTAGCCTTGTCTATTGTTGTGCAGGTGAGAAGGGGGTGTATTGTGATCTACCCTTGTCTATTGTTGTGCAGGTGAGAAGGAGTGTGTTGTGATCTACCCTTGTCTATTGTTGTGCAGGTGTGAGAAGGAGTGTGTTGTGATCTAGGCCTTGTCTATTGTTGTTGCAGGTGAGAAGGGGTGTGTTGTGATCTAGCCTTGTCTATTGTTTGTGCATTGTGATCTAGCCTTGTCTATTGTTGTGCAGGTGAGAAGGGTGTGTGTTGTGATCTAGCCTTGTCTATTGTTGTTGCATTGTGATCTAGCCTTGTCTATTGTTGTGCAGGTGAGAAGGGGGTGTTGTGATCTAGCCTTGTGCTATTGTTGTGCAGGTGAGAAGGGAGTGTGTTTGTGATCTAGCCTTGTCTATTGTTGTGCAGGTGATAAGGAGTGTGTTGTGATCTAGCCTTGTCTATTGTTGTGCAGGTGAGAAGGAGTGTGTTGTGATCTAGCCTTGTCTATTGTTGTGCATTGTGATCTAGCCTTGTCTATTGTTGTGCAGGTGAGAAGGAGTGTGTTGTGATCTAGCCGTGTCTATTGTTGTGCAGGTGAGAAGGAGTGTATTGTGATCTAGCCTTGTCTATTGTTGTGCAGGTGAGAAGGAGTGTATTGTGATCTAGCCTTGTCTATTGTTGTGCAGGTGAGAAGGCGTGTCTGCATATTCACGGAGTGCTCCCATATCTATATGTGCCATTGCCTTCACCAGTAGCCAGCGGGAAGGAGAATGCACTCCTCTATGAGATAGCAGACAGCCTTGATCAAGCACTCAACAACTCGTTTGGAACCAACAAGCAGCATGTATTCAATGTCTCCACTCTTTCAGCTAAGTATGCCTTCCGATTAGTAACTTTGTTCGATTGATATCGAATTGATTTAATCAAGATGTTATTAAGAATGTATGTATGATGTAGGATTCTTCAGGGTTCACAATTATGGCACAGTAAGTCTCAGCTTTGTATTAAAATAATTGGAGATTTAAGCTTTGTATTAAATTAATTGTAGCTTGTAAGGTGGGGGGGTGGGTCGGCACGGGAACCTGGAGAACCTGTATGTAAAGCCAATTGGTGCAGCAGAGCTGTGTATAGAAGTATAGTAAAATGTTAGCATAAAATAATTGTCTGCTTACATTTATTGTATTCATGTAAATAAAGTAATAATAATTATATCACTATATTATAGAAGGAAATGCATTTATTTGTAATTGTAACTGAAAGTCCATTTGGATAATCATGATTAACTAATTGCAATTATATAATATATGACCGTAAAGAGAGTGGTCGCCTACATCACTCCAATGCTAGATCAATTATTTAAGAAATTCTCTTTTTTGGGGGGAGGGAGCTCAGGTTAGCCATGTGAGTTAAACATTGCCTTTAATCTCACATGGTAAGACTAGAGCGGTGAGTTTGATTCCCACCTGGGCAACGGGATTTATTTAGTGACGGAATTCATTAAATAATATCCTAAGAACTACCCTGGCTAGAAACGGGTGCTAACCTGTAGATAACCCGTCCCAATTAGCCTTAGTTGCAAAAACAGGACATTAATAAATAATTTCAATTTATTTTTAATTTTTCTATTTAATAATGTTTGCAAAGTATTTTGTTCATGTTTCAAATAAATATACTTTATTACTATTAGTATAGTTTTTTTTTATAAAATGTTGGTAAACCATAATTTGTGATTGTGATAAATGTGTTTTCATTTCAGACCTTTTTATGGTTATCATTCGAAGGAAGAGGTGTTTGTTAAGATTCTGTTTTACCATCCGTCGAGTATAAAGCGTGCAGTGAGCCTGTTGGAGAGCGGTGCTGTCTGCTCCCAGCGGCTCCAACCTCACCATGCCCATGTACCCTACATACTCCAGTTCTTCATAGACTACAATCTATACGGCATGAGCTATCTCAATATAGAGTGATCGCAGGTGAGCTAGGTGGGGGTTGGACAGAGAGAGAGAGAGCGAGGAGAGAGAGAGAAGAGAGAGAGAGAGAGAGAGAGAAGAGAGAGAGAGAGAGAGAGAGGAGAGATAGAGAGAGAAGAGAGAAAGAGAGAGAGAGAAGAGATAGAGAGAGAGAAGGAGAGAGAGAGAGAGAGAGAAGAAGAGAGAGAGAGAGAAAGAGAGAGAGGAGAAAGAGAGAGAGAGAAAGAGATGAGATAAAGAAAGAGAGAGAAAGAAAGAAAGAAAGAGAGAGAGAAAGAGAGAGAGAGAGAAAGATGAGGAAGACGAAAGAGAGAGAGGAAGAGAGCGAGTGAGCGAGAGAGCGAAAGAAAGAACGAAAGCCAGCCATCCGCGCCGGAGAAGCAACTGCCACTGATCAGCAACTGATGAGAGAAGCCCTTCTCTCTCTCCTCATCCCTCCCTCCTCTCTCTCTCCCTCTCTCCCCTCTCTCTCTCTACTCTCTCTCTCTCCTCTCTCTCTCTCCTCCTCTCTCTCCCTCTCTATACTCTCTCTCTCTTCTCTCTCATCTCTCTCTCCCTCCCTCTCTCTATCCCCCTCTCTGTTGCTCTCTCTCTCTATCTCTCTCTCTCCCCTCTCCCTCCCTCTCTCTCTCTCTCTCTCTCTCTCACTCTCTCTCCTTTTTTTCTTCTCCTTCTCTCTCTCCCCCCTCTCTTCTCTCTCCCTTCTCTCTCTCCCTCCTCTCTCCCCCTCTCTCTCTCCCTCTCTCTCTCTCTCTCTCTTCTTCTCTCTCTCTCTCTCTCTCCCTCACTCTCTCTCTTTCTCTCTCTCCTCCCTCTCTCTCCTCCTCTCTCTTCTTTATGACTTTTATGATGAAAAAAAGTTCTCTGTCTCTGTCTCTGTCTCTCTCTGTCTCTGTCTCTGTCTGTCTCTCTCTCTCTCTCCTCTCTTTCTCTCTCTCCCCTCCTCTCTCACTCTCTCTCTCTCCTCTCTCTCCCTCTCACTCTCTCTCTCTCTCTCTCTCTCTCTCTCTCTCTCTCTCTCTCTCTCTCTCTCTCTCTCTCTCTCTCTCCCCCTCTCTCTCTCCCTCCCACTCTCCCTCCGTCTCTCCTCCTCTCTCCCTCTCTCTCTCTCTCTCCCTCCCTCTCTCTCTCTCCCTCCCTCTCTCTCTCCCTCCCTCTCTCTCTCCCTCTCATCTCCCTCCTCTCTCTCCCTCCCTCCTCTTCTCCCTCTCTCTCTCTCTCTCTCTATATCTCTCTCTCTCTCTCTCTCTCTCTCTCTCCCCTCTCTCTCTCTCTCTCTCTCCCTCTCTCTCTCTCTCTCTCTCTCTCTCTCTCTCTCTCTCTCTCTCTCTCTCTCTCTCTCTCTCTCTCTCTCTCTCTCTCTCTCTCTTTAGAAAAACAAATAGTAAATAAAACCGCTTATTTATAAATATAAATAAGGAAAAGAAAATAATTGCGGCATTCAATTCAGATTAAAATAAATTTGGATAATAAATAACAGTGTCGCAAAGTAAAAACCTATTGCAGCTGCAAACAGCTTTATTTAGGTGACATACTTAAACTTTAAGAACATACATTAGATAAACATATCAACATTTCATTACATTTCCAATAACCTCGCCCTTCGACCAGAGACCTGCTCCGGATATATATAAAGATTCAGCGACTGAAATCGCACCATTGGGAGGGGGGGTTTAGAGGGGAGGATTTTCGATAAATCGAAATACCTCCGCGACTGTAAGTCGGATCGAAATTTTGTATAGAAACAATCTTTTTGCAAATTAAAAGCTCTTTAAACGTAGTCATGTACATATTTTCTCTATCTTTAATATTAACCGAGATATTGACGTTTTTTAGTTGTCGGTCTTCCGTAAACCCCCACTCCCGTTTGAACCTTAAAAATTTAATAAAGCTCATGGGGCAGTTATTGCTAGCTCACGTACCAAGTTTTGTTATGTTCGATTAAATAGTTGGTGTCCAACTACTATGTTGGCCCCACTTTACTTTTTTAGTGTATATCTTGTTTATACTTTGATGTATGACAAAAGTTACTCTAAATAGGAAAATAAACAACTCTTATCATGTTCATATTTGCCGAAAAACTAATAGGAAACGAAATACGGTTATTTATAATTTGCGGGCCGATCTGTGGCGCTAAACCATCCGGGGCGTCACCCAAATGCGTACAGAAAAATTTATTCTAATCGGTCCAGCCGTTTAGGAGGAGTTCAGTGACATACACACATACAGTAGAATTATATATATATATATACAATTTTGAGGGGACCTCATTTTCATCATTTCCTGTGTTGGATGGATGGACATTTGAAGACATTTTTCGAAAATGCCTTCATAAGTAGAACATGAATAGCTGATTTTGACTGTGGGAAATGTGTGTGTTATGGCTGGTGAGTATATGCCTAGCCGACATAGGCCTTCAGATGATGGGCTACGATTCAGCGGCCTCTGAAATGTGTGTGTTATGGCTGGTGAGTATATGCCTAGCCGACATAGGCCTTCAGGTGATGGGCTACGATTCAGCGGCCTCTGAAATGTGTGTGTTATGGCTGGTGAGTATATGCCTAGCCGACATAGGCCTTCAGGTGATGGGCTACGATTCAGCGGCCTCTGAAATGTGTGTGTTATGGCTGGTGAGTATATGCCTAGCCGACATAGGCCTTCAGGTGATGGGCTACGATTCAGCGGCCTCTGAAATGTGTGTGTTATGGCTGGTGAGTATATGCCTAGCCCTCAAGGGCCTGCAGTTGATGGGCTACGATTCAGCGGCCTCTGAAATGTGTGTGTTATGGCTGGTGAGTATATGCCTAGCCGACATAGGCCTTCAGGTGATGGGCTACGATTCAGCGGCCTCTGAAATGTGTGTGTTATGGCTGGTGAGTATATGCCTAGCCGACATAGGCCTTCAGATGATGGGCTACGATTCAGCGGCCTCTGAAATGTGTGTGTTATGGCTGGTGAGTATATGCCTAGCCGACATAGGCCTTCAGGTGGTGGGCTTACGATTCAGCGGCCTGTGAAATGTGTGTGTTATGGCTGGTGAGTATATGCCTAGCCGACATAGGCCTTCAGGTGATGGGCTACGATTCAGCGGCCTCTGAAATGTGTGTGTTATGGCTGGTGAGTATATGCCTAGCCGACATAGGCCTTCAGATGATGGGCTACGATTCAGCGGCCTCTGAAATGTGTGTGTTATGGCTGGTGAGTATATGCCTAGCCGACATAGGCCTTCAGGTGATGGGCTACGATTCAGCGGCCTCTGAAATGTGTGTGTTATGGCTGGTGAGTATATGCCTAGCCGACATAGGCCTTCAGGTGATGGGCTACGATTCAGCGGCCTCTGAAATGTGTGTGTTCTGGCGTGTGTGTATATGCCTACCCGACATAGGCCTTCAGGTGATGGGCTACGATTCAGCGGCCTCTGAAATGTGTGTGTTATGGCTGGTGAGTATATGCCTAGCCGACATAGGCCTTCAGGTGATGGGCTACGATTCAGCGGCCTCTGAAATGTGTGTGTTATGGCTGGTGAGTATATGCCTAGCCGACATAGGCCTTCAGGTGATGGGCTACCAAACATCGGCCACTGAAATGAGTGTGTTATGGCTGGTGAGAATATTCCTCGCCGGACATAGGCCTTCAGGTGATGGGCTACAATTCAGCGGCCTCTGAAATGTGTGTGTTATGGCTGGTGAGTATATGCCTAGCCGACATAGGCCTTCAGGTGATGGGCTACAATTCAGCGGCCTCTGAAATGTGTGTGTTATGGCTGGTGAGTATATGCCTAGCCGACATAGGCCTTCAGGTGATGGGCTACAATTCAGCGGCCTCTGAAATGTGTGTGTTATGGCTGGTGAGTATATGCCTAGCCGACATAGGCCTTCAGGTGATGGGCTAACGATTCAGCGGCCTCTGAAATGTGTGTGTTATGGCTGGTGAGTATATGCCTAGCCGACATAGGCCTTCAGGTGACGGGCTACGATTCATCGGCCTCTGAAATGTGTGTGTTATGGCTGGTGAGTATATGCATAGCCGACATAGGCCTTCAGTTGATGGGCTACGATTCAGCGGACTCTGAAATGTGTGTGTTATGGCTGGTGAGTATATGCCTAGCCGACATAGGCCTTCAGGTGATGGGCTACGATTCAGCGGCCTCTGAAATGTGTGTGTTATGGCTGGTGAGTAAATTCCTAACAGACAAAGGCCTTCATAAGATCGGCTACGATTAAGCGGCCTCTGAAATTTGTGTGTTATGGCTGGTGAGTATGTGCCTAGCCGACCTAGGCCTTCAGGTGATGGGCTCTACGATTCAGCGGCCTCTGAAATGTGTGTGTTATGGCTGGTGAGTATATGCCTAGCCGACCATAGGCCTTCAGGTGATGGGCTACGATTCAGCGGCCTCTGAAATGTGTGTGTTATGGCTGGTGATTATAAGCCTAGCCGCCATAGTCCTTCAGACGACGGCACACGATTCAGCGGCCTCTGAAATGTGTGTGTTATGGCTGGTGAGTATATGCCTAGCCGACATAGGCCTTCAGGTGATGGGCTACGATTCAGCGGCCTCTGAAATGTGTGTGTTATGGCTGGTGAGTATATGCCTAGCCGACATAGGCCTTCAGGTGATGGGCTACGATTCAGAGGACTCTGAAATGTGTGTGATATGGCTGGAGAGTATATGCCTATAAGACATAGGCCTTCTGTTTATGGGCTACAATTCAGCGGCCTCTGAAATGTGTGTGTTATGGCTGGTGAGTATATGCCTAGCCGACCGACATAGGCCTGCAGATGATGGGCTATTCAGCGGCCTCTGAAATGTGTGTGTTATGGCTGGTGAGTATATGCCTAGCCGACATAGGCCTGCAGATGATGGGCTACGATTCAGCGGCCTCTGAAATGTGTGTGTTATGGCTGGTGAGTATATGCCTAGCCGACATAGGCCTTCAGGTGATGGGCTACGATTCAGCGGCCTCTGAAATGTGTGTGTTATGGCTGGTGAGTATATGCCTAGCCGACATAGGCCTTCAGATGATGGGCTACGATTCAGCGGCCTCTGAAATGTGTGTGTTATGGCTGGTGAGTATATGCCTAGCCGACATAGGCCTTCAGGTGATGGGCTACGATTCAGCGGCCTCTGAAATGTGTTGCAAGGGATTTCAGATGAGAGCATGTTTTTTTCCATAAAGTTCTAGATTAGTCCACTCCTGGCTAATACTCCCCTAATCCATAATCTCCTAACCCTATAAGATCCAACGTTCGCTGATTTGCATCAACTCCACAAAAATTGTAATCTCAGTAAATATATTAATTGATTTATCATTTTCCAATAGACTAATTTATTTTGCCATAATTTGCCCCCCTTTCTATAGTCCAGTCTGATAAAATCAGCATTTGCATAACCTCCCACTGAAAAGGTAATATTCATTTCCAAATGAATTACCCCATCACATTTATCACTAGTAGAGGATTGAAGTCTGATAGAGAAGAGGGCACAGAACCATTCAACTGACTAAACTTTAGTGTCTACTCTAATTTCTATTCATAATAAGGAATTGATGGAGAATGTCATCCATTAATCATAATGACTAACTTACAATTTAAAGCTATTTCATACTTATTCTAAATTATTTTTGAATGTGGTAACTGATATAAAATATTGTTATCATATGTTTTCTCTTTTTGAGGAGACGAGGGATCGAGAGTGAAGGCAACTACTTGTGCTGTTGAAGTAGATGGAGTAGCATCTAGTATTCTGAATGCAGTTGAAGGCTCAGGTCAGTTATAGCTCTACATTATAGTATTTGTTATTGTTCTGTTGCATCTTGGCCCATTCTATATAGCGACTCCCTCTCAACTCTGAAGGAAATATTACATATCTTATTACAGTGAGGTGTTTTTGTTATAATTTAACAAAAGATATGAAAACCTTTATTAAATTGTGGTGTGAACTTTTACCATTTGTGAATTCAACAAGGACTAGATAACTATTGTCTTTCAAGCCGCCAGTCGAGACATAAGTACGATTTATTTTCTTAATTGGTTTTCAGTCAAAGATGTATATATTTATAAACAAACAATGATTTAGTTAGAGATTTAATGAAGGAGAACCATCATACAGGATGGCACCTAACACTCATGTACCTGTTTATGGAGAACATTTCTCTAGCTGTATTTATGTAGCGAGCTATAATAATAGAGATGTTGGCACCTATAGGAGCTGTCAATCCAGGACTGAGCTCTATCCGAGAAGAAGAGGAGAGGAGAATGGAAGAGGATGGAGTATCTGCGAGAGATCTCACTCCTGCAGATCTCCGGCCCTCTCTCTCACCTACACTCTCCGATCTAACCTACCGACGCCAGCTGTCTACTGCTATCAAGGTTTATATGCTCCTCCTATGCCTTATATTTATACTCAACTAATTACTAAAACTTCTATATAATATCTTAATGTAGTTTGTTTTGTTCAGGAGCGGATGGCCAAGGAGGGAGGTGCTGCAAGAATAGACAGCCAGTTATCGGATACGTTCAGCAGCTCCCAGCCTCCAGTTACATGTTAGTAGTTCTGACATCACTACATGCCCCTCCCTGCTATTCGGTAGCTGCCTTCCAGTTGCATGGTACTAGTTCTGACATCACTACATGCCCCTCCCTGCTATTCGGTAGCTGCCTTCCAGTTACATGTTAGTAGTTCTGACATCACTACATGCCCCTCCCTGCTATTCGGTAGCTGCCTTCCAGTTACATGTTAGTAGTTCTGACATCACTACATGCCCCTCCCTGCTATTCGGTAGCTGCCTTCCAGTTACATGTTAGTAGTTCTGACATCACTACATGCCCCTCCCTGCTATTCGGTAGCTGCCTTCCAGTTACATGTTAGTAGTTCTGACATCACTACATGCCCCTCCCTGCTATTCGGTAGCTGCCTTCCAGTTACATGCTGGTAGTTCTGACATCACTACATGCCCCTCCCTGCTATTCGGTAGCTGCCTTCCAGTTACATGTTAGTAGTTCTGACATCACTACATGCCCCTCCCTGCTATTCGGTAGCTGCCTTCCAGTTACATGTTAGTAGTTCTGACATCACTACATGCCCCTCCCTGCTATTCGGTAGCTGCCTTCCAGTTACATGTTAGTAGTTCTGACATCACTACATGCCCCTCCCTGCTATTCGGTAGCTGCCTTCCAGTTACATGGTACTAGTTCTGACATCACTACATATCCCTCCCTGCTATTCGGTAGCTGCCTTCCAGTTACACCTCCCTGCTATTCGGTAGCTGCCTTCCAGTTATATGTTAGTAGTTCTGACATCACTACATGCCCCTCCCTGCTATTCGGTAGCTGCCTTCCAGTTACATGTTAGTAGTTCTGACATCACTACATGCCCCTCCCTGCTATTCGGTAGCTGCCTTCCAGTTGCATGGTACTAGTTCTGACATCACTACATGCCCCTCCCTGCTATTCGGTAGCTGCCTTCCAGTTACATGTTAGTAGTTCTGACATCACTACATGCCCCTCCCTGCTATTCGGTAGCTGCCTTCCAGTTACATGTTAGTAGTTCTGACATCACTACATGCCCCTCCCTGCTATTCGGTAGCTGCCTTCCAGTTACATGGTACTAGTTCTGACATCACTACATGCCCCTCCCTGCTATTCGGTAGCTGCCTTCCAGTTGCATGGTACTAGTTCTGACATCACTACATGCCCCTCCCTGCTATTCGGTAGCTGCCTTCCAGTTACATGGTACTAGTTCTGACATCACTACATATCCCTCCCTGCTATTCGGTAGCTACCTCTCAATGCCCTGTCATTTGAGCTAAATATTTTAATAAAGATGATTTCAGTTTTTCTCTTGTTCAGGTTCTATTCTTCTCATGTTTCAGTTGATCATGAAGATATGTCTGTTTTGAAGGTGCTCCTGGGCCAGGTCGTCAGCGATGATTTGCCTGATGATGACTCGGTCCTTGCAGCTACTCCGCAAGAAGATATCAACGATGAGAATGAGCATGAGCTCACACAGCCGTATGTGTCATTCATTATAGATTCAGATGAAGAAGATGTCCCTACAGACAGAGTGTATGTATTCTCCCAATATTATTTATCAATTTCATGAAGTGTTTTCTGTATCTTTCAAATGCCGCTCACAACTCCTGTAATGCCTTTTCTCTGCCTGCCCCCCCCTCCACCTATCCTCTCATCTTCTTCATGCGCCTTCTTACTGCTGCCTTATAAGATCAACGTACCTTACTCATAGAGGAATGCTTCAACCCAAGTTTATCCATCGAGAGGTTCAAGGAGTTTTCCTAAAATATCAAACTTTCATGAGCTGAGAATGAAAATGTATTGCCCATTGTCCCTGCAATGCAGTAAACATAAGCAACTGCAGAGGGTAAATCAACCCCCCTCCCAAACTGCAGTTTTGTAAACCGTCAGATATCAGGCCGGCAACATGTTAAGGACCCACTTAAATACTACCTATTCATACATTAAGTTAATTGCTGTGTTTGGTAATTGTACGTCCGGTTTTGAAGTTACGGGAACTCCTAGATCGAGAAGACTACAGGTGGCGCCCCTGCCGGACAAGATGAGCAGATAGGCAGTCGAGCTCTAGTGCTTATACAGTAAGTACTTGTTATTTTCCCTACACCAGGCATGTCCAGTCGGTTTACATCGGAACCAGCCAGTGTTAAGTATACAGTCCACTTAAATTTCGCATACATCTATTTTTGGTCCTCCGGGCCAGATACATGTTGTTTGGTCTTAACCGACCGGAATTATTTGTAGATTTAAGTCAATTCGTGACTTATTTGTATGTCTGGAAATTTTCTTCCTTTATTGTTTGTAGCTTGGTTTGTAGGGGGAATATTTATTTTCGCTATTTGTAGGTATACTATCGTTTTATTATCGTTATTGTTCGTTATTTTGATTATACACTGCAATGTCGTTTTCGATGGTTTATGAAGTGCTTAATTCCTAATGAGACCCTTTGCTTGCTGACGAGATTAGACTTGTTCGGCTCAGCTGTTATCAGACAGAGCCCCTTTCCCTCCCAGCTGTTAGGCAGAGGTTATAGCTCAGGTTATAGCTTCATAAACAAACAGTTTAATTACTCACTTAGTGTTTAATTGTTGCTAATATGTCCTTTGAAAGAGAAAAGAGGAAACTAAAACTAAATATTGCCAGAAGGCAAGAAGTTATAAATAGTTTAAATATATTGTTTGACTTGAGTAATGAGATGAAGCCTAATGTTGTGTCAACAGACAAGCTACGTATTTTTACCAGCAGGTTGCAAGATCTATCTGGGCTATCAAAGAAATTTGATGATCTTCATGATGACATTAAGGTTTTATATATCGAAATGGATAGTGACATACCAGAAAAAGAAGCAGAATATTGAGTGAGTTTAAAAGGAAATATTATCATATTGTTTCTGGTGCCTCTAAGTTGAATATATGCGCTTCCCCAAATAAACCTTCAACTGAAATTTCTAATAGTACAAAGTTGTCTCCCATTAAAATACCTAATTTCTCGGGGAGCTTGGAAGAGTTCTCTACCTATTTTGATCTGTTCAATGCGTTGATATACAAAAATAATAACTTGTCTGATATTGAAAAGTATCATTACTTTCTAAATTCGTTGTCTGGTCAAGCATTAAATTTGATCAAAGGAATTCCATTCGATTCTGATAATTTTGAAACAGCATATAGCACCTTTGTTAATCATTACAAAAATGATAGGCTGTTAGCATTTCGATATCTAGACAACATTAGTAATCATAAGCCCGTTAAATCTGATGATATTAAGAGTCTAGAAACATTCGTCTATTCCTTCAACGAAAATGTAACTGCTTTGAAGAAAATGCCTATTGATGACTTAGCAGAATTCATTTTGTTTTATTTGGCTACGAAATTAGTTGATTCTAAAACATTACAGCAATTCGAACTTGAACATAGAGAGGTCAAATTTCCAACAGCTTCTTCTTTCATTAAATTCTCGCTACAATTTGTTAACATTTTGAAAACCAGTAACCTCAAACATAATAAGCCCATTAGCAGTAATAATAGATTTAATTCAAATAAGAATGTTTTGACTTCAGTATCTATCAGAACAAACGAAACCCATTGTCACTGCTGTAAAGGCAAACATAAAATATTTGATGGTCTAAATTTCTTAGTATGGAAATACCTAATCGATTTAAATTTGTAAAAGAAAATAAATTGTGCATTTTGTGCCTTTTTTCTGGACATTTTTTAAAACAGTGCAAAAGTAATAAATTATGCTCTTGTAAGGGAAAGCATAATAGTTTGTTATGTTTAAAAAGTAATACAAAAGATAGTGATAACAATGAAAGTAACAGTGAAAACATAGTAGCTTGCTCTGCTAGCAAATCTAATGCTTCAGTTCTGCTCAGCACTGCTATAGTCAATATAAAAAATAAATTTGGAAACAGTATAAAGGCTAGAGCCCTTATAGACTCAGGGTCTCAAGTGTCATTTATAACTAATAGATTATTTAGAGAATTAGGTTTGTCTAAGAGGTATTGCTCTGATACTTGCTATGGAGTTGGTGGTTCAAAATTAAATACTGGTAGTTATCTGACCACAATTTGTTTATCGCCTGTGGGTAACACCGAGTATAGTTTTAATACCGAAGCTATTGTTGTGCATAGAATTGCTTCTGTCCCACCACCAAGCAAACTACCTAGTTCAATAAAAATGCAATTTAAAGATTTGGACTTAAGCGACGTATTAGTTGAATCTTCTACTAAGATTGATATTTTAATTGGTGCAGACCTCTATTATGAGATCATAAAGGATGGTCCTATATTAGAGTCGATTCAGCTGCGGCCTACCCAACAGTTTTTGGTTATGAAGTCACTGGTAAAGTCCCTGGTGACACAAATAGTTCTTTATTCTGCAACTTTCTGATGAAGAAAACCAATGATTCTGATCTCAATGAATTGGTTTCTAAATTTTGGCAGTGTGAAAGTGTAGTTTCTCAAAGTAAAGTTAACCTCTTGAGTGAAGAAGAGCAATTGGCTGAAGGCCAATACAAAGAATTGTATTTTCGTACCCCCGAAGGTAGATATAACTCTCCCATTTTGTGTAAACCTAATATAGACAACCTAGGTGATTCGTTCATTAATGCAAAGAAAAGGTTGCTCGTTTTAGAAAAGGCTTTATCTAGATCTCCAGATATGAGAAAGGATTACAATGCATTTATGAATGAGTACATAAGGATGGGTCATATGCAGAAAGTGACATTAGGAAGTGGGAAGTGTTATATTCCTCATTTAGCTGTTTACAAAGACTCTACAACCACTCAATGTCGAGTTGTGTTTGACGGTAGTGCACCAACTACTTCTGGGTTGAGTCTTAATTGTTGTTTGCTGAAAGGTCCTGTTTTGCAACAGAACATATTTGATATTCTGCTACGTTTCAGATTTCACCGTGTGGCTTTAGTCGGAGACATTGCCAAGATGTATCGTATGGTGAATATCATCTCGTATCAACATATTTTGTTCAGGTTTCACCCAGGGGACCCGATAGAGGGTTATGAGTTAGTCACCAATACTTATGGTTTAACCTCAGCTGCATTCATCGCTCTGCGGTCTTTAGTCCAGAATGCTTTGGATGAGGGACATAAGTATCCCCTTGCTGCAAAAGTTGTTCCAAGGGATTTTTTCGTTGATGACCTCCTCAGTGGTGCCAGCTCAATAGAAGAGGCGAGAGAACTTGTGGATGAAGTCATCAGTATGCTGATGCGGATTTTTGGTGAGAAAATGGGTCTCCAGTGTTCCTGTAGTCTTAGATTCGATTCCTGAGGAGCTTAAAGAAACTAACATAATTCTTGATCCAAAACAAGACAATTCAGTGAAAATTCTCGGAATTCATTGGGATTCTAATCTTGATTTTTTGTCGTTCCACATTTCCTCAGTTGCACCTCGAAGAGTGGTGACTAAGAGAATTGTCTTATCCGTAACCACTAAGGTATTTGATCCCACGGGTTTTGTTGCTCCTGTTGTTTTTTTCATGAAGTCCTTCTTCCAATCCTTGTGGATAATGGACTACGACTGGGATGATCCTATAGAGGAACATATTCTTAGCAAATGGTTGCATTGTGTCAATAATCTATATTTGTTGTCGAACGTCACAATCCCAAGATTTGTGGGTGTTGATGCCAATAGCGTGGGTTCAATAAATCTGCTTGGATTTTGTGATGCCAGCGAACTCGGCTACTCAGCAGTTGTCTATGCTCGAATTGGGAGCTTAGATCAGCATGGCGAAGTACGCCTGCTTGCCTCTAAGACTAGATTGGCTCCTGTGAAAACAATTACAATGCCTAAATTGGAGTTACTTGGTGCTATGCTATTAAAGGACTTAATTGTGAGTGTACACTCAGCCCTAAGTTCCTTAAACAAAGCTATAGCAGTTTACGCCTGGTGTGACTCTACTATTGTTTTGTCATGGCTTAAGGAGCCACCTTGTAATTTAAAGATTTTTGTCGCTCACAGAGTAGCTAGTTTCTTAGACTCGCCAGTGCCAATTAGTCTTCGTCATATCAGTAGTGCTGACAACCCAGCCGATGTTGCCTGTAGAGGCTTGACCCCAGACATGATCATTGATAACAAGCTATGGTGGGAAGGCCCTCCGTGGTGTAAGGAACCCATCCATGAATGGTGTATTTCGGAGTTCGACAAAGTTCCCTTGAGTAAACTTCCTGAAGCTAAGTCCAAAAGTCTATTGGTCAACCCGATTATGGTCACTAGTGAAGAGAACTCGGTTCTTAAACTGATAGACAGGATTTCTTGTTTTGGCAAACTCAAAAGAGTTCTTGCTTATGTGATCAGATTCTCTGTTAATTGTCGTCGCAAACTTCCTGAAACCAGACTAAAAGGTGGTTTAACCCGAGAAGAACTTGCTCTACCTTTGAATATACTTGTCAGGGAAGTACAAGGTCATCATTTTGCTGATGAAGTAAGGCTGATGACATCGAAAACAACTGGGAGTTGTCCCAAATCTTTTCGTCTATTATGTCCCTATATAGATGAGAACAACATTCTTAGAGTAGGTGGACGACTTAAGAATGCTAGATTGCCTGATAGTAGCAAGAATCAATACTTGTTGCCGAAGCATAGTCGTTTGACTCACTTGATAATTGATTATTACCACGTGAACTACCTTCATGTTGGTCCTGGTACTTTGTTGTCGTTACTGAGAAGAAAATTTTGGATCCTTTCAGCTAGGACAGTGATACGACAGAGAATTCACAGATGTCTCGCGTGCACTAGGTACAGGGCTGCTTTTCTGTAAACACAAATGGGGCAGTTGCCAAAGCCTAGAGTGGTTCAGTCCAGAGTATTCTCTCACGTCGGAATTGACTGTGCTGGTTCATTCTCTTTTAAGGAGCATAAGCGTAAAGGTGCCAAAATTATCAAAGGTTATTTGGTTGTTTTTGTTTCAAGGCAACACATTTTGAGATAGTAACAGAGTTATCTGTTCCGACCTTTCTCGATGCTTTTGATAGATTTTGTGCCCGCAGAGGGCTCCCAAGTAATGTCTACTCGGATTGTGGAACAAACTTTAAGGGTGTCTCAAGATATTTAAGTGAGTTTACAGCAAATCTCAACTGTTCCGAGCTTGAAACGGCACTTGCCAAGAAGGACATTAGATGGCATTTCAACAGAGCTGGAGCACCTTCAATGGCTGGGCTCTGGGAAGCGGCTGTGAACTTGAAGATAGTCGGCAATTGATGCCTAACCTATGAATAGCTCAACACACTAAAGCATGGAATTGATGCTGTCCTGAATTCCAGACCCCTAACACCATTGTCTACATCTCCAGTGGAGCCCGATGTTCTAACACCAGGCCACTTTTTTAGTTGGTTGTCTGTTAATTTCGCTGCCAGAACATAACTACCTGGATGCTAAGGAAGTTCTCTTGAATAGATGACAATTGGTCTCAGTTTCGCACAGCATTTTTGGCAAAATGGAAGACTGACTATTTGAATTCGATCCAACAAAGGACGAAATGGTACAACGAAGTACCAAATTTGTCACCAGAAGCCCTAGTGCTAATAAAGAACGAGAACACTTCTCCGATGAATTGGCCACTAGGTAAAGTCGTGAGAGTGTTTCCCGGTACAGACTCAGTTGTTAGAGTGGTAGAGCTGAAAGTGGGCAACACATTGCTGCGCCGGCCTGTTAACAGGTTAGTGCCGCTCCCCGTCTCTGATTGAGCTAAAGTTTGTTTTGTTCCTTATTAATTAGAAGTTTGTTGTTTATTTGTTTTGTTTTTTGTTTCTTATTATTTAGAAGTTTGTCGTTTATTTGCTCATTAGTTGGACAGTAGCCCAACCAGATGTTTGATTGTTTAATTCTTTGTTCTTTGTTTAGTTTATTTCATTGTTCGTTATTTAGATAATAATTAGTTAATAGTTTCTTATTTCAATGGTTTGATCCCTTTCCGTGGGCCTCTTTCCTTCGAACTAAGTCCTTGCTGACAGCCCCCTGCAAGGTGAAGTTGGTGCGGTTTCATTACCTTATCCTTCCTTATTCTAAGCCATTGAAGTTTTGTATTTTAGTGATTATGTTTAGTTATTTAGTTCCTATCGCAACCAGCTACAAACAATAAAGTGAACCCCTTTGTTTATTTATTTATTGCATCTTGTTGGGATTATAATAAGATAATCCCAAGGCTGGCGGTATGTTTGGTGATTGTACGTCCGGTTTTGAAGTTACGGGAACTCCTAGATCGAGAAGACTACAGGTGGCGCCCCTGCCGGACAAGATTAGCAGATAGGCAGTCGAGCTCTAGTGCTTATACAGTAAGTAATTGTTATTTTCCCTACACCAGGCATGTCCAGTCGGTTTACATCGGAACCAGCCAATGTTAAGTATACAGTCCACTTAAATTTCGCATACAGCTGTGATTTTACATTTGTTAAATAAGGAAGAAACTGAGGTGTTTGGAATATATCGAGATCACAAATCTCCATAAAGATTCGATAATAAGGTCAAACAAAGTAAAAATTGTCCATGACACAGGTGCTGCATGCACTAAGCATATTTCCTACCTACTCCAATATCATCAACATCATCTCATCCCACTTTCTGTTCCTCCCGCAATTAGAAGCCTCCCTAAACAAGACTTAAATGCAGTTAAATATGAAAATTAAATGTAAATCAAGGCAGTTGAAGAGATGGAGATGGAAGCTGAAACTAACAAATACTAAAAACCCAATTAATATTCGAGTTGGAGGAAGATATAATGATGATCTGCTGGTAGTTGCAATTCTACGGGTTATTATAACGTACAATAGCAAAACTTGAAAGTAATAACCAACTGCCATTCCTACTCATGTCATATAAGGAATAAAATGTTACGACATTATTTTAACCTTAAATACCATATATTGTTTTCACTGAGCATTTACTGTCTAAAATACATGAAAATATGGAGTGCAATCATGTCATCAATTAAGATTTTGCGGTCGTGAATTGAAAATATTCTTCAATACCATAATGAATATTTAACTGTTTCATTCCACACAGAGGATCTACATATATAGAATTAGCTGTAGATTATAAGATGGTAGTTGGAATGGTTGTTGCAGGGATCTGTGGAGGAGTGAGAGGGAAGGTGTGCCACAGGTAGACGGGAACATGGACGAGGAAGAGAGGGGAGGCAGGAAGAAGGAGAAGGAGAGCCCGCCGAGGTATGCACCCCTAGATGTCAGGCTCCATCGCTCTCCGAGGAACAAAACCAACACCAGTAACTCACTCTCTCATCCATATATTTATTTATTTTATTTTAAGAGTTTTACAATGTAAACGATATCGCTCATTTTAATTTTTTTTTAACAAATTATAAATACTACTAATAGAAAAATAAGAAACATAACACGTAGAACTCTAAACACAACAAAATAGTAAATAAAAATACTCAAAAGAACAATATTCAACAAAACCTCAGAACACATTAACAAACAACAATAACAACCATAATTAAAAGTAATAAATATATGATTTAAAAATTATTAAAAAAGTAAAATTAATATTATATGGTAATAAAAATTATAATAGTTTTCAAAGTTTAAGAAATTAAAATAATAGATAAATAGACACATTATATAATACATATTGTAAAAATATCTCTCTAATGGTCACACGCACACCACACTCACACACACGCACACACACACACGCGCGCACACACACACACACACACGCGCGCGCACTCACATGTTTGACTGGGGGGGGGGCTTAGAGTATTCCCAGCTGGCTGGAAATGGTGGCAGTGCTAAAAGGGGTACTAATGGGACAGTGATGATGTCCAAAGTAACGTCTCACGTCTCATGTGTGATGTTACAGAAATGGTTGGAGACTGGATATGAGCCTCTCGCACCCCAACTTTACTCTCCGAGTAATTTTACTGATCAACGAGAAATTATTGATGAATAAATTCTAAGACTCCATATTCTATTTAGATGGTAAGGAAAAGCTGCCAACACATTAGCTGAAATGTATTGAAAGTATTGGAGACTATTTAGTTTAATAAAAATATGTATAAATATTTTTTTTTCTTTTAAATAAATACTCCTGCATTATTTTCCGGATAACACAATACTTTATTCCCTTATCAATCTTAATTTCTAATTTTTCTTCATTATTTTCCTTTCTCAGCGATTGAATGTTCTCCTGGGAACAATACTGTTGCTCTTTTCATTACGGAAACACAATTTATTTCCTCTAATAATTTTGTGGACGCCATTTTCAGACCAATTATTGTTTCCTTTTGCCAATTGAGTAAAACATTTTCTATCTGATTCCTTGAACTGGAAGCAGGAGGAGTATCTAATTCATTTGGCAAATGCCTTGCCCTAGTTATAACTGCTACATTATTTCCTGCTCAATTATTTATTACATGCTCATTAGATTCAGCTATTGCTGTTGTCTGGACAATTCAACTGCTAAAACTTTCTGTAGAGTAAGTAGTTTCTGATAAAAACTCCTTAATCTTTTACCTTTTTCGGTTCAATTCCAAATGTTCTATTGTAAAAACCACTGACTCCATTATTAACATTTACTGACTTCCCCCAAGTTGCCTTTGTATTTGAAATGAGAAATAAATGAACTTTTAAAGTGTTTATTAACTGACAGAGCTAATGGGTATCTATGGTTCATATATCCCATATTTTTTCCACTGGTTTAATTATCCCTTACCAAGACGGTCGAGGGCTGATATGGGCTGGCCAGGGATGGGCTGGTATTGATATGTAAACGTAGAAGTTGCACCTTCTCTCTTCATGCCTATGGCTGTTTCTCAGGCAAACACAGTCAGGCTCCAACAAGCCCCCAACTCTTCAGGAAACTAGAGGAAAATGTCTCACGGCTCAGAAGTATCAAGTCACCATTGAGCAAAGTTGAAAAGGGATTATGTTCGACAAGACCCTCAGCCACAATCCAAGATGAAGACATTATCGAGGGATCAGGTAACAACATAAATGTCCTTCTCCTTCTATATTTCCTATATAATTATATAACCTTTCAATTATCAATTAAATTGTTCTACCATTAATATAATTTTCAATTAGGATAAAATATGGCAAGGAGTTAGTGAGAGAAAAGGATAAAGTAGATAAAGGCTACTGTGTTCTAGCTCTAGGTCTAATAGGAGGGATAAAGTAGATAAAGGCTACTGTGTTCTAGCTCTAGGTCTAATAGGAGGGATAAAGTAGATAAAGGCTACTGTGTTCTAGCTCTAGGTCTAATAGGAGGGATAAAGCAGATAAAGGCTACTGTGTTCTAGCTCTAGGTCTAATAGGAGGGATAAAGTAGATAAAGGCTACTGTGTTCTAGCTCTAGGTCTAATAGGAGGGATAAAGTAGATAAAGGCTACTGTGTTCTAGCTCTAGGTCTAATAGGAGGGATAAAGTAGATAAAGGCTACTGTGTTCTAGCTCTAGGTCTAATAGGAGGGATAAAGCAGATAAAGGCTACTGTTTTCTAGCTCTTGGTCTAATAGGAGGCCCTGTCTCTGATGAGTTGGCCTACCTCTAATGTTATGACTTGGCCTACCTCTAATGTGATGAGGTGGCCTACCTCTAATGTGCTGACTTGGCTTACCTCTAATGTTATGACTTGGCTTACCTCTAATGTGATGACTTGGCTTACCTCTAATGTGATGTGTTGGCCTACCTCTAATGTGATGAGTTGGCCTACCTCTAATGTGCTGACTTGGCTTACCTCTAATGTGATGAGTTGGCCTACCTCTAATGTGATGATTTGGCCTACCTCTAATGTGATGAGTTGGCCTACCTCTAATGTGATGAGTTGGCCTACCTCTAATGTGATGAGTTGGCCTACCTCTAATGTGATGAGTTGGCCTACCTCTAATGTGATGAGTTGGCCTACCTCTAAGGTGGTGAGCTGGCCTACCTCTAATGTGATGAGTTGGCCTACCTCTAAGGTGGTGAGCTGGCCTACCTCTAATGTGATGAGTTGGCCTACCTCTAAGGTGGTGAGCTGGCCTACCTCTAATGTGATGAGTTGGCCTACCTCTAATGTGATGAGTTGGCCTACCTCTAATGTGATGAGTTGGCCTACCTCTAATGTGATGAGTTGGCCTACCTCTAATGTGATGAGTTGGCCTGCCTCTGATGTGATGACTTGGCCTACCTCTAATGTGATGAGTTGGCCTGCCTCTGATGTGATGACTTGGCCTACCTCTAATGTGATGAGTTGGCCTGCCTCTGATGTGATGACTTGGCCTGCCTCTAATGTGATGAGTTGTCCTGCCTCTGATGTGATGACTTGGCCTACCTCTAATGTGATGAGTTGGCCTGCCTCTAATGTGATGAGTTGGCCTGCCTCTAATGTGATGAGTTGTCCTGCCTCTGATGTGATGACTTGGCCTACCTCTAATGTGATGAGTTGGCCTGCCTCTAATGTGATGAGTTGGCCTGCCTCTAATGTGATGAGTTGTCCTGCCTCTAATGTGATGAGTTGGCCTGCCTCTAATGTGATGAGTTGGCCTGCCTCTAATGTGATGAGTTGTCCTGCCTCTAATGTGATGAGTTGGCCTGCCTCTAATGTGATGAGTTGGCCTGCCTCTAATGTGATGAGTTGGCCTACCTCTAATGTGATGTGTTGGCCTACCTCTAATGTGATGAGTTGGCCTACCTCTAATGTGATGAGTTGGCCTACCTCTAATGTGATGAGTTGGCCTACCTCTAATGTGATGATTTGGCCTACCTCTAATGTGATGAGTTGGCCTACCTCTAATGTGATTAGTTGGCTTGCCTCTAGTTAGATGAGTCAACCTATATATAATGTGATCACTCAATCTGCATCTATTGTGATGAGTAGAAGGTGGTGGAGTTAACTTCCTCCCCCATTTTGGGAAACCCCCTCCCCATCATGGGACACCCCCCCATTTTTAAATTCTCAAAATTCTTGATATTTTTGTTGGTAAGATACTATAGTATATATTTTTAAGGTAACTTTATATACTTTAAGGCATTCTTTCTAATTAGTTTAAATTGATCATTTATGCTTACAGACAGCTCAGGGAATGAGGACATTGAGATTAGTCTTTCATACAAGTGAGTTAATGTGTTTTATTTTGCAAGTTCTTAAATGTGATGTAATATCTTAATTTTATATCTTTTAGTCTTCTAGGAAATAGTTCAAGAATTGCTAAGAGGAATCTGAATTCTGCAAAAAAGGCTTTATTCACTAGTAGTTATTCGAACATAAAAGATCCTTGCGTTGGTGTGAGTCGAGAGGCGATTGACAAGTCATTAGAGGATAATGCAACTGGAGTCATTGATGGTAATGTATATTTTAAGAACAATTTGAACATGTTACTACAGCTTTGATTAGTGCTGAGCAGGAGTGACTCTTGGCTAGAGCATCTGAGAGCCCTCACAATAATCAAGCACAATTTGAACATGTTACTACAGCTTTGATTAGTGCTGAGCAGGAGTGACTCTTGGCTAGAGCATCTGAGAGCCCTCACAATAATCAAGCACAATTTGAACATGTTACTACAGCTTTGATTAGTGCTGAGCAGGAGTGACTCTTGGCTAGAGCATCTGAGAGCCCTCACAATAATCAAGCACAATTTGAACATGTTACTACAGCTTTGATTAGTGCTGAGCAGGAGTGACTCTTGGCTAGAGCATCTGAGAGCCCTCACAATAATCAAGCACAATTTGAACATGTTACTACAGCTTTGATTAGTGCTGAGCAGGAGTGACTCTTGGCTAGAGCATCTGAGAGCCCTCAGAATAATCAAGCACAATTTGAACATGTTACTACAGCTTTGATTAGTGCTGAGCAGGAGTGACTCTTGGCTAGAGCATCTGAGAGCCCTCAGAATAATCAAGCACAATTTGAACATGTTACTACAGCTTTGATTAGTGCTGAGCAGGAGTGACTCTTGGCTAGAGCATCTGAGAGCCCTCAGAATAATCAAGCACAATTTGAACATGTTACTACAGCTTTGATTAGTGCTGAGCAGGAGTGACTCTTGGCTAGAGCATCTGAGAGCCCTCAGAATAATCAAGCACAATTTGAACATGTTACTACAGCTTTGATTAGTGCTGAGCAGGAGTGACTCTTGGCTAGAGCATCTGAGAGCCCTCAGAATAATCAAGCACAATTTGAACATGTTACTACAGCTTTGATTAGTGCTGAGCAGGAGTGACTCTTGGCTAGAGCATCTGAGAGCCCTCAGAATAATCAAGCACAATTTGAACATGTTACTACAGCTTTGATTAGTGCTGAGCAGGAGTGACTCTTGGCTAGAGCATCTGAGAGCCCTCAGAATAATCAAGCACAATTTGAACATGTTACTACAGCTTTGATTAGTGCTGAGCAGGAGTGACTCTTGGCTAGAGCATCTGAGAGCCCTCAGAATAATCAAGCACAATTTGAACATGTTACTACAGCTTTGATTAGTGCTGAGCAGGAGTGACTCTTGGCTAGAGCATCTGAGAGCCCTCAGAATAATCAAGCACAATTTGAACATGTTACTACAGCTTTGATTAGTGCTGAGCAGGAGTGACTCTTGGCTAGAGCATCTGAGAGCCCTCACAATAATCAAGCACAATTTGAACATGTTACTACAGCTTTGATTAGTGCTGAGCAGGAGTGACTCTTGGCTAGAGCATCTGAGAGCCCTCACAATAATCAAGCACAATTTGAACATGTTACTACAGCTTTGATTAGTGCTGAGCAGGAGTGACTCTTGGCTAGAGCATCTGAGAGCCCTCACAATAATCAAGCACAATTTGAACATGTTACTACAGCTTTGATTAGTGCTGAGCAGGAGTGACTCTTGGCTAGAGCATCTGAGAGCCCTCACAATAATCAAGCACAATTTGAACATGTTACTACAGCTTTGATTAGTGCTGAGCAGGAGTCACTCTTGGCTAGAACATCTCTACACATCTACTCCACTCCCTTAACTCTTCTCAACATACTGAACAAACTTTCTGGGGTCCCAATACTGGTTTTGTTTCCTAATTTAATTTTGAAATAAGTATAATAAACTTTTTTCACAAAATAGAAATATTTTGTACCTGCTTTCTCACTATATGGTTTGTACAAAAGCATCTGGTGAAGTAAGATCCTCTTGATGCGATAGTTAATATTAAAAGATGCAGAGAAGTAACAAAATCTCGATTTTATTAAAATGTTTAAAGCACACATAGAGCTCTGAGTCAAAAGACAAACTAGTGAAAAGTGTAATTTGCTACCGAACTGTACGTTATGGAATTTTCCATCGTCAAAACTCTGTATGTGCGTTAGTTTCGGAGCTTTCTTGATTGTTAGCTATATGAATATTTTTAGAAAAGAAAAGAACTAGGGGTTATAAGGAAGGCCTAAAATGAGATATTGTGATATTTCGTTTTCCATGCATGAATGCAATCCATGATTCAGGGCTAAAAAATTCTATATGTATGCTTTAGTTGGCAAGTAATCGGGTATATGCCTTAAACACAAAGTATGAGGACAGGGATATATAAAACTATTATGCATAGCCAAGACAAATGCTATCATCATTCAGCCTCTAATGATTTCCCGAGCAAAGCCATGTACCTTAGCTAGCATATAAAGGGTGTCCCAAGTTCCCATGCCACCCCACTTAAAAACTCCAATTATTTTAATACAAGGCTAAGACTTGGTGTGCCTTAATTGGGACCCATGAAGAATCCTTTCAGTCCATATTCAACCTCGTAATCTTCTTCAGTACTTCTCCAGCGACCATAATTTTGGCCAATTTCCAATGGAATGCCCTACTTTTTATGGCGGATTCTTGTAGAAAATCAAGTTATAAGATGAATAAATGAGTTTATATTCATATATACGAGTTTATATATTAAATAAAGATCTGTGCATTTTACGGCTAAAGGATGTTTCAAATAAAAAAAATCACCGATATAAACTCATTTTATAATTTGATTTTCAACTAGATTCTGCTATAAAAAGTCGGACATTCCATTGAAAATTCTAAAGTTATGGTCGCTGGAGAACTACTGGAGAAGGTTTAGGAGGTTGAATATGGACTGAAAGTATTCTTCAGGGGTCCCAATTGTGGCAGACCAAGTCTCAGCCTTGTATTAAAATAATTGGAGATTTTAAGGGGGATGGGATGGGAAGTTGGGACACCCTGTATATATACACAGACATATACCAGTAAACAGATGTGTCCAGTCATGGAGGAACCATATCTAACAATGTTTGATAATTCATTTATTTTATTATATTTTTTCGGGGCTCTGGTTAGCCGTGTGAGTTGGAGTGCTTAATCTCACAGTGACGATTCTGCCTGGACAGAGGAATTTATTTAGTGACGGACTCATTAAATAAAATCCTTAGTTTAAAGGGTGGTAACCTGTAGATAACCTGTCCCAATTAGCCATAGTAGCAAAAAGGTGGACGTTATAAATAATTTTTAATTTATATTTTTGCCTCTTTCCTCCGTTTTTTCATTTATAAAAAGACAAGCAAGTCGTCGCTAGGTTTAATCACTGGCCCAGCCTGTCATTTCTCTCTCCCCTCATCACATCTTATCTCACTCCAGCTCATTCTATTACTATCTTCATTCTCCATTATTATTTATAACATGTAAAATATTTAATTGTTCCTTAAGGAATTTATTTCTGCTATTAGCCATTAAGTTGTAATTTTCAAATATTGTGGTATATGTTTTTAGATAAAGAAGGAAATAGGACCGAAACTTCATTAGGACTGAGTAAGTGCTTACAGCCGGTGATTATTTCATCTGGAGAGAGTAAAAGCAGCGATGATGGTGAGAATGCTATATATATATTTGTTTGGCACCAACGATTAAACCGAACTTAAGAAAACTCTATACGTAAATTAGTATTAATTCTTCCATGATTATAAGCTGTATTAAATTTTTAGGCTCAAAGGGGAGTGGAGGTTTGAAGGGAGGCCTGAATAAAAAAATTTCATTTTCTATTTTTTTTTAGGCAAACGTGCAAATAACAATAGTTGTGTTTTGTGTTATTAAAAGTAGCTTTTGTTTTACAAATAATATTATATTTATTAATTTAATATCCTATTCGCTTGATATATCATGCAGGACGACTGTCGGGTCCGCTAGTATGTATATATATATATATATACATACGTAGTAAGGTCCAAAAGTTTCTGGCCTGGGATAGAAGGAAAGGTGAAAGAAAAAACTTGTTTTACTTTTTTTCAATATATTCTCCTCTAAGTTCAATAAACTTATTACAACACTTTGGCAACATTTCTATACCATGAAAAAAATAATTTTTTTCTTTGTTAAAAAAATGTTCTTCTACTGCTGCTTGGAGCTCTTCGTCAGTGTTAACTAGCCTTCCACGAAGGTCAGATTTTAATTTTGAGAAAAGGTAGAAATCACTAGGGGCCAAGTCTGGGCTGTAGGGTGGGTGAGAGATTTCTTGGAATCCACAGTCCTTCACAGCGGCCTTGGAAATCAATGCTGTGTGGACAGGGGAATTGTCGTGAAGGAGGCGGACACCTCTGCTTAACTTCCCTCGCCTCTTCTCTTTAATGGCGTCTCGTAACTGGTGAAGTAGGGCTGCTTAATACTCACCATTCATTGTGGTATTCCTTTCTTTAAAATCTATCAATAGTATTCCTTTACAGTCCCAAAAAATTGTGGCCATTATCTTTTTTGTTGACTGCGTGACTTTTGCCTTTAAAGGAGGCGCTTCTCCTGGTCTTCTCCATTCCATGGACTCTCTTTTGCTGAGTGGGTCATAATATAGAACCATTGTCTCATCCCCAGTTACAATTGAGTCCAAAAAATTCTTTGGGTCGGCATTATACTCGTGTAAAAATTCATTGCAGCAGTGAACTCGTTCCTGTTTTTGATGAGCTGAAAGAATTTTTGGAATCCATCTTGCACTAACCTTGTTCATATGCAAATGTTCTTTGATGATCCTCAAAACACTTGTTTTTGAAAGCCCCAACCTTGCTGCTATTTCCTTGGTTTTCAGTCGTCGGTCAGACAGCAATTCAGATTCCACAAGTCGGATTGTTTCAGAAGTGACAGCTTCCAGTGGGCGACCGGGACGTGGGTCATCTTCTAGACTTTCTCTCCCCAACTCAAATAATTTTGCCCATTCTTTCACTGTGGAATACGAGGGGGAGGACTGCCTGTATACACAATCCAAGCACTCTTTGATTTGCGCAGGACTAAGACCCTCTTTACAAAAGAATTTAATTACTGCATGGTACTCGAGCTTAAACATTGTAAAAATGGGGAGTTTCCTTTAAGGCTGGACACTGACTAACAAGACTGAGGAAGTGCGGGCGATGGGTATGGAGTGAGGAGGCATGGACTTGCATAGGCGTGCAGGTCCCGGCACGTTTGAAGGAGGGCAACCAGGACAGGCCGGAAACTTACGGACCTTACTACATTCTATATATATATATATATATATATATATATATATATATAATTTGTTTGTGACAACTCTGGCATTCACAATTTTGGTTTAATTGGTACTAAACTCGATAGTTAAACATTATGTAAAACTAGAGATCAAGTGTGTTAATGGCTGAAATGTGACGAGGGGGAGGGTGGTGGGTTTTCCATACACAATATCTTTTACAGCATATAAACTGGTTTGCCAATGAAAAGTTTCACGAATCTCTGTATTACATAGTTCATTCCTTTAATTTTTTTCATTTTTTTTTTGCTGAATGTTTTTTTGAGCAGACCTGGTTAATGAGTGAATCACTAACATTGCACAACTTATTTAAATAAATATTTTATTTATTTCTGTAAATGTAGTTATGTATGTATATATGGATTTTAATTTTTTATTCTCTATGACTTTTTAAATATCAAACACTATATAAGCCAAACTCCTTTGTTGAGGGCAAATGCTGAAAAGCAAACAAACTATTTAGTAGTACTATCTCTATGAAAAAGAAAATCTAGGAATAGAAATGTTAAATATATTTTATTATTTCTTTTTCTTATAGGAGGAATATGTAATCCAGAGGAAACAACTGTAGAGATTGGAGCGGACTGCTCTGGCTATGATCATACAGAGCTCGATACAACTAACTATTCGCAATGCACAATAATGAGTTTCTATGGAGACAGTACATTCTACTTGAGGACCGAGAAGATCCTTAGCCCTCTGTTGTTGCCTCCATCAAGGGAAGATATCGCTGCTAGCCTAACGCTCTACAGACTGGACCATCAGCGAATGCAGAGCCCCTTCTATAGCAATGCTGCAGACCTGCCGAGCAAATATGCTGATCACCAACTAGATGAATATCAAGGCACGTTCACATTCAGAGCTTGGCCCCTACATCGCACATCTAGGAAGATAGTTATCTACGAGCCTGTTGATGAACCACCTTCTAGCAATGCCATTCGAAGCCAGCTTGCCCTCACTCACATATCTACCACCTCACTACCACCTGTAAACCCTGCCTATAAATCAAAGGTAACATACAACCAACAGGTTATATGTCCTCATCAAAAATATAAACCTTGCCCATTTTAGTTTATATCATTACCATGGCTCATGCCATAGCTTCACAACCTCCCTTCTACTCCAACCATCTGCTCCACCCCATGCCATAGCTTCACAACCTCCCTTCTACTCCACCCATCTGCTCCACCCCATGCCATAGCTTCACAACCTCTCTTCTACTTCACCCGTCTGCTCCACTTCATGCCATAGCTTCACAACCTCCCTTCTACTCCACCCATCTGATCCACCCCATGCCATAGCTTCACAACCTCCCCATCTGCTCCACCCCATGCCATAGCTTCACAACCTCCCTTCTACACCACCCAACTGCTCCACCCCATGCCATAGCTTCACAACCTCCCTTATACTGCACCCCATGCCATAGCTTCACAACCACCCATCTGCTCCACCCCATGCCATAGCTTCACAACCTCCCTTCTACTCCACCCATCTGCTCCACCCCATGCCATAGCTTCACAACCTCTCTTCTACTCCACCCATCTGCTCCACCCCATGCCATAGCTTCACAACCTCCCTTCTACTCCACCCATCTGCTCCACCCCATGCCATAGCTTCACAACCTCCCTTCTACTCCACCCCATGCCATAGCTTCACAACCTCCCTTCTACTCCACCCATCTGCTCCACCCCATGCCATAGCTTCACAACCTCCCATCTACTCCACCTCATGCCATAGCTTCACAACCTCCCATCTGCTCCACCCCATGCCATAGCTTCACAACCTCCCATCTGCTCCACCCCATGCCATAGCTTCACAACCTCCCTTCTACTCCACCCATCTGCTCCACCCCATGCCATAGCTTCACAACCTCCCATCTGCTCCACCCCATGCCATAGCTTCACAACCTCCCATCTGCTCCACCCCATGCCATAGCTTCACAACCTCCCTTCTACTCCACCCATCTGCTCCACCCCATGCCATAGCTTCACAACCTCCCTTCTACTCCACCCATCTGCTCCACCCCATGCCATAGCTTCACAACCTCTCTTCTACTTCACCCGTCTGCTCCACCTCATGCCATAGCTTCACAACCTCTCTTCTACTTCACCCATCTGCTCCACTTCATGCCATAGCTTCACAACCTCCCTTCTACTCCACCCATCTGCTCCACACCATGACATAGCTACAAAACCTCCCATCTGCTCCACCCCATGCCATAGCTTCACAACCTCTCTTCTACTTCACCCATCTGCTCCACCTCATGCCATAGCTTTACAACCTCTCTTCTACTCCACCTCATGCCATAGCTTCACAACCCTCCCATCTGCTCCACCCCATGCCATAGCTTCACAACCCTCCCATCTGCTCCACCCCATGCCATAGCTTCACAACCTCCCTTCTACTCCACCCATCTGCTCCACCCCATGCCATAGCTTCACAACCTCCCATCTACTCCACCCCATGCCATAGCTTCACAACCTCCCCATCTGCTCCACTTCATGCCATAGCTTCACAACCTCTCTTCTACTTCACCCGTCTGCTCCACTTCATGCCATAGCTTCACAACCTCCCTTCTACTCCACCCATCTGTTCCACCCCATGCCATAGCTTCACAACCTCCCTTCTACTCCACCCCATGCCATAGCTTCACAACCTCTCTTCTACTTCACCCATCTGCTCCACCTCATGCCATAGCTTTACAACCTCTCTTCTACTCCACCTCATGCCATAGCTTCACTTCTTCTCTATCTATTTCATCGTATACTTCCTACTTCATGACATCTATCTTTCCTGTTGTCTTTACCTTATCCTCTTAACATGATATATAGTATATAAGGTATATAATTAGTATTATTTTGTTTAATTATAAATTTAAATAATAGATAAAGCATTGTGTTTAACTTTCAAATAAAAAAATGTCAAAATATTTTATTTTTAGATGCATACAATTGTTGAACTTGACAAAAGAAGAAGACCAAGTGGTGAAATAGAGCTTGCAACACCAAATAATTCTGGAATGTTTAAATTAGACTTTCAAAATCTTCATGATGCTCAGATGAATTCATTGGTAAGTATTGCCCCATTATTCTTTTTTTGTCATTCAATATAAGGAAGAACGTACATGTTTTTTGTTTCTTTTTTATTTAATGAAAACATTATAGGTATATATTAATAGTCATAAAGTGGTCAATCAGCACATCATTTATTATTATTTGTCTTGGCTTGTCCAAATATTATCAATAGCTATGAGTATGAAAGGAGTGAGTGGTATCTAGTGACGGCAGCCTTCTAGGAGTGAATGGTATCTAGTGATGGCAGCCTTCTAGGAGTGAGTGGTATCTAGTGACGGCAGCCTTCTAGGAGTGAATAGTATCTAGTGATGGCAGCCTCCTAGGAGTGAATGGTATCTAGTGACGGCAGCCTTCTAGGAGTGAATGGTATCTAGTGACGGCAGCCTTCTAGGAGTGAATGGTATCTAGTGATGGCAGCCTTCTAGGAGTGAATGGTATCTAGTGATGGCAGCCTTCTAGGAGTGAGTGGTATCTAGTGACGGCAGCCTTCTAGGAGTGAATGGTATCTAGTGATGGCAGCCTCCTAGGAGTGAGTGGTATCTAGTGATGGATGGCAGCCTCCTAGGAGTGAATGGTATCTAGTGACGGCAGCCTTCTAGGAGTGAATGGTATCTAGTGATGGCAGCCTCCTAGGAGTGAGTGGTATCTAGTGACGGCAGCCTTCTAGGAGTGAATAGTATCTAGTGATGGCAGCCTCCTAGGAGTGAATGGTATCTAGTGACGGCAGCCTTCTAGGAGTGAATGGTATCTAGTGAAGGCAGCCTGCTAGGAGTGAATGGTATCTAGTGACAGCAGCCTTCTAGGAGTGAATGGTATCTAGTGATGGCAGCGCCTTCTAGGAGTGAATGGTATCTTGTGATGGCAGCCTTCTAGGAGTGAATGGTATCTTGTGATGACAGCCTTCTAGGAGTGAAATGGTATCTAGTGATGGCAGCCTTCTAGGAGTGAATGGTATCTAGTGATGGCAGCCTTCTAGGAGTGAATGGTATCTAGTGATGACCAGCCTTCTAGGAGTGAATGGTATCTAGTGATGGCAGCCTCCTAGGAGTGAGTGGTATCTAGTGACGGCAGCCTTCTAGGAGTGAATGGTATCTAGTGATGGCAGCCTTCTAGGAGTGAATGGTATCTAGTGATGGCAGCCTTCTAGGAGTGAATGGTATCTAGTGACGGCAGCCTTCTAGGAGTGAAGTGTATCGATTGAAGGCAGCCTACAAGGAGTGAATGGTATCTTGTGTAGGCAGCGTGCTAGGAGTGAATGGTATCTAGTGATGGCAGCCATCTAGGAGTGAAGCGTCTCTCGCGACGGCAGCCTCCTAGGAGTGAATGGTATCTAGTGACGGCAGCCTTCTAGGAGTGAATGGTATCTAGTGACGGCAGCCTTCTAGGAGTGAATGGTATCTAGTGATGGCAGCCTCCTAGGAGTGAGTGGTATCTAGTGACGGCAGCCTTCTAGGAGTGAATGGTATCTAGTGATGGCAGCCTTCTAGGAGTGAATGGTATCTAGTGACGGCAGCCTTCTAGGAGTGAATGGTATCTAGTGAGGGCAGCCTTCTAGGAGTGAATGGTATCTAGTGATGGCAGCCTTCTAGGAGTGAATGGTATCTAGTGATGGCAGCCTACGAGGAGTGAAGGGTATCTCGATTATTTAAAAAGCCTCAACTCAGAAGTGAATGGTATCTTTATACTGGGAAGCACTTCTTTTATTAATCTTTTTTAATGTGATTGTGAACTTAATAACCTTAATATATCTTTCAAAATTTAATTTTCGACAAGAATTGGTGTTATGGCCTTTTCCCTTTTATAAACTGAGAGCAATAGAAGGACCAGCCATTTAGATGATTTGGACAAAATAGTCATCTTAAGTATGCTTCATGCCTAACAATCAAACAAAAAAAAAAGCACGAATATGTTAATATTATAATTAAGAAGAAAAATATAATTATATAATAGGTGCTATATTAAAAACATCAGTACGTTGGCACAGTACAATTTAGGAGTGAATGGGTATCTTGTGATGACTTGCTTCCTAGGAGTGTGAATGGTTTTCTTGTGGATGGCAGCCTTCTAGGAGTGAATGGTATCTAGTGATGGCAGCCTTCTAGGAGTGAATGGTTATCTAGTGATGGCAGCCTTCTAGGAGTGAATGGGCCCCCCCCCGCTATCTAGTGATGGCAGCCTTCTAGGAGTGAATGGTTATCTAGTGATGGCAGCCTTCTAGGAGTTGAATGGTATTCTAAGGATGGCAGCCTTCTAGGAGTGAGTGGTAATCTTAGTGATGGCAGCCTTTTCTAGGAGTGATTGGTATCTAGTGACGGCAGCCTTCTAGGAGTGAATGGTATCTAGTGACGGCAGCCTTCTAGGAGTGAGTGGTATCTAGTGATGGCAGCCTTCTAGGAGTGGAGTGGTATCTAGTGATGGCAGCCTTCTAGGAGGTGAATGGTATCTAGTGATGGCAGACCTTCTAGGAAGTGAATGGTATCTAGTGACGGCAGCCTTCTAGGAAGTGAATGGTATCTAGTGATGGCAGCACTTCTAGGAGTGAATGGTATCTTGTGATGGCAGCCTTCTAGGAGGTGAATGGTATCTAGTGATGGCAGCCTTCTAGGAGTGAATGGGTATCTAGTGATGGACAGCCTTCTAGGAGTGAATGGTATCTAGGGACAGCACCCTCTAGGAGTGAAATGGATCTAGTGCAGCAGCTCCTTCTAGGATGTCGAATGGTATCTTGTGATGGCAGCCTTCTAGGAGTGAATGGTATCTTGTGATGACAGCCTTCTAGGAGTGAATGGTATCTAGTGAATGGCAGCCTATTGGAGTGAATGGTATGCTAGTGACCAGCAACCCTCTAGGAAGTGATTGGTATCTAGTGGCATGCGCCTTCTAGGAGTGTATGGTATTTGTTATGGACAGCCTTCTAGGAGTGATTGGTTATCTTGTGATGACAGCCTTCTAGGAGTGAATGGTATCTAGTGATGGCAGCCTTCTAGGACGTGAATGGTATCTAGGTGGGATGACAGCCTTTCTAGGAGTGAATGGTATCTAGTGATGGCAGCCTTCTAGGAGTGGAATGGTATCTAGTGAGGGCAGCATTCTAGGGAGTGAATGGTTATCTAGTGATGAGCAGCCTTCAGAAGGATGGTATCTAGTGACAGCAGCCTTCTAGGAGTGGATGGTATCTAGTGGCCAGCAGCCTTCTAGGAAGTGAATGGTATCTTGATGATGGACAGCCTTCTAGGATTCGTGAATGGTATCTTGTGATGACCAGCGTTCTAGGAGTGAATGGTATTCTAGTGATGGCAGCCTTCTAGGAGTGAATGGTATCTAGTGATGGCAGGCCTTCTTCTAGAGTGAATGGTATCTTGTGATGACAGCCTTCTAGGAGTGAATGGTATCTAGTGATGGCAGACTTTAGGAGTGAATTGGTATCTGTTGGATGGCAGCCTATGGCAGCCTTCTAGGGTGTGAATGGTATCTAGTGATGGCACCTTCTAGGGTGAATGGTATCTTGTGATGACAGCCTTCTAGGAGTGAGTGGTATCTAGTGACGGCAGCCTTCTAGGAGTGAATGGTATCTAGTGATGGCAGCCTTCTAGGAGTGAATGGTATCTAGTGATGGCAGCCTTCTAGGAGTGAGTGGTATCTAGTGATGGCTATGCCAAGTATTGTTTCCATCCAGTCTTTACTATGAGAAATATTTTCAATGTGACATCATCAATAAACATTTTATGTTTTAGACTCCATAATTATAATTTGGTCAATGTCATTTACCATACTGTTTCAAAAATGAAGAATATCTTTTTTAATTAGATGAGGAAGAGGAGGAGAGGCTGGGTGGTGGGGGGGGCGTGTGCTTTCTTCTCTTGGTCGTCCTTCAACATTGTATAAAACAAATCTTGTTGATGTTCTGCAATTGTTGTTCATTAGTTGTTTGGCCTTCTTTTTTGGCAACTAATATTATGTAAGTTATTGTTATTTGTTTATGTTTTCAGTGTTGAGTAACCCCCCCCCCCCACCTTCCATGCTCAGCCAATTTTTACTTTGAGTAACTGACTTTCTAAAATATTATCAGTTTAAATTTCACTTCCTGTTTGTAAGGGCTTCGTATACAGAAGACAATGAGAATGGATGTTGAAATGTTATCATTGGTACGTGTGTCATTTAAGTGTGAAAGGAATCTGTGTAGTTTACTCACCATCTGTGTGTCAGACTTTCGTTTTTATTATGCTATATGATTCATTATTCAATATTAATACTGGATGAATCGTTGTTGATTTGTATATGTTAATAGAATATATGTATTGATGATTTGCAGTATAAGCTGACAACAGTGATGGTGATGGAAGTACACGCTTCAACTCGAGGAGAGCTGAGACCTGACCCAGAGTATGACCCTGTCCAAGCTATATTCTACTCAATCGTCATAGATGCTCCTCCATCTACAGCCAACAGCTGCCTCACAGGTACATCCTATACACTATCTACAGCTTGCTCATAGATGCTCCTCCATCTACAGCCAACAGCTGCCTCACAGGTACATCCTATACACTATCTACAGCTTGCTCATAGATGCTCCTCCATCTACAGCCAACAGCTGCCTCACAGGTACATCCTATACACTATCTACAGCTTGCTCATAGATGCTCCTCCATCTACAGCCAACAGCTGCCTCACAGGTACATCCTATACACTATCTACAGCTTGCTCATAGATGCTCCTCCATCTACATCTTGCTCATAGATGCTCCTCCATCTACAGCTTGCTCATAGATGCTCCTCCATCTACAGCCAACAGCTGCCTCACAGGTACATCCTATACACTATCTACAGCTTGCTCATAGATGCTCCTCCATCTACAGCTTGCTCATAGATGCTCCTCCATCTACAGCCAACAGCTGCCTCACAGGTACATCCTATACACTATCTACAGCTTGCTCATAGATGCTCCTCCATCTACAGCCAACAGCTGCCTCACAGGTACATCCTATACACTATCACGCTTGCTCATAGTGCTCCTCCTTCTACAGCCAACAGTGCCTCACAGGACATCCTATTCATAATTCTACAGCCTTGCTCATAGATGCTCCTCTATTCTACAAGCCAACAGCTGCCTCACAGGTAACATTCCTATTCACTTTTCTACAGCTTGCTAATAGATGCTCCTCCATCTACAGCCTAACAGCTGCCTCACAGGTACATCCTATACACTATCTACAGCTTGATCATAGATGCTCCTCTCCACTACTGCCCAACAGACTGCCTCACCAGGTATACATCCTATTCACTATCTACAGCCTTGCTCATAGATGCTCCTCCATCTAACTAACTTCGACTGAAAAACTAACTCTCAGGAGCACTGGACAACTTTTATATAGGCGACTGATTGGTCATCGTCGACTAGACGGTTCTAGACTTGCTCCCGGGTACTAATCCTTTCCAGCAATGTCTTCGTTTCCTTTGCACTTCTTAAATACGTCATTAGATATGCGTAATTGTCAAGTACGTAATTTTTGCAACAATATTTTATATCTGAAAAATGGTAATACATTTATTCTGAAACATGAGCAAAGCTGTCGTCTGATGTGATCAAAAACCACTGTATCTGACCTCTTCCTCCCCCCCCCCTCCCGTTAATGTTTAATATTAATGAAGAATTATAATATACTGTTATATATGTTCTGCTCATGATGAAAGTATTATATCGTTTAGGGATATTGATGATGTGCCCTGAAGGAGAGGGAAGGCAGTACCCATTCAGCTGCTCCATAACTACTCTACCTAGTGAGCTGCAGCTATTCGCTGCTTTCATTGACCTAGTCTCTCATCACAACCCTGATATCATTGCTGGCTATGAGGTATCTATCTATCCTCTATATTCAGCTGTATTTATTGAAGCAGCCTTCCTATCCTTCATTATACTAGCCGTTATTGTTTAGATTGAGATGCTGTCGTGGGGCTACCTGATCGAGCGAGGCTTTGTCCTCGGATTGAACCTCCTGAGAGAGCTGTCACGAGTGAAGGCCGATGCTAGAGAGAGTGAGAGGGCTCCTTCCTTCTCCAACAAAGACTATCATATGCAGATCCCGGGGAGGATTGTATTGAACGTCTGGAAGCTAATGAGGCATGAGGTATCATCTCTTTATAAATAGCAAGGCCACCATGAAACATTAGAAAACTAAGCCCATTTCCTACATACAAATATGACGCACTGCAAATGTCACCACACAAGATATTCTCTATTTCTAAACCGAAATTCATCATCCAAAAACATTGAGGGTTAACTGAAGACTGGAAACTTGAAAGTATTAATAACTCGTTTAATATTTGAGTTATGAAAAAATGTATAGAACAACAATTGTACATCATCAATAGTTTAACAAAATTGAATCTATAACATTTTTGTAACAAAATTGGTTCTATAACAATAGTATAACAAAATTGGCCGAACAGTTTAACAGGCGGAAGTGTCTTTAAAGACACCGCTCATATTTGACAGGGCCAGACCTGCAACTGGTTCTATTGATAGCCCTTTTGGATGGCAGTCCACACCCCTGCAACTGGTTCTATTGGTAGCCCTTTTGGACGGCAGTCCACACCCCTGCAACTGGTTCTATTGGTAGCCCTTTTTGACTGCAGTCCACACCCCTGCAACTGGTTCTATTGTTAGCCCTTTTTTGGACGGCAAGTCCACACCCCTGCAACTGGTTCTATTGTTAGCCCTTTTGGACGGCAGTCCACACCCCTGCAACTGGTTCTATTGGTAGCCCTTTTGGACGGCAGTCCACACCCCTGCAACTGGTTCTATTGGTAGCCCTTTTGGACGGCAGTCCACACCCCTGCAACTGGTTCTATTGGTAGCCCTTTTGGACGGCAGTCCACACCCCTGCAACTGGTTCTATTGGTAGCCCTTTTGGACGGCAGTCCACACCCCTGCAACTGGTTCTATTGATAGCCCTTTTGGACGACATCCACACCCCTGCAACTGGTTCTAATGCGAGCCCTTTTGGACGGCAGTCCACACCCCTGCAACTGGTTCTATTGGTAGCCCTTTTGGACGGCAGTCCACACCCCTGCAACTGGTTCTATTGGTAGCCCTTTTGGACGGCAGTCCACACCCCTGCAACTGGTTCTATTGATAGCCCTTTTGGACGGCAGTCCACACCCCTGCAACTGGTTCTAATTGGTAGCCCTTTTGGACGGCAGTCCACACCCCTGCAACTGGTTCTATTGGATAGCCCTTTTGGACGGCAGTCCACACCCCTGCACTGGTTCTATTGATAGCCCTTTTGGACGGCAGTCCACACCCTGCAACTGGTTCTATTGATAGCCCTTTTTGAGACGGCAGTCCACACCCCTGCAACTGGTTCTATTGGTAGCCCTTTTGGACGGCAGTCCACACCCCTGCAACTGGTTCTATTGGTAGCCCTTTTTGACGGCAGTCCACACCCCTGCAACTGGTTCTATTGGATAGCCCTTTTTTGGGCGGCAGTCCACAACCCCTGCAACTGGTTCTATTGGTAGCCCATTTGGACGGCAGTCCACACCCCTGCAACTGGTTCTATTGATAGCCCTTTTGGACGGCAGTCCCACACCCCTGCAACTGGTTCTAATTGATAGCCCTTTTGGACGGCAGTCCACACCCCCTGCAACTGGTTCTATTGATAGCCCTTTTGGACGGCAGTCCACACCCCTGCAACTGGTTCTATTGGTAGCCCTTTTGGACGGCAGTCCACACCCCTGCAACTGGTTCTATTGTAGCCCTTTTGGACGGCAGTCCACACCCCTGCAACTGGTTCTATTGGTAGCCCTTTTGGACGGCAGTCAACACCCCTGCAACTGCGTCTATTGGTAGCCCTTTTTGGACGGCAGTCCACACCCCTGCAACTGGTTCTATTGGTAGCCCCTTTTGGACGGCAGTCCACACCCCTGCAACTGGTTCTATTGGTAGCCCTTTTGGACGGCAGTCCACACCCCTGCAACTGGTTCTATTGATAGCCCTTTTGGACGGCAGTCCACACCCCTGCAACTGGTTCTATTGGTAGCCCTTTTGGACGGCAGTCCACACCCCTGCCACTGGTTCTATTGGTAGCCCTTTTGGACGGCAGTCCACACCCCTGCAACTGGTTCTATTGGTAGCCCTTTTGGACGGCAGTCCACACCCCTGCAACTGGTTCTATATGGAGACCTTTTGGACGGCATTCCACACCCCTGCAACTGGTTCTATTGATAGCCCTTTTGGATGGCAGTCCACACCCCTGCAACTGGTTCTATTGGTAGCCCTTTTGGACGGCAGTCCACACCCCTGCAACTGGTTCTATTGGTAGCCCTTTTGGACGGCAGTCCACACCCCTGCAACTGGTTCTATTGGTAGCCCTTTTGGACGGCAGTCCACACCCCTGCAACTGGTTCTATTGGTAGCCCTTTTGGACGGCAGTCCACACCCCTGCAACTGGTTCTATTGGTAGCCCTTTTGGACGGCAGTCCACACCCCTGCAACTGGTTCTATTGATAGCCCTTTTGGACGGCAGTCCACACCCCTGCAACTGGTTCTATTGGTAGCCCTTTTGGACGGCAGTCCACACCCCTGCAACTTCCCGACGCATAAGTATGCTCATATGAGGCAGGCGTTATATTGTTGTGAGGAGGGCATTACATTTGCGGGGAAGCTTCTTCAGTCATATAGCTAAATTGCTTATTTGAATCCACTTGACATTGGAGGCCAGGCAAGTTCCTACATGTAAAGTATTCGGTTGTAGTCATGTCGTTCCATTTTCTATTCTGTAGAGAAGTCGTGTTTTAGTCATGGAATTTAATGATGAGTGTACATTGAGTTGTGTCCCATTGGTAAAAATTTGCCCTCGGTACATGCTTTTATGTATTTCTTACTTTTGAATTTTGAATAGCTGAATAAATATTGTATTCAAGTCGAGGTATGGCTTTGGTAAGTATTTAGCGTGACTTCTGATGAGGAGGAAAGTCACATTGAAGGATTTGAACATTTCAGTGTTGAGGCTGATAGAGGAGAGGAAAAATAAATTGGTGACATAAATTGTATCACCATGATTAATTGTTATGACAAGAATGGTGTATTCTCTGAGTTTAGGTGTTGTATGTTGGTGCGGAGCCTGTTGTGGTCCAAGATGATCACGGGGGAAAAGAAAAGGAATCAAAAAGAATATATTTCTAAAATGGGAGGTGTTGACGTTAGGGGCATTTTATAGAACAGCGGTTACTGATCCCACTGGTATTACATGAACACTTTCTGCAATAGTTGGATTAGAAGGTTAATAAGACAACTTTTGTGCTTAAAGAGGAGATAACCCAAATTTCACTATATAAACAAAACAGAATAAAAAACAGATTAAAAAATGTCTTTAATTTTCACTGAACAGCTGATCTCCTTTCTACTAGAGCGGCGAGCTAAAAGGGCTAGACACCACCAATTGCAGGCAAGAACTGATGCAGCTCTCATAGCCGATGCAGCAAGACTTGATCGGATGCACCATTGGCATGTATTCACTACAAAAGGAAAGTGCAGATTGTGTCACCAAAATCAAAGGGTTGTTTTATGCCGAAAATGTAATGTGAAACTTTGTAACACCTGTGAAAGGCCCTATTTTCTTGAATTTCATGGACGGACACGCACACACACACACACACACACACACATAGCTGGTGAGCAAATAAGAAGAAGCCTTAAAGATGAAGCTCTTAAGAAAGAATGTCTTCTTCCTTGACAGCTCTATGACTAGAAATAGCTGTTATGATGAATGGCATTTTGAATAACATTACCATATTCTACATTGAATAACATTACCATATTCTACATTGAATAGTATTACCATATTCTACATTGAATAACATTACCATATTCTACATTGAATAACATTACCATATTCTAGATTGAATAACATTACCATATTCTACATTGAATAGCATTACCATATTCTACATTGAATAACATTACCATATTCTACAGTGAATAGCATTACCATATTCTACATTGAATAACATTACCATATTCTACATTGAATAGCATTACCATATTCTACATTGAATAACATTACCATATTCTACATTGAATAACATTACCATATTCTACATTGAATAACATTACCATGTTCTACATTCAATAACATTACCATATTCTACAGTGAATAGCATTACCATATTCTACATTGAATATCATTACCATATTCTACATTGAATAACATTACCATATTCTACATTGAATATCATTACCATATTCTACATTGAATAGCATTACCATATTCTACATTGAATAACATTACCATATTCTACATTGAATAGCATTACCATATTCTACAGTGAATAGCATTACCATATTCTACATTGAATAACATTACCATATTCTACATTGAATAACATCCAAAAATAGTACGCTTCTATTCTTGCTCCAAGTTCCATTTTCTATTATTGCTGTTCTATAAATGCCGCCTTCTATTATGGCATTTTGACTAAGAAGACCTAAAGCACTGAAGGTATCTCATCTCCAACTAATATTACAACAGCTCTCTTCCATAGCATTCTCACTAGATAAAAATGGAGCCAGACCATTATCTAATCCAAGCAGAAATCTGCTTACCTTGACCTTTACAAATGGAGTCAGACCATTATCTAATCCAAGCAGAAATCTGCTTACCTTGACCTTTACAAATGGAGCCAGACCATTATCTAATCCAAGCAGAAATCTGCTTACCTTGACCTTTACAAATGGAGCCAGACCATTATCTAATCCAAGCAGAAATCTGCTTACCTTGACCTTTACAAATGGAGCCAGACCATTATCTAATCCAAGCAGAAATCTGCTTACCTTGACCTTTACAAATGGAGCCAGACCATTATCTAATCCAAGCAGAAATCTGCTTACCTTGACCTTTACAAATGGAGCCAGACCATTATCTAATCCAAGCAGAAATCTGCTTACCTTGACCTTTACAAATGGAGTCAGACCATTATCTAATCCAAGCAGAAATCTGCTTACCTTGACCTTTACAAATGGAGTAGAGGTATCTTTGACTTCTTGATTAACTTCATGATACTAGTCATTTCCTCAAAACAAAAAAAATTAACCCATTTTTGAGTTTATAAGGGGAAATGCATAAATTGTATTGTAATTGACCTTAAATGAAATGTGCTGATATGGAAAGTAAAATAATGTATGTGTGTTTAGGTGGCGCTGGAGAGCTATAGGTTTGAGAATGTAGTGTACCACGTGCTCCATACACGCATCGCTACCTACTCATTTAGGAGCCTGACGTTGTGGTGGGCTCACACCCACACATCCTACAGGTAACCAACTATACAACTCTATTCAATATTAGACCTAGGGGTGTCTCTTCTTTCTGTTATAGCGATTATTAACATGCAAATCGACTAAAAGATTTCTCATTAATGTTTGTATTAATTCATGTAATGTTCACAGTGGTGTTCCCAGTATGTAGATTTATCTATTTCAAACCTTCACGTGGGAAATCTGCTTAGTTTACGCAGCCCCTTCGTAACGGCCTTTTTTGTATTTTTGTGTATTTTCTAATTGAATGCTACCTTCTTGGTATAAATGCTTCTGTTGTCACTATTTCTTCATTTCTCGTTGCTGTTCTTGGATGAAAAACTCCTCCATCTTCAGCTGTGTGAGTTTGCAATTTTTAACATCGCTTGTTTCCACATTATTGATTTCTGCATCATCCATTTTCCGTTTTGCAGTACTTAGTTTAGATATAGAGCTGCCACCAACTTTGACGTCGAGTTAATTTTCTCCTTTTGTTGTTCCTTTATATCTTCAGCACTATCGGGTCATATTCTCCTTAATATTTTATTCCTCTTTCTTCAAACATATCATCCCTAAAATTAAAAAACTTGAAAAACAAATTCGGTTCTGTTTTGTCATTCTTGCTTTCCTTCACATTTTATATATAGTTCCTAAGATATCTTTTTTTTCCTTTCCTTTTTTTTTTATTGGAGTACGTGAAACATGTAGAGGAAAATAAATCAGTGGATATAGTTGACGTGCTTTAATCCATTGACCTCTGGCTACTTATCCCTCGAGCTCATTGATTTAATTAATCTCTATAAAAAATTATAATCATGTATGTGGGTTGATGTTTTAGAGTGCTTGTATTGAAACACTACTTACAGCTGGTCGATGGTATAGTCAAACTGCTCGAGCAGCTCAATTTGGTCGGGCGGACCTCAGAGTTGGCCAGTCTCTTCGGCATTCAATTCTACGAGGTCTTCTCGCGAGGATCACAGGTAACGCATATCCTGTCTACATTTAGGTTATTATACTTTATTCTATATTGGTGTATAGAGGGGTAACGCCAGAGGCTGGGAATGGGGTAGGGGCAGAGGCTGGGAATGGGGTAGGGGCAGAGGCTGGGAAAGGGTTAGTGGAAGAGGCTGGGACTTGGATAGCGGCAGAGGCAGGGACTGGGGTTGGGGCAGAGGCTGGGACTGGGGTAGGGGCAGAGGCTGGGACAGGGGTAGGGGCAGAGGCTGGGACTGGGGTAGGGGCAGAGGCTGGGACTGGGGTAGGGGCAGAGGCTGGGACTGGGGTAGGGGCAGAGGCTGGGACTGGGGTAGGGGCAGAGGCTGGGACTGGGGTAGGGGCAGAGGCTGGGACTGGGGTAGGGGCAGAGGCTCGGACTGGCGTACGGCCAGAGGCTGGGACTGGGGTAGGGGCAGAGGCTGGGACTGGGGTAGGGGCAGAGGCTGGGACTGGGGTAGGGGCTGAGGCTGGTACTGGGGTAGGGGCAGCGGCGGGGACTGGGGTCGGGGCTGAGGCTGGGACTGGGGTAGGGGCAGAGGCTGGGACTGGGGTAGGGGCAGAGGCTGGTACTGGGGTAGGGGCAGAGGCAGGGACTGGGGTATGGGCAGAGGCTGGGACTGGGGTTGGGGCCGAGGCTGGGACTGGGGTAGGGGCAGAGGCTGGTACTGGGGTAGGGGCAGAGGCTGGTACTGGGGTAGGGGCAGAGGCTGGTACTGGGTTTAGGGGCAGAGGCTGGGACGGGGGTATGGCCAGAGGCTGGGAATGGGGTAGGGGCAGAGGCTGGGACTGGGGTAGGGGCTGGGGTAGGGGCAGAGGCTGGGACTGGGGTAGGGGCAGAGGCTGGGACTGGGGTTGGGCAGAGGCTGGTACTGGGGTAGGGGCAGAGGCTGGGACTGGGGTAGGGGCAGAGGCTGGGACTGGGGTAGGGGCAGAGGCTGGGACTGGGGTAGGGGCAGAGGCTGGGACTGGGGTAGGGGCAGAGGCTGGGACTGGGGTAGGGGCAGAGGCTGGGACTGGGGTAGGGGCAGAGGCTGGGACTGGGGTAGGGGGAGAGGCTGGTACTGGGGTAGGGGCAGAGGCTGGGAATGGGGTAGGGGCAGAGGCAGGGACTGGGGTAGGGGCAGAGGCTGGGACTGGGGTAGGGCAGAGGCTGGGACTGGGGTAGGGCAGAGGCTGGGACTGGGGTAGGGGCAGAGGCTGGGACTGGGGTAGGGCCAGAGGCTGGGAATGGGGTAGGGGCAGAGGCTGGGACTGGGTTAGGGGCAGAGGCTGGGACTGGGGTAGGGGCAGAGGCTGGGACTGGGGTAGGGGCAGAGGCTGGGACTGGGGTAGGGCAGAGGCTGGGACTGGGGTAGGGGCAGAGGCTGGGACTGGGGTAGGGGCAGAGGCTGGGACTGGGGTAGGGGCTGCGGCAGGGACTGGGGTTGGGGCAGAGGCTGGGACTGGGGTCGGGGCAGAGGCTGGGACTGGGGTAGGGGCAGAGGCTGGGACTGGGGTAGGGGCAGAGGCTGGGACTGGGGTAGGGGCAGAGGCTGGGACTGGGGTTGGGGCAGAGGCTGGGACTGGGGTTGGGGCAGAGGCTGGGACTGGGGTAGGGGCAGAGGCTGGGACTGGGGTAGGGGCAGAGGCTGGGACTGGGGTAGGGGCAGAGGCTGGGACTGGGGTAGGGGCAGAGGCTGGGACTGGGGTAGGGGCAGAGGCTGGGACGGGGGTAGGGGCAGAGGCTGGGACTGGGGTAGGGGCAGAGGCTGGGACTGGGGTAGGGGCAGAGGCTGGGACTGGGGTAGGGGCAGAGGCTGGGACTGGGGTAGGGGTAGAGGCTGGGACTGGGGTAGGGGCAGAGGCTGGGACTGGGGTAGGGGCAGAGGCTGGGACTGGGGTAGGGGCAGAGGCTGGGAATGGGGTAGGGGCAGAGGCTGGGACAGGGGTAGGGGCAGAGGCTGGGACTGGGTAGGGGCAGCGGCTGGGACTGGGTCGGGGCCGAGGCGGGGCCTGGGGTAGGGGCAGAGGCTGGGACGGGGGTAGGGGAAGAGGCTGGGACAGGGGTAGGGGCAGAGGCTGGGACTGGGGTAGGGGCAGAGGCTGGGACTGGGGTAGGGGCAGAGGCTGGGACTGGGGAAGGGGCAGAGGCTGGGACTGGGGTAGGGGCAGAGGCTGGGACTGGGGTAGGGGCAGAGGCTGGGACTGGGGTAGGGGCAGAGGCTGGGAATGGGGTAGGGGCAGAGGCTGGGAATGGGGTAGGGGCAGAGGCTGGGACTGGGGTAGGGGCAGAGGCTGGGAATGGGGTAGGGGCAGAGGCTGGGACTGGGGTAGGGGCAGAGGCTGGGAATGGGGTAGGGGCAGAGGCTGGGACAGGGGTAGGGGCAGCGGCTGGGACAGCGGGAGGGGCGGGGGCTGGGAATGGGGTAGGGACTGAGGCTGGGACTGGGGAAGGGGCAGAGGCTGGGAATGGGGTAGGGACTGAGGCTGGGGATGGGGCAGAGGCTGGGTATGGGGTAGGGGCAGAGGCTGGGACTGGGGTATGGGCAGAGGCTGGGACTGGGGTAGGGGCAGAGGCTGGGACTGGGGGTGGGGCAGGGGCTGGGAATGGGTAGGGGCAGAGGCTGGGACTGGGGTAGGGGCTGAGGCTGGGACTGGGGTAGGGGCAGAGGCTGGGACTGGGGTAGGGGGCAGAGGCTGGGACTGGGGTAGGGGCAGAGGCTGGGACTGGGAAGGGGCAGAGGCTGTGACTGGGAAGAATGCTCCTATTCAGATTAAGGAGCTCTCTACCTTATCACAACTTGTATAGTTACAATCCAAATTTGTCTAAAATACTTTCGGTTTGCTCAATCCACTCCATCATTCTCCTCAAGTCTATTGTATGCAATTATTGGGACCTTACTATATGCATGCAAAGCTAGTTTTATTAATTGTAAATGATTGTTGCAGTTCCGAGTGGAGTCGATGATGCTGCGAATGGTGAAGAGGTTAGGATTGATCGCAGTATCTCCCAGCATCCAGCAGCGAGCACAGATGCGCGCACCTCAATCACTCCCACTCATCATGGAACCTGAATCTAGGTATTATCTGCATTTATGATATTATATAATATAATAATATATAGAATACAGATATAATATTGTTACGTTAATAACTTTTTTTATTTAAATCCAATAAAGAGTTCCACAACACCGGTGATTCTGCTGAAAACAGAAACAGAAAAATAAAAATGGTAGAGGGGGCAGAAGGATTTGAGAGTCATACCATCGAACTATGGTAGAGGAGCAGGAGGATTTGGGAGTCATACCATCGAACTATGGTAGAGGAGCAGGAGGATTTGGGAGTCATACCATCGAACTATGGTAGAGGAGCAGGCGGATTTGGGAGTCATACCATCGAACTATGGTAGAGGAGCAGGCGGATTTGGGAGTCATACCATCGAACTATGGTAGAGGAGCAGGCGGATTTGGGAGTCATACCATCGAACTATGGTAGAGGAGCAGGCGGATTTGGGAGTTATACCATCGAACTATGGTAGAGGAGCAGGCGGATTTGGGAGTCATACCATCGAACTATGGTAGAGGAGCAGGCGGATTTGGGAGTCATACCATCGAACTATGGTAGAGGAGCAGGCGGATTTGGGAGTCATACCATCGAACTATGGTAGAGGAGCAGGCGGATTTGGGAGTCATACCATCGAACTATGGTAGAGGAGCAGGCGGATTTGGGAGTCATACCATCGAACTATGGTAGAGGAGCAGGCGGATTTGGGAGTCATACCATCAAACTATGGTAGAGGAGCAGGCGGATTTGGGAGTCATACCATCGAACTATGGTAGAGGAGCAGGCGGATTTGGGAGTCATACCATCGAACTATGGTAGAGGAGCAGGCGGATTTGGGAGTCATACCATCGAACTATGGTAGAGGAGCAGGCGGATTTGGGAGTCATACCATCGAACTATGGTAGAGGAGCAGGCGGATTTGGGAGTCATACCATCGAACTATGGTAGAGGAGCAGGCGGATTTGGGAGTCATACCATCGAACTATGGTAGAGGAGCAGGCGGATTTGGGAGTCATACCATCGAACTATGGTAGAGGAGCAGGCGGATTTGGGAGTCATACCATCGAACTATGGTAGAGGAGCAGGCGGATTTGGGAGTCATACCATCGAACTATGGTAGAGGAGCAGGCGGATTTGGGAGTTATACCATCGAACTATGGTAGAGGAGCAGGCGGATTTGGGAGTCATACCATCGAACTATGGTAGAGGAGCAGGCGGATTTGGGAGTCATACCATCGAACTATGGTAGAGGAGCAGGCGGATTTGGGAGTCATACCATCGAACTATGGTAGAGGAGCAGGAGGATTTGGGAGTCATACCATCGAACTATGGTAGAGGAGCAGGAGGATTTGGGAGTCATACCATCGAACTATGGTAGAGGAGCAGGAGGATTTCAGAGTCATACCATCGAACTATGGTAGAGGAGCAGGAGGATTTGGGAGTCATACCATCGAACTATGGTAGAGGAGCAGGAGGATTTGGGAGTCATACCATCGAACTATGGTAGAGGAGCAGGCGGATTTGGGAGTCATACCATCGAACTATGGTAGAGGAGCAGGCGGATTTGGGAGTCATACCATCGAACTATGGTAGAGGAGCAGGAGGATTTGGGAGTCATACCATCGAACTATGGTAGAGGAGCAGGAGGATTTCAGAGTCATACCATCGAACTATGGTAGAGGAGCAGGAGGATTTGGGAGTCATACCATCGAACTATGGTAGAGGAGCAGGAGGATTTCAGAGTCATACCATCGAACTATGGTAGAGGAGCAGGAGGATTTCAGAGTCATACCATCGAACTATGGTAGAGGAGCAGGAGGATTTGGGAGTCATAACATCGAACTATATATATATATACTAGCTCAGATACCCGGCGATGCCCGGGAAATTATTATTGACTGACTAATGATGGTATTTTGATAGTAAGACTTCAATGTGTACAATTACACTTCCCTCCACGACGTAATTATTTTCCGAAATAGCCAACCCTGAAGGGTAACTTTTGGGGGATTAATAGAACAGAAATATTAGTTTTGAAGGATAAATGAAAATGTGTTCCTAATTAATCCTTCTACACTTTATGACTCACCGTTTTTCAATAATTCAAAACCATAATCATGGGTAGCATTTATTACAATTAAATATCATCCATAATGAACATATTTTCTTTCAAAACCCTACCCGAGCTCAAATAGTTCAGGCAAAGTTTTATATGTAAGATTATATTTGTAATAGTGAATCTCACTGGAAATCACTTCCAGCAATGCCAGGCGGGAAATAAGTAAACTCAATTAACTGGTAAGGCTGCCGTCATCTTCCGCTCCCGCATTAGACTTCTCGCTTTTCAGCCTCTTTTATAATCCCCACTCCCGTTTGGACCTAAAATTTTAAATATAGCTTATAATCATGGAAGATTTAATGCTAATTGACATACCGAGTTTTGCTAAGTTCGGTTCAATCGTTAGTGCCCAACAAAATTGTTGACTCCCGTTTTAGATTTTAGTGTATATCACGTTTATACTTCTCTATACGACAAAAGTGAATATAACAAAAGTTACTCTAAATAACGAAATAAACAACTTTTGTTATGTGCATATTTGCTGAAAAGGCAATAGGAAACGAAATATCGCTATTTTTTAGTCCAGGCCTTCCTTACAACCCCCACTCCTGCCCGTCCCTAGAAATGTTGGTATGGCTTGCTATAATGAAGGCGTTAGTCCTAATACACGTACCGAGTTTTATTTTGTTCGGTTGATTATTTTGTGCCAAATAAAATTGTCGACTCCCGCTATAGTTTTTAGCGTATAACTCATTTATACTTCCGTATACGGCAAAAGTGTATTTAGCAAAAGTTACTTTAAATAACAAAATAAACAACTTTTGTTATGTGCATATTTGCTGAAAAATCAATAGGAAACGAAATATCGCTATTTTTAATTTCAGGCCTCCCTTATAACCCCCACTCCTGTTCGTCTTACAGAATATTAATATAGCCTAAAGTCTAAGTTGGGCTAGTAGTAATACATATACATACCAAGTTTCATAAAATTCGGTTCAGCCGTTTATGCGTGAAAAGGTAACAAACAAACAAACACCAAAGAAACAAAATGCAGTTATGGTGTCTATGACATGTGAAACGAAAACTTATCGTGAAATTTCACGAAAAAAATCAAAGTACAGACAGAGGTTACAATTTTATATATATATATATATATATTGTCATTTGGAGTAGCTTTTGTTATATACACATTTGTCGTATACCGAATTATAAACGAGATATACGCTAAAACTATGGCGGAAGTGAACAATTTTATTTGGCACAAAAGACTCAACCGAACTAAATAAAACTCGGTATGTGTATTAGCACTAACGCCTTCCTTATAATAAGCCATACTAACATTTCTAGGGACGGGCAGGAGTGGGGGTTATTAGGAGGCCTGAAATTAAAAATAGTGTTATTTCGTTTCCTATTGGGGTTTCGGTAAATATGAACATAACAAAAGTTGTTTATTTTGTTATTTAGAGAAGGTTTTGTTATATACACTATCGTCATATACCGAAGTACAAAGGCGTTATACGCTAAACATTATAGTGGGAGTCAAAAATTTAATTTGGTACAAAAGACTCAACCGAACTAAATAAAACACTTGGTATGTGCATTAGCACTAACGCCTTAATTATAATAAGCCCTACTAACATTTCTAGGGACGGGCAGGAGTGGGGGTTATAAGGGATGCCTGAAATTAAAAATAGTGATATTTCGTTTCCTATTGGAGTTTCGGCAAATATGCACATAACAAAAGTTGATTATTTTGTTATTTTGAGAAATTTGCTCTACAATTCTTTTTAATATGAACTACCAGGTACCTCACCTGGAAAAATTAATTCATATGTATGTTAATATTTTGTCCTTAATAATTCAAATCTATGCATAATGCACAGGAAACGGAAAATATGACAAAATGGAGGACAGTGAAGTCTTACATAAAAAATTAATTTTATTTTTCTCATTATAAGGAAGGCGTTAGTGCCAATTTACATACCTACTTTGGTTTAGTTCGGTTCAGTTTTTTGTGCCAAATAAAATTGTTGACTTCCGCAGTAGTTTTTAACGTACAACTCATTTATACTTATGTATACGTCAAAAGTGTATATAACAAAAGTTACTCCAAATAACAAAATAAACAACTTTCATGATGTGCATAGTTGCCAAAAATGCAATAGGAAACGAAATATTGCTATTTTTAATTTTTTTTTTTTTTTAAAAGAATTTTATTATCTAAAATATTAACAAATAATAATTTACAATAGAAGTAAATACAATTTTTCAAGCTTATTGGCTTTTTTTAAATATTCCACATTACTTATATCTATTTTTATTCTAATATCTAAATGTATAATAAGGGAAAAGAATACAAAAAAAAAAACCCAAATACAGAAATAAATAAAAATTCTCAATTACAGAACGGTTAAAAGTAATACAAAAGAACTATAGAAGAACTATAAGATACACAGAAGAATATAAATTTGTACAGAAAAAATAAAAGCTCTTCAGAGAAATTAAAATGTTATGTGCTTAAGTCTCTTATATTTGTAATTCTTGTAATTTAAACTACTATAACTATAATTAACTATATCAGCAATGTGCTGATACTTACTATTTTGACATGCATCGAAAAAGTGTTCTGCTAACTTAGTTATGTACTCATTTATTGTGGGAATGTCAAGAATTTCATGCATGTGCATGACAGGAGTCCATCGTGGGAATGAACCAATAAATCTTAAACATTTATTTTGAGCCACTTGTAATTTACGCTTATTAGTTTCGCTTGTCATTGACCAAATAGGACAGGCATAAAATAAAACAGGCCTTATATATAAGTAGTAAACAAGTTTTTTGTTAGTTATACTTAACCCTGAATTTCTGTTTAGTACAGAAAATAAGGATTGTAGTATTCCAATAGCTTTATTACACTGAGTATTGATGTGGTTAGTGTAGGTAAGTTTAGAGTCTAATATGACTCCAAGATATTTCACATTCTTTGACCAAGGGATGGGATTGCCTAGCATTTTAACTTCAGGCTACACTCGAGGTCTCCTCCTAGTAAAAAGAATAACCTCTGTTTTTTGAGAATTCAATCTAATTTTCCACTTATTACAATACTTAATACATTGTGTCAATGCTATGGTGAGATGGTTGGCAATAGTGTCAACTCGGAAACTTGAAATTATAAATGCTTTATCGTCAGCAAACAGGGCTTTCAGGCATTTAGTTTTAAGATAGTTTACATCATTAAAAAATATTACGAATAGTATTGGACCAAGTACTGATCCTTGTGGGACACCTGCAAGAATTTGTAAAAGGTTAGATCTTGAGCCACCAGTAGTAACATAAAAAGATCTGTTAGTAAGATAACTATTGATTAAGATAATCAAATATATTGGAAAGTTATATTGAATCATTTTATATATCAGGCCATTATGCCATACACAATCAAAGGCTTTTTCAACATCTACCAGAGCCATGCCTGTATGTTTATTCGAGTTGAAATTATGGAGGATCAAGTCAGTTATCCTGGCCAATTGGGTTGTTGTTGAATGCTGATTTCGAAAGCCAGGTTGGTTGTTGGAGATCAGATTAATTTCTTCCAAGAAATATATTATATTAGATTTGATTACCTTTTCAACTACCTTGCTGAGGCAATTTAGCAATGAAATATATCGATAGCTACCTGGAGGGTGGGATTTTTCCCTGGCTTGGGAAGAACAATAACCCTTGCCGTTTTCCATTCGTCTGCAAAGTGGGCATACATTAAGATATGATTAATGATTTTAGTTAAGTGGATTATAGCTTTACGAGACAGATTCTTTAAGAGTAGGTTGTGTATACCTTCACTGCCAGGCGACTTATTGCTTTTAAGTTGCGAAATGATTTTTGCAACCTTCTTAGGTGTTGTTAATGTTGCATCAATGTCTTTTTTAAAGGGCTGCTTTAGAAATACCTTGTTACTCCGTATTACTTTCCTTGTAAAAGATGGAACACCTAGGTCAGAGTTAAGTGTGAATGTGCGATATAGATTCTCAGCCAATAGTTGAGCTTTGTCACTGTCAGAGCAAGCAAGAGCATGAAGGGGTGCATCATTAGGGCTGAACCTAGTATCTTTCAATAATGGAGGAATACTGTTTGATTTTCTTTATCAACTGATAGAGACAGCCATTATTGCTAGAGAGGTTGGAAAGCTTTTTGCTCCATTTCGCATTTTTATGAACTTTTAAAATGTAAGAAATTAGTTTCACAAGAAAGTTAAGAAGTTTTCTGAGCCAGATTTTATAATGGCGTTGGTACGCCTTTCTAATTTTATTTTTTACCTTAATAATCCAAATTATAAAGGGAGGTATGTCCATTATTGTATTGGTGACCCGTGACCGAGGAACAGAAAGGTGAGCTGACTCAAGAAGAACGTTTTGAAATTCAGAGACAAGCTGGTCAATGTCTTGTGAGCTGTTAAGTGGTGGATTAATATTCAGTTTTGAATCTATTAGAAAGCGGAATTTTTTCCAGTTGGCTTCTTTATAGTTGAATATAGGTTCGCTCTCATTTATTTTAATCGCTTCATTAATATAAAAAATTACTGGATTATGGTCAGAAGACAATTCTGACATGGAATGTGTAGTTATCTGAAAATTAATATTCTTGGCTACAGCAATGTCCAGTACACTTGGTCTAGGTGGCTTCCTGTTTAAATTCGTATTAGACTTCCCAGGATAATAAGTAGGTTCATCAGGAGATATAATGAGAAAGTTGTAGTTTATTGACATGTCTAATAATGTTAATCCATTCCTATTATTGCTAAAGCAGTTCCAAGACATGTGCTTTGAATTTAAGTCGCCTAGAATCAAAACATGCCTTTTAATATTAAACAGGGCTCTCAAATCAGTTTTGTAAATCTGATGAGGCCTGGATGGGGATAAATAGGTAGAAATAATAAGAATTTCGAAATTAGCTATATTAATGACTGCCCCTACAGCTCTGAGGTATTTAAGTTTCGGTAATTTAACATGATAATGAGTGAGACTATTACCAACCAATAAAGCAACTCCTCTGCCTTCATCGGCTCTGTAAACTTTATAGCCTGGAGCTTTGAGTTTATGTTTACTCTTTAAGAGAGTTTCACTTAATGCTAGAACATCTATTCTATGTTTTCTTACAAAGATAGAAAGTTCATCCATTTTATTAAGCACAGACCTACAATTCCAGGAACCTAATTTACAGTAAACATCATTGTGATTCATAAGAAAGTGAATAGAAATTCTGCTATAACACCAACTTTTGCCATTGCATTAGGTGCATTTTTAAAGTCCTCTATTAAACCTCTTATATTCTGTAAGAGATTACCTAAGTTAATTGAAGAACAAATATTTTTAAAGTCACTAAGTAGGCTAGTGAAAGAAACATCAGATTTATCTTTTCTACCTCGAGTTCTTGGCCACGCAGAAGGTTGAGAGGTCGATGCAGCGTTCGAGAGGGGCGGGAAGTCTTCGTCGTTCCGTCTGAAGTCACCTCGACGATGTGGCTGGCTTTGCAGACTTCATCCTCAACTTCTCGTTGAAAACAGGACATCCTCGATGGTTGGCAGTGTGCTTTCCACTGCAGTTGACACATTTTGGGCTAGCTTCAGTGGAAATAGTGCATTCTTGTGTGAGGTGTTCGCCTGCACACTTTACACATTTAGGCTTCCTGTAGCAATGTTTAGCTAAGTGAAAAAATGATTGGCATTTAAAACATTGAATCACACTATTACTATTTTTATATCGATTCCAAGAAACTACGCAATGACACACGTACTTTGTCTTCTTAATGGCTTGCATGGATGTAGTATTTTTAAAGGTGACTACGTACAGAGGGTATGGAATGTACGAGTTCTCGCCCGTTTTCTTCTTCATTTGTACTACCTTCAAAACTTCAAGATTTTGACTTTTCAGGTCATTGATAATTTCTTCAGTGGAAATATTTGGAGGTAAATTTCTGAGCACAGCAGTTTTATTAGCTTCATCCTTAAACGTGTAAGTGTGGCATTCCAGACCAGCCTTTTTAACTTCATTAAGAATTAGGTTGTAGTCATCCTTACAACCAGGAAAAAACAAAAGTCTATTTCCACGAAATTTTATACGAAATTCTTTTTTACACTGTTTACGGAGTTTTGCTAGAGTTACAGAATGGTTTTCAATATAACTGTAAACAACGATGGGTGGGATATTTTCTTTGTTCTTTGACGGTGAAGCATTCGTTGAATTAGCTTCAGAATGGACATCAAATGTATCTTCATCCATATCTTCTTGATCTGATAGCAATTCATATTTGTTTGATGTTGAGATAGAAAATTTACTGCCATCATCACTGTTTTTCTTACGTTTCTTATTCGCGGCCACCGTCTCGCCGTATAGCGAGAACTGGCCCGGCGAAATGCCGTTGAACGACATTTCAGCCGTGTGAAGTAGAATCGAGATTTGTTAAAAAGACATTTTCGAGATTTTCGAGAGTTTTCAGTATTAAGCGAGACAGATAGACACGAGCTGGGAAGAGATAAGAGAGCGCTCACTAATCCCGTCCGCACTGTACCACTCCTAATACGCCACTGATTTTTAATTTCTGGCCTCCCTTATAACCCCCACTCCTGTTCGTCTTAGAGAAAATTAATATAGCCTTAAGTCTAAGTTAGGTTAGTAGTAATATACATACCAAGTTTCATAAAATTCGGTTCAGCCGTTTATGCGTGAAAAGGTAACAAACAAACATACACGAAAGAAACAAAATGCAGTTATGGTGTCTATGACATGTGAAAAGAAAAGTTATTGTGAAATTTGTTTATTTGTTACCTTTTCATAAACGGCTGAACCGAATTTTATGAAACTTGGTATGTATATCACTACTAACCCAACGTAGACTTGAGGCTATATTAATATTCTCTCAGACGAACAGGAGTGGGGGTTATAAGGGAGGCATGAAATTAAAAACGTCCGTCACGCAGGAGCTGCGTAAACTAAGCAGATTTGTCATGTGAAGTTTTACAATAGAGAAATCTGCATACTGGTAACACAACCGCCGTGATTAAATATCCTATTGGGGGTTCGGCAAATATGCACATAACAAAAGTTGTTTATTTTGTTATTTGGAGTAACTTTTGTTATATACACTTTTGTCGTATACATAAGTATAAATGAGTTATACGTTAAAAACTACTGCGGAAGTCAACAATTTTATTTGGCACAAAAAACTGAACTGGACTAAACCAAACTCGGTCTGTGAATTGGCACTAATGCCTTCCTTATAATGAGCCATACTAACATTTCTAGGGACGGGCAGGAGTGGGGGTTATAAGGGAGGCCTGAAATTAAAAATAGTGATATTTCGTTTCCTATTGGGTTTTCGGCAAATATGCACATGGCAAAAGTTGTTCATTTTGTTATTTTGAGAAATTTGCTCAACAATTCTTTTCAGTATGAACTACCAGGTACCTCACCTGGAAAAAGTAATTGAAATGTGTATTAATATTTTGTCCTTAATAATTCAAATCTATGCATAATGCACAGGAAACTGGAAATATGACAATTTGGAGAATAGTGAAGTCTTATATAAGAAATTAACAGAAACGACGGGTATTATCCCTAAACACTCGGACGGATAAATGTCAAAATATTGTGCAAAGTAAAGCCTTGCAAAAAAAATACCATCACCATTCAGCCTCAAATGAATTCTGAAATGAATATCTGAGCTAGTGTATATATATATATATATATCAGACATAAAAATAAACAAACAAAACAGTGCATTGGTTGAACACAGCATCAACAATGACCACCACTTCATATATAACGAAATACAATGCTGGACATGGAGACCAACAAAACAAAAAGGATGTTTAAAAAGATGCTATACATAGCCCAACGCAAAAACACGTGCAACAAAAAGACAGACATTGACAAACTCAGCAGCATATACTGCAACATAATACCATAAACACACCTCAACACTATACAATATTCACAATCACACCATTCACATCCATAACACTCGGGCACCCCATAACACCACAATATGTATAATACTCATCTCATTATTATTATAAATGTGGGTGTGTGTGTGTATATATATATATATATATATATATATATATATATAATTATGGTAACACACAACAATAACAGTTGTAACATAGTAAAATAACAATAACTTAATAGCTTTAATACAACATGAGGGTGGCTCTGATAAAATATAACAACAATTGTAGCAACAAACAGCATTAATGGCTGTAACATAATAGAATAATAGTTGTAACATAAAAATAACAACAACATAGTAGCATTAATATAGCATGAAAATGGATTTAACAATATATAACAATAATAGTGGTAACATATAGTGATAATAGTTGTAACAGAGTAGAATAATATAGCATAATAGCTATAACACAACATGAAGGTGGCTTCGATAAAAAATATACTAACTTTGGTACAACAAAAGAATAGCTTTAATGAAATATAACAATAATTGTAATAACACACAAAAATAGCTGTTGTAACATAATAAATATAACAATAAAATAGTAACATAGGTACAACATGAGAATAGCTTTAATATAACATAACCATAATTGTAGTAGTACATAACAATAACTGCTGTAACATAATATAAGTGGCAATAACATAATAGTCTTAACACAACATGAAGATAGCTTTAACAAAATATAGCAAAAATTGTAATAACACATAACAATAACAGCTGTAACATAACAATAATACAATAACTTTCATACAACATGAAAATAGCTTTAATAAAATATAACAATAATTGTAAAAACACATAACAATAGTTCTAACATAATATAACAACTGCAGTATAATAATTATAATATAGTTCAACAAACAAAAGACAATATACTATAGATATACAAAACATAAGACAGTGTAAAAAAAACAAGGGAGGTTACTATAACCCTAGTCCTAAGTGCAATAGTTTTTATGTATCTTTAGTCTTGGTAAGTAATAATTGAAAATAAACACCCCCTTTTACACTCTAGTTTAATAACAATGTGCAATATTATAAAGTAGTACATGTAATTTTACAGCCCTCAAGAAGAGAAAATAAAGATTCTCGAAATATCGGCATAAACTAAGATTTTTTCACAACATTGACCAAAACTCCAAAAAGAAAAACAACACCATATATATATATATATGCATTTGAATATGTGGTCATTTATTGTTTCCACTTTACTAATGATCAATTATTGATTCTTGCTTGTTGTAGGTTTTACAGTGATCCTGTGATAGTGCTAGACTTCCAGAGCCTCTACCCGTCGATCATCATCGCCTACAATTACTGCTTCTCAACTTGCCTTGGCAGAGTTGCAAGCTTAGTCGAGTGAGTAATCATTATTCATCGTAGTCTCTGCGTCCAATCATCATGCTCTCATTAGGCAATATCTAATGAGGGATATTTACATTCCTAGTTGATTAACTACACCAGCTAGTCAGAGGTTGGTCTCATTAGGAAATAATCTCCAAGTGAAATCCACATTTGAAGTTAGTATACTAGGTCCTATATCAGTTATAAGGGTAGTATACTAGGTCCTATATCAGTTATAAGGGTAGTATACTAGGTCCTATATCAGTTATAAGGGTAGTATACTAGGTCCTATATCAGTTATAAGGGTAGTATACTAGGTCCTATATCAGTTATACGGGTAGTATACTAGGTCCTATATCAGTTATAAGGGTAGTATACTAGGTCCTATATCAGTTATAAGGGTAGTATACTAGGTCCTATATCAGTTATAAGGGTAGTATACTAGGTCCTATATCAGTTATAAGGGTAGTATACTAGGTCCTATATCAGTTATAAGGGTAGTATACTAGGTCCTATATCAGTTATAAGGGTAGTATACTAGGTCCTATATCAGTTATAAGGGTAGTTATACTAGCTCCTATATCAGTTATAAGGGTAGTATACTAGGTCCTATATCAGTTATAAGGGTAGTATACTAGGTCCTATATCAGTTATAAGGGTAGTATACTAGGTCCTATATCAGTTATAAGGGTAGTATACTAGGTCCTATATCAGTTATAAGGGTAGTATACTAGGTCCTATATCAGTTATAAGGGTAGTATACTAGGTCCTATATCAGTTATAAGGGTAGTATACTAGGTCCTATATCAGTTATAAGGGTAGTATACTAGGTCCTATATCAGTTATAAGGGTAGTATACTAGGTCCTATATCAGTTATAAGGGTAGTATACTAGGTCCTATATCAGTTATAAGGGTAGTATACTAGGTCCTATATCAGTTATAAGGGTAGTATACTAGGTCCTATATCAGTTTATAAGGGTAGTATACTAGGTCCTATATCAGTTATAAGGGTAGTATACTAGGTCCTATATCAGTTATCAGGGGAGTATAGTAGGTCCTATATCATGTATAAGGGTAGTATAATAGGTCCTATATCAGTTATAAGGGTAGTATACTAGGTCCTATATCAGTTATAAGGGTAGTATACTAGGTCCTATATCAGTTATAAGGGTAGTATACTAGGTCCTATATCAGTTATAAGGGTAGTATACTAGGTCCTATATCAGTTATAAGGGTAGTATACTAGGTCCTATATCAGTTATAAGGGTAGTATACTAGGTCCTATATCAGTTATAAGGGTAGTATACTAGGTCCTATATCAGTTATAAGGGTAGTATACTAGGTCCTATATCAGTTATAAGGGTAGTATACTAGGTCCTATATCAGTTATAAGGGTAGTATACTAGGTCCTATATCAGTTATAAGGGTAGTATACTAGGTCCTATATCAGTTATAAGGGTAGTATACTAGGTCCTATATCAGTTATAAGGGTAGTATATTAGGTCCTATATCAGTTATAAGGGTAGTATACTAGGTCCTAGGGTATATACTAGGTCCTATATCAGTTATAAGGGTAGTATACTAGGTCCTATATCAGTTATAAGGGTAGTATACTAGGTCCTATATCAGTTATAAGGGTAGTATACTAGGTCCTATATCAGTTATAAGGGTAGTATACTAGGTCCTATATCAGTTATAAGGGTAGTATACTAGGTCCTATATCAGTAGTAGGTATATCAGTTATAAGGGGTAGTATACTAGGTCCTATATCAGTTATAAGGGTAGTATACTAGGTCCTATATCAGTTATAAGGGTAGAATACTAGGTCCTATATCAGTTAAAAGGGTAGTATACTAGGTCCTATATCAGTTATAAGGGTAGTATACTAGGTCCTATATCAGTTATAAGGGTAGTATACTAGGTCCTATATCAGTTATAAGGGTAGTATACTAGGTCCTATATCAGTTATAAGGGTAGTATACTAGGTCCTATATCAGTTATAAGGGTAGTATACTAGGTCCTATATCAGTTATAAGGGTAGTATACTAGGTCCTATATCAGTTATAAGGGTAGAATACTAGGTCCTATATCAGTTATAAGGGTAGTATATTAGGTCCTATATCAGTTATAAGGGTAGTATACTAGGTCCTATATTAGTTACTAGCTAAGGTACCCGGCATTGCCCGGGAAATCATTCTTGACTGACTAATGATGGTATATTGATAGTAAGACTTCAATTTGTACGAATACACTTCCATCCAAGACGGTATGGTTTTCCGAAATAGCCAACCCTGAAGGGTAACTTTTGGGGATTAATAGAATAGAAATTTTAGTTTTGGAGGATAAATGAAAATGTGTTGCTAATCTGTCCCTCTACACTTTTTGACTCACCATTTCTCAATAATTCAAACCGTAATCATGGGTAGCATTTATTACAATTAAATATCATCTATAATTAACATATTTCCTTTCAAAAGCCAATCCGAGCTCATTTAGTTTAGGCAAAGTTTTGCACGGAAGATTATATTTGTAATAGTGAATCTCACTGGAAATCGCTTCCAGTAATGCCAGACGGGAAATAAGTAAACTTAATTAACTGGTAAGGCTCCCGTCATCTTCCGCTCCCGCATGAGACTTCTCAACATTCTTCTACTAAAATTATTGATTCAAAACATTATTTTAATAATTTATCTATAGGATGGAATTAAATATGAGTGGTACCCTAAAAATATCATATCGAGTTTAAACGCATATTGTTTTTAGTAGATTTCCCTTAAGGGAAATCAGCTATTGAGGTCGTACTCATGACGCGAGTTTGAAATCTGTCCTCAAATGTCCATCGATCCTACCCAGAAGATGACGAAAATGAGGTCCGTTCAAAATTATATATATATATATATATATATATATATATATATATATATATATAGATATATAATAGCTCTGATACCCGGCTTCGCTCGGGAATTCATTTGAGGCTGAATGGTGATGGTATATTTTTGGCAAGGCTTTGCTTTGCACAATATTTTGACATTTACCCGTCCCAGTGTTTAGGGTTAATACCCGTTGTTGGCATTTGTTAATAATAAAATTATTTTTTTATGTAAGACTTCACTGTCCTCCATATTGTCATATTTCCCGTCTCCTGTGCATTATGCATAGCTTTGAACTATTAAGGACAAAATATTAACATAGATTTGAATTAATTTTTTGTTATGTGCATATTTGCCGAAACCCCAATAGGAAATCATTATTATTAATTTCAGGCCTCCCTTATAACCCCCACTGTTGCCCGTCCCTAGAAATGTTAGTATGGCTTATTATAAGGAAGGCGTTAGTGCTAATACACATACTGAGTGTTTTATTTAGTTCGGATGATTCTTTTGTGCCAAATAAAATTGTTGTCTCCGCGCTATAATTTTTAGCGTATAACGCCTTTATACTTTCGGTATACGATGATAGTGTATATAAAAAAAAAAGTTTTCTCTAAATAACAAAATAAACAACTTTTGTTATAGTGCACTATTTGCCGAAAATGCAATATGAAACGAAATATCACTATTAATAATTTCAGGCCATCCTTAATAACCCCCACTCACTGCCCGTCCCCAAGAAATGTTAGTATAGCTTATTATAATGAAGGCGTTAGTACTAATTCACATAACCGAGTTTGGTTTAATTCGGTTGAGTCTTTAGTGCCAAATAAAATTGTGGACTCCCGCTTTAGTTTTAAGCGTATAACTCATTTATGCTTCCGTATACGGCAAAAGTGGATATAACAAAAGTTACTCCTAAATAACAAAATAAACAACTTTTGTTATGTGCATATTTGCTGAAAAAGCAATAGGAAACGAAATATCGCTAATTTATAATTTCAGGCCTCCCATATAACCCCCACTCCTGCCCGTCCCTAGAAATGATAGTAAAGTGCTTATTATAAGGAAATCTGTTAGTATTAATTCACATAGCGAGTTTTGGTTAGTTTCGGTTGAGTTTTTTGTGCCAAATAAAATTGTGAACTCCCGCCTATAGTTTTTTAGAGCGTATAACTCATTTATACTTCCGTATACGGCATAAGTGCAAATAACAAAAGTTATTCTAAATTACAAAATAAACAACTTTTGTTAAGTGCATATTTTGTCGAAAAAGCAATACGGTAACGAAAATATCGCTATTTTAAATTTCAGAGCTCCTTTATAACCCCCACTCCTGTTCGTCTTAGAGAATATGAATATAGCCCTAAAGTCTCAGTTGGGCTAGTAGTAATATACATACCAAAGTTTCATAAAATTCGGTTCAGCCGTTTATTGCGTGAAAAAGGTAACAAACAAACAAACAAACAAACAAACAAACAGACACGGAAAGGAAACAAAATGCAGTTATGGTGTCTATGACATGTGAAACGAAAAGTTACCGAAAAAAGAAATTTTGCGAAAAAAATCAATGTACAGACAGAGGTTACTTAACACATTTAAGCGTTTTACGTAAAAAGAAAGATCATGTTCGTTAATGGCTGAAATCGGACCAGTGAGAGGGGGGAGTTTTGAAAATTCGAAATATCTCCGTTACTATACGTCGGATCGAAAAATATTACAGAATCAATCTTATTGCAAATTAAATTTACTATAAATATTGTTATATACATTTATTCTCTATCTTGAATATTAACTGAGATATTTGCATTTGTATTCTGCATGTGCTCGGCAGCAGTGGCTGTTCGGACTTTCCGTCGTGATCTCTGGCGGCCGTTTTTGTAATTATTCGTCCCTCGTGAATAGGTTTAGAGGTTACTTACTACTCCAGCTGTTATTAGGCAGATTTCTCTATTGTAAAACTTCACGTGGGAAATCTGCTTAGTTTACGCAGCCCCTGCGTGACGGACTTTTATTTGTCATAATGACATTACCGTTAACGTTTAATTGTTACGATATTACATCTTTTTTTCAATAACATCAAGGTACATTATACAAATTAAACAATGGAAATCTTATAGTTTATATTTCTATTGGTAATAAATACAAAGTTATTTTCTAGGAAAAAATAAATAAATGAGGAGGGGGTGACGAAGATTTATAACCTCACTAATCCTAATCATACTTTGAACTATCATATAAAAAGGAAACATAACATCATTTGTCATAATATTAAATAAATACTAATATAATTATTGACTCCCGATTAGCGTATATCCCGTGTTTACTTCATTTTATGACAAAAGTGAATGCACACAAAAGTTACTCTAAATAACGAAGTAAACTTTTGTTATGTGCACGTTTGCCGAAAAACAAAGAGAAAATAAAAAAAGCGAGTTTTTCATTTCAGCCTTTCTTATAATCCCCACTTCCCTTTGAACCTAAAATTGTTAATATAGCTGATAATCATGGAAGAATTATTGCTAATTCACACACCGAGTTTTGCTAAGTTGCGTTCAATCGTTAGTGCCCAACAAAATTGTTGGCTCTCGCTTTAGATTTTAGTGTATATACGACAAAAGTGATTATAACAAAAGTTTCTTTAAATAGAAAAATAAACAACTTTTGTCATGTGCTTATTTGCAGAAAACCCAAATGAAAACGAAATACAACTATTTTTAAATTCAGGTCTCTCTTATAACCCCCACTCCTGCCCGTCCCAAGAAATGTTGGTATGGCTTATTATAATGAAAGTCTTAGTGCTAATACACATACCGAGTTTTATTTAGTTCCGCTGAGTCTTTCGTGCCAAATAAAATTGTTGACTCCTGCTATAATGTTTGGCGTATAACGCATTTGATCTTCGCAATACGACGAAAGTATATATGACAAAAGTTACTCTAAATAAAAAAATAAACAAATTTTGTTATGTTCATAGTTGCCAATAGGAAAACCAGTTTGAAAACCAATAGGAAACGAAATATCGCTATTTTTAACTTCAGGCCTCCCTTATAAACCCCACTCCTGTTCATCTCAGAGAATTTTAATATAGCCTAAAGTCTAAGTTGGGTTAATAGTAATATACATACGAAGTTTCATAAAATTCTGTTCAGCTGTTTATGCGTGAAAAGGTAACAAACAAACATACACGAAAGAAACAAAATGCAGTTATGGTGTCTATGACTAGTGAAACGAAAAGTTATCGTGAAATTTTGAGAAAAAAATTAATGTACAGACAGTGGTTACAATTTTATATATTTATATATATATATAAGGGTTCTCAGGTTGATATAATGAAACAAGTTATTACTCTTAATATCTTCTGCTGTTCTTGTAATTATTTTTTTTATTATTAGTTGCTGTTATGGCGATGGCAGTAATTTATTAAAGGGCATTTCCTTTAAGGGAAGCGGACATTTATCTTTTTCACGAATGTTAACTCTATCATTTCTGATTTATTATTATAAATAGATCGATTATTATTAAAAAATAGATCGAAATACACTTTATTATTATATTATGAAAGCATTCAAATATAATTTGTTATAAATTACTTGTTTTTGACGTTGTGAGTTATTTTGTATCTAGAACATCAGACTTCAAATTTGGTTGCACAGAGCTTCATGTTCCTCTTGAAGAGCTGTGGCGGATGGTGAAGGAGAAGAGATTGCACGTGTCTCCAGCAGGAGTTGCATTTGTAGACAAGTCGGTGACGGAAGGTGTCTTGCCCCAGATGCTCAGTCAGATACTGCAGACACGGCTAATGGTCAGTACTCGCCAAAAACAACTCATTCAATTTTAATATGTGCTTGCTCCTTTTTTTGAAATGTCTTCAAATGTCCGTCGATCCTACCCAGGTGATGACGAAAATAAGACCCATTTAAAATTATATATATATATTTATAAATTTATCTTTCAGTCTTGGCCCACTCACAGAGATTTAGACAGGGAGAGGATTGAATGGTAAAATGTACGAAATAAATTCCTTCCTAACCGAATGTGGAGCATTTTTATTTTTTGCTCTTAAACTTCAGAGATGTAACAATAATAATAATGAATCTGCAAAATACATGTATAATTAAAAATCAGTAAAATCGGTGCTCTTGCTCCCATCACCCAATTGAGGGTCGTTACTTGGCCGTAGTGAAGGCACTCGTTGTGAAAAGGGGCTTAATAAGGTGCTCTTGCTCCCATCGCCCAATTGAGGGTCGTTACTTGGCCGTAGTGAAGGCACTCGTTGTGAAAAGGGGCTTAATAAGGTGCTCTTGCTCCCATCGCCCAATTGAGGGTCGTTACTTGGCCGTAGTGAAGGCACTCGTTGGGAAAAGGGGCTTAATAAGGTGCTCTTGCTCCCATCGCCCAATTGAGGGTCGTTACTTGGCCGTAGTGAAGGCACTCGTTGTGAAAAGGGGCTTAATAAGGTGCTCTTGCTCCCATCGCCCAATTGAGGGTCGTTACTTGGCCGTAGTGAAGGCACTCGTTGTGAAAAGGGGCTTAATAAGGTGCTCTTGCTCCCATCGCCCAATTGTGCGTTGCGTATTTATATACACACTCGTTGGAACATGTGTGCTTAATAAGGGCAAATCAGCTAGCAGGTTGTCTCTTTATACACACATACATGTGTGCGTCTGCGTGTCTATATATATGCCTGTTAACGCTCTAGCAGTCACTATTTTTTTTTTCATTTGGTATAACATTAAACTTAATAGTCTTTGTTGGCTAAAAACAGAGCTAGGATAATGGGGAGAGAAGGGCTTTTCAAAGTTCGGAATATCTCTGATGATACTATGATCTCTATCAAAAAATGTTAAATAACCGATCTTTTTAAAGCATTGATGTGCTAGAATTATTAGCTAGTTTGTAGTCTACGGGCATATGATAATTGTGTTATAATGCTAATGGGGTGTGCAGTATAGATATTTCTTAGGGTGAGTAACATAAATAATGTTATAGTCCAGTTTTGGGAGTGTGTCAGCTAGTCCTAGATATATTCCATAGAGTTCTATATTCTTCTAGGATCTACTTACTCAATTAGACGCGCGTCCATTATTAATTAGAGTAGCTGTATTATTATCCGAATTTATTTGCCATTATGATATTTGTGTTGCAGGTGAAGGAAGGGCTGAAGCGTCATAAAGACGACAAGGTGTTGGAGCGAGTGCTGGATGCACGCCAGCTAGGGCTGAAGCTGATAGCCAATGTCACCTATGGATATACCTCTGCTAACTTCTCCGGCAGAATGCCCTGCATTGAGGTACCTCTCTCCAATACTTCATATACCTCTGCTAACTTCTCCGGCAGAATGCCCTGCATTGAGGTACCTCTCTCCAATACTTCATATACCTCTGCTAACTTCTCCGGCAGAATGCCCTGCATTGAGGTACCTCTCTCCAATACTCATATTCGACTAAACTCAATAGCTCATTTCTTTCATCACTCACACTTTTTGCACATTTCCCTAGTTACTTAAAAACTTCCGAGTTTTCACCAGACGTGTACTTAAAGTAATAAATGGTAAACCAGGATTCTTCCAATTGTGATGCAAACTTAAAAAATAAAATAATTTTTCATGTTAAAAAAGTCCATGACGCAGGGTCTGCGTAAACTAAGTAGATTTCCCATGAGAAGGTTTACAATAGACGCTAATGAGAAATCTTTCAGTCAATTTACAATACAAGTTAATAATCTTTACAAAAAAAAAGTGGCTGAATTGTAAATAAACAGGCTGGCCAACCTCGTAGCACTGAATAGATAGAATTATTCTAGACCGGAAAGATAAACAATTTATGAAATATATCCGAATATAAAATATTATTGTAATTTTATTGAAAACAATTTACTAAAGCTAGTGGTGTAATGTGTAATGAATCAGAATCAGTTTTAACTCAATCAAATTTTACAAATCGAAGAACAAAAGAAGGGGGAGCAACAGAACTTATTGCTGTATCTCACAAAGTAAAAGTTCAATGAAAAAATATTTGGTATTTAACCTTGTAATGAAAGTGGTTCATAATACACCAGTTTATCGTTAATATGACATGAGTAGAAGTGGGGCTTTGCTGAAGGTTCAAAACTGAAAAGTCCTTCACCCAGGGGCTGCGTAAACTAAGCAGAGGCTCATTCCATCTCAAATCATCCAGGACATGTCACCCATGGTTTCAGATTTCAATAAAAAAATTTTTAACAACACTTTTTACCTTCCTTATGAAGAATATAAAATTTGACTTTGATATCTCCAGTATTTTTTGTGGAAAAAAAAATGCTGAAATATTGAGAAAGTTTGTGTAACTGACATTTTTAAGGTTGCTTAGTTGGACACACTGTTTGTGAAAAAAATATCATATCTTTAGTGATTTTCAACATATCAAGATTAAAATTTTCACTAAAGTGATCACAAAAGCATGGAGATACAGGAAAAAAATAAATTGATGATCATATTAAAATATAAGCCCCATCCAAAATTTCACTAACTGCATCCTTATTAAATTTTTTTTTTTAAGAAAACACCCAATTTTTCAAATATGCTTTTGCACATGAGGCAGAATACTTAAGCAAGCAAACTTTTTTTTAAATTATGCGTTAATGTGCAAACTAAAAGACTATGAAAGAAAAACAATGGCTATTTGAGTGCTTATGCATTTTTTGGAGATAAACCAAAATAATATGGAATTTTCTCAAAAAATTCTATTCTAGGAACAAAATATGAAAAATAATAACAAAAAAAATTAAGTAATGGTTAGTTTAGGTGCATGACCTTTTTAAAAAGACTTACGAATAAAAAAAAAAAAATTCCTTGGTTTAATTAAGATTGTAAAAATTAAATCTCTATTACAGACAAATTGATAATAGGGAAGGGTGGGTGTTAAATGTATATGTTTTAAATATATTACCATTTAGTGATGCCTTCTTTTTCAAATCAAGAGGCATTGTTCTTGAATGTCCAGTTAAGTCCTTTTCAGGGACATTTTACACTCTACCAGTCTTGTTGTTGGTGCAGCGTTAGGTTAGCATCTTATTTAGAAATGAAAATGGTAAATCCTTTCATTTATTCCATAAAAGTACAATAATATATACAAATTTAATTCACTTAAGAAATAAAATACATTAAATAATCAGTAAATATTTTAATATAATTATTTTATTTTGACATATTGCATAGCACATGATTATTTTTTATATTCTCACCTCTAATACTGAATTTTACTTTATAAGTACTAATTTCAAACTGCACTGCAGCTTTCAGACATAAATAGAATTAATACTATCATAGAAACTGGTTTTAATTTTAAATTTGTCACAGTATATAAATGCATTAAACAAACAACAATAGTAATAAATCATAATATATTATTTTGATAATAATTATAAAAAAGGCCACTTTTCTTGTTGCTTAACAAAAAGTTATAAAAAGGGATTTGAAATGTAATTAAGATCTTTTCTTTGGTAAATACATTTGCAAAAGCAGATTAAAAAATTACTCCTTTTTTTGTCCATGAATATATACAGTAATTCTAATTAGATTTACTAAAAAATGAAAAATAAACTTTTTCATTATATAATTTAATGTCATGCAGTAAAAATGTTATGTATGATAGTTTTCACGAATTTCAAACTGCACTGCGCTATATAAATAATCATTATCTGCAATATGTCAAATAAAATAATTATATTAAAAACTTTACTGATTATTTAAATGTATTTTATTTCTTAAGTGGAATTAAATTTATATATATTGTACTTTTATGGAATAAATGAAAAATTACCATTATTCATTTCTAATAAGAATGCTAACCTAAAGCTGCACCAACAACAAGACTGGTAGAGTGTAAAATGTCCCTGAAAAGGACTTAACTGACATTCAAGAACAATGCCTCTTGATTCTTGAAAAGAAGGCATCATCACTAAATGGTAATATATTTAAAGATTTATAATACATTTAAGATAATCCAGTTCTTCCAGTTTTTCAAATGATAATTTGTCATTTAATAGAGATTTAATTTTCTCAATCTTATATGTGCATCCTTCCCTATTTATCAATTCTGTAAATAAATATTACATTTTAATTAAACCAAGGAATTTTTTTTTTTTATATCGTAAGTCTTTTTAAAAGGTCACGCACCTAAACTAACCATTACTTATTTTTTTTTGTTATTATTTTTCATATTTGTTCATAGAATAGAATTTTTTGAGAAAATTCCATATTATTTTGGTTTATCTCCAAAAAAATGCATAAGCACTCAAAAAGCCATTGTTTTTCTTTCATAGTCTTTTAGTTTGCACATTAACGCATAATTTAAAAAAAAGTTTGCTTGCTTAAGTATTCTGCCTCATGTGCAAAAGCATATTTGAAAAATTGGGGTTTCTTAAAAAAAAAAAAATTTAATAAGGATGCAGTTAGTGAAATTTTGGAGGGGCTTATATTTTAATATGATCATCAATTTATTTTTTTCCTGTATCTCCATGCTTTTGTGAACACTTTAGTGAAAATTTTATCTTGATATGTTGAAAATCACTAAAGTTATGATTTTTTTTCTAATACAATTTTGTCCAAATAAGCAACTTAAAAATGTCATTACACAAACTTTCTCAATATTTCAGCATTTTTTTTCACAAAAACTACTGGAGATATCAAAGTCAAATTTTATATTCTTCATAAGGAAGGTAAAAAGTGTTGTTAAAAAAATTTTCATTGAAATCTGAAACCATGGGTGACATGGCGTGGATGATTTGAGATGGAATGAGCCTCTGGTTAGTTTACGCAGCCCCTGGGTGAAGGACTTTTCAGTTTTGAACCTTCAGCAAAGCCCCACTTCTACTCATGTCATATTAACGATAAGCTGGTGTATTATGAACCACTTCATTACAAGGTTAAATACCAAATATTGTTTTCATTGAACTTTTACTTTGTGAGATATATGTAAATAAGTTCTGTTGCTCCCCCTTCTTTTGTTCTTCGATTTGTAAAATTTGATTGAGTTAAAACTGATTCTGATTCATTACACATTACACCACTAGCTTTAGTAAATTGTTTTCAATAAAATTACAATAATATTTTATATTCGGATATATTTCATAAATTGTTTATCTTTCCGGTCTAGAATAATTCTATCTATTCAGTGCTACGAGGTTGGCCAGCCTGTTTCAAATAAATAAAAAAAAATGTCATTGAAATCTGAAACCATGGGTGACATTTTTACATTTTGCTGGATGATTTGAGATGGAATGACCCCAGATTTCCCCTGTGCAGTTTTACAATAGAGAAATCTGCCTACTGGTAACACAATACCACCGTGATTAGATAATGAGAAATCTTTCAGTTAATTAAAATAAATACCCAACAGAACCGGCATCTGAATTGTAAGAATAATTTATATTTTAATAACTCAAATTTTTTGTAGTTCCAAGAACTAACGAAGGGGGGGGGCGGATGCATAAATCTCACAAAGTAAGGAAGGTAAGGTAAGGTTAGAAACGCCAGGTTAGAAGAAGCTTCCGCCTGAGCCGAGGAATGACGAAGATGGCCGACCTAATCCGAACTATACCCGACCACAGACTTCATAAAAATGCAAATATCTCGGTTAATATTGAAGATAGAGAATAAATGTATATAACAATATTTATAGTAAATTTAATTTGCAATGAGATTGGTTCTATACAATCTTTCGATCCGATGCATAATAACGGAGATATTTTGAATTTTCTAAAATCTCTCCTCTAAACCCCCCTCCTCCTGCTCCAATTCCAGCCATTAACGAATTTGATCTTTCTTTTTACTTAAAACGATTAAATACCGAGTTTGGTAACGATCAATCAAATTGCGACCGCTAGAACGTTAACAGACAAATATACATATATATATATATATATATATATATATATATATATATATATATAAATATATATATATATATATATATACACAGGGTGTCCCCAAACCAAACGGCCAAACTTCAGGGATCGATAGAGGATCGAAAAACTAAGAAAAAAAGTCCTCTGGCATATGCCTTGTTTTCGCGAAAATCACAAAAAAGTAAAAGTCCGTCACGCAGGGGCTGCGTAAACTAAGCGAATTTCCCACGTGAAGTTTACAATAGACACATCTATATACTGGTAACACATCACCACCGTGAATAAATACAAACGGAAATAAGAAATGGTCCATCCAATTTCAATAACCTGCCGACAGGAAGCGTTAGGTTAGAATTGTAAACAAACGGGTCTACCCTCCTCACACCGGAAAGAAAAACTATTACTGAAATATATCAGAATATAACATATTAATTTTATTGAGAACTATTTACTATATCTAGTACTGTAATTAATAATGAGTCAGAATAATTGTTATCCCTATCAATCAAATTTTAGTAGTAGAAAAACTTAAGACGGGGGGGAGTCACCAGGACATATTTGGATGTATCTCGTATAATAAAAGTCTCTTGAATAGAATTTTTGGTATTTAAACTTGGAATAATGTGATTTATTATGTAGTAGAGTATTGTTTATGTAACATGAGTAGAAGTGGCGTTTTTCTGATGGCTGGAAACTGAAAAATGCAAATAGCTCGGTTAATATTCAAGATAGTGAATTAATGTATATAACAATATTTATAGTACATTTAATTTGCAATAAGATTGGTTCTGTACAAGTTTTCGATCCGACCTATAGTAAAGGAATATTTAGAATTTTCAAAATTCCCCCGTTCTAAACCCCCCTCCTCTGGTCCAATTTCAGCCGTTAACGAACTTGATCTTTCTTTTTACATGAAACGACTAAATATCGAGTTTGGTAACGGTTAAACAATAATTGCGACCGCTAGAGCGGTAACAGACAAATATATAGATAGATAGATAGATATATTTATTGATATATATTTATATATATATATATATATATAGATATATACAGTTTTGAACGGACATCATTTTCGTCATCTCCTGGGTAGGATCGATGGACATTTGAAGAAAAATTTCGAAAATTCCGTCATGAGTACAACCTCAATAGCTGATTTCCTTCCCTCAAGGGAAATCTGCTAAAACTGAAAATAGTTGTGCAAAAAGTGTATTTTTTTTTTAATAATGTATTTAAATTACAAAAAACTATTGGCTTTTTGAGTAAGCTTAATTTTTTAATTTACGAGGAGTAAATTTAGAAAACATGAATATTCTTACGCTTTCCTTATCAATAATAAAACGTCCGCCACGTGGGGCTGCGTAAACTAAGCAGATTTCCCACGTGAAGTTTTACAATAGAGAAATCTGCCTAATAACAACTGTAGTAGTAAGAAACCTCTAAACCTAAAACATTATTTAGGGCGTAATAACCCAGTAGTTTCTAGCCCCAAAAAACAGTTAACCTAACCTCTAAACCTATTCACGAGGGACGAATAGTTATGGAAATGGCCACCAGAGCTCTCGGCGGAAAGTCCGAACAGCCTACTGGCTACCACACGCAGAATACAAATGCAAATATCTCGGTTAATATTCAAGATACAGAATAAATGTATATAACATTATTTATAGTAAATTTAATTTGCAATAAGATTAGTTCTATACAATTTTACGATCCGATGCATAATAACGGAGATATTTCGAATTTTTGAAAATCCCCTCCTCTAAACCCCCCCTCCCACTGGTCCGATTTCAGCCGTTAACGAACTTGATCTTCCTTTTTACATGAAACGATTAAATACCGAGTTTGGTGACGATTAAAAAAAAATTGCGACCGCTAGAGTGTTAACAGACAAATATATATATATATATATATATATATATATATATATATATATATATATATATATATATAGTTTTGAACGGACCTCATTTTCGTCATCTCCTGGGTAGGATCGATGGACATTTGAAGAAATTTTTCGAAACTCGCGTCATGAGTACGACCTCAATAGCTGATTTCACCTAAGGGAAATCTGCTAAAACGTCTAGGTTGAGTGTTTAAACTTAAAAAGAAAGGATTAAAATGTTTACTATCATTTTAATCCTTTTTGGGGGGAATCCAGCCTCGCATTCTCACATTAGTGGTGTTGCTAGTACTGTTCAGTGAAGTCAACAAATATGGCTAGATTTACCAACGCTGAATACGCGGACATAGTCTACGTCTACGGATTCTGCGATGGCAATCCACTTAATGCAGTTCGGGAATGTCGCAGATCGTTTCCTGACCGAGAAACCCCACACAGAGGTTTTTTTACCAGCACTTTCAGAAGGCTTCGAAAGACTGGGTCCTTCTCATGTAATCGTCGTGGAAACCTTATGCAGGCTCCAATGGAAGCCGACCTGAGGCGGAGGGAGAGGATACTGAGGCACTTCAATACCAACCCTGGCACAAGCGTCCGGAGAGCTGCTTCAGTTCTAAGCATACTAAAGACAACCATTTGGCGCACATTAAGGGCTGACCGCAGGCATGCTTACCATGTACAAAAGGTACTCGTACAAAATTGAATACCCGCTGATTATCCCCGCCGATTAAATTTTTGTAATTGGTACAAAGAACAATTGCAAAACGATGTAAACTTAAGTTCGAAAGTAATCTGGACGGACGAAGCGACTTTTACACGTGCGGGCATATTCAATCAAAGAAACTACCACCTTTGGGCACATGAAAATCCCCGCGCTGTTAGAGAATTTCACTACCAGCATGAGTTTTCTGTAAACGTGTGGGTTGTTATAATCGCATAATAGGTCCCGTATTTTTACCTGCTCGACTTAATGCTGAAAGTTATCATCTATTCCTGGAGAATGACTTACGGGCACTTTTGGAAGATATCCCTTTGGAAACAAGGCTTGAGAGCTGGTTTCAACTCGATGGTTGTCCTGCACATTACGGAAGGGCCGTACGAGACTGGTTGGACATCAACTACCCAGGTCGCTGGATAGGACGAGGTGGGCCGGTGCCTTGGCCTCCCCGGTCTCCGGACTAGACCACTAGATTTCTTCGTGTGGGGATACGTGAAAGAAAATGTCTACCGAGAGCCCGTCCGCACAAGGGATGACCTCATCGAGCGCATCAGAATGGTTTGCAACCAGCTCACCGCAGAACAATGTTTAGATGCAGTGCGATCTGTGAGTACGCGATGTGATGCGTGTATTGCAGCGAGAGGCCAGCACTTCGAACAACATTTACGTTGACGCTTTAGAAATTAACGATGTAATTTTAGAGAAGGTAAAACCTCTGTGAGTACGCGATGTGATGCGTGTATTGCAGCAGGCTAACTAAAAAGATAGTTTACATAGGTTTATTGTACAATAAATACAGTTTACATTATTGTTTACCCCAGTTTGAGGTCATCAGATATAATGCAAAGGGATAGGACAATATTTTTCTCAGTTGCATCTTTTGTTATCAACAAAACAACATTTTGGTGAATTGTATATACACACACTAGGTGTGTACCACTAGCACCAGCTAAAACACACCACTTAGGTCTCAAGGTACAAAATTTTGAGAGACCTATTTTCAAACCTGGATACTCCCATTTAAAGTTGGAGTGCAGCTCACGAAGATTACATAAAATCAAACGCTTTCTTACATAAACGTTCTTCCCTACACTCACAACATCCTTCATCCCTGGCAAAATTCTACAATTTTCCTCTTTCTGATAAAAATCCTTTACCAATTCAATCATTTCAGGAATTAGTTTTTTGCCTTGTTTTAAACCTGGTTCTGCTAAAAATGTCTTGGTTTTATACAACTGTTGGGCCTTGTAAACAGAATAATCAGTTGTGTTAATAGTTTATTTTTTTTTTCTTGACCACATTAGAGAGGCAGGTATTGTTAGTATTTGAATATCTTTCTTCCTTGATGAAACTACCATTTCACTTTTCATTACCTCTACTAGTTTATCCATATCTTCACTCTTGCAACACACTTTTATCCGAGTTAATCTTTTCCTCTGGCAAATCAATTCCAAGAATTGTTTTAATTTTAGATTTTACTTATCCTCTGACCCTTTCAAACTTGTCTTTACCATTAGAAATTCTGCTATGTTCTCCAACTGCATGAAGGTTCATTGGTGAACAACCAATTTCATGAAAGGAAGAATTGATTTTATCAATTGCAGTTTGCTTTTGCACTTGATGTAGTTCAGCAGGACATAATCCTGTATCTGCATATTCTTTATGGTGATTGTCGTCATTACTTGAATCATCAATAACATAATCTGTTTGTTTGGTTTTTAGGAGCTCATTCCGACAAAATGCACACAGTTTTTGCCCTGGTTTACCCGGTATCCCTTTGTTAAAATTGCTCTGCTTTGCTCTAAATTTACAGTACGAAGTGTCTTTTTTATTGAAGTTTTATGTTTTTTAAAGGGATCACAACATACTTTTTGTAAACATTCATATTTCATTAAATACACACTTTCATGGTGGAGGCAGATGGTTTTTAAATCGTTGTTTTCTGTTCTTAATTTTAAAAGATTTAAGTCATTTTCAGAAAAATGTTCAATATTTTGTAATGATTTTTTTTGGCATAATGTAACAAATGACATTCACTTTGAGTAGTTTCCCCCACACTGCATTTCTCTTCCATTTAGAAAAAAAAATTACTTTTCAAGAATTATTTGAAAATATTCACTAAATAATTGTTTAAACACATAAAACAACAACACTGATATACTGAATTTAAAGATATTATAATAAAATGCTAAATATAATACAGTAAAAAGATTTTATATATAGCTCAATAAAATAATGCACCTTTCACTGACAGTATACTGGTACAGAAATGAAATTTTCATGCCTGAACAAGCCAGTGAGCCTGTTGAGGAAGAGAGTTTTCTTGTTACAACTTGATTAGTTTCTTTACATTGTACAGCTGCAGTTTTATGAATTAAGATAACTTAAATGCCACTGTTTTAAAATTAACTTTAAGTATATACCATTAACTATTTTACTTCTGAGCTCTTAGTTACATTTATTTATCATTTTCTTTTAATTCATACAAATTTCTAAATTTTTCTATATATTTATTTTTAAACTTGGAATAAACAATGAAGGGGTCAAATAACCATTAATTTTATTGTTTTAGGTGGTAGGTCATATGTCTTAGAACATAAAAAAAAATATATTTCCATGATTATCCTTTTCCCTTTTGGAGATATTCAATTTTACGTGAAACTATATATTTGCTTTCTGAAAAGCTCAAATTGACACTTTGCAATTTTTTTCTGTCCACAAATACTTACTTGGTACCTTAGTTTATTTTTTTATTGTTTTTAAATATATTTATGAATACACACAAAAAATTCCATCAAAATTGGTTCGTAAATAAGAAAGTTACAAATTATTTTTGAAATGAAAACAAATTAACTTTACAGTTCCTAATCGATAGAAAACACTAAAATCACAAAACTTTAAGAGGCCATAAAATCCAAACCGTTAAAGATATATCAAAAATATTTGTTATGGTTTCTTAAATCAATGAATAGAACCCCCAAAATAAAATTCAACAAAATCTGAAATCATGGGTGTCGAAATCATTTTTTTTTTTGGTTGATTTGAGATGGAATGACCCACCTACTTCATACTTCTTAAATATGTGATTAACCTTGTGTAGTTTTTCATGAATAGAACCCCCAAAATAAAATTCATCAAAATCTGAAATCAGGGGTTTCATGGTGTGGTTGAATTGATGTGGACTGACCCAGGTGACAGGAACTGAGCGATGAAAGCGGGAAGACCACTGTGGCACCAGTTTGAGGTATATCCCCACCTAGACTAGTCTGGTTCTATCGCCTTTCATCTTGCTGCCCGTCTAGAAAAGTGGTACAGCTCGCCCCATAGTTTTGTTTTCAGCTCTCTTCAAGTGAATAACAGTGCATTCGGTGCAACTTTAGCGAACAGTGCCTTTAGTTACGGTACAGGGTTTTATGAAAAGAACATTGTAGTGTCGTATTTATTTAAAGAACAGTGTAGTGCCTTGTTTATGTAAAGAACAGTGTAGTGCCTTGTTCTTAGTGAAGATCAGTACAGTGCCGTGTTCTTAGAGAAGATCAGTACAGTGCCGTGTTCTTAGTGAAGATCAGTACAGTGCCGTGTTCTTAGTGAAGATCAGTCACCCCCCCCCCCCCCCACCCCCCCCCCCCCCCACCCCCCCCCCCCCCCACCCCCCCCCCCCCCCACCCCCCCCCCCCCCCACCCCCCCCCCCCCCCACCCCCCCCCCCCCCCACCCCCCCCCCCCCCCACCCCCCCCCCCCCCCACCCCCCCCCCCCCCCACCCCCCCCCCCCCCCACCCCCCCCCCCCCCCACCCCCCCCCCCCCCCACCCCCCCCCCCCCCCACCCCCCCCCCCCCCCACCCCCCCCCCCCCCCACCCCCCCCCCCCCCCACCCCCCCCCCCCCCCACCCCCCCCCCCCCCCACCCCCCCCCCCCCCCACCCCCCCCCCCCCCCACCCCCCCCCCCCCCCACCCCCCCCCCCCCCCACCCCCCCCCCCCCCCACCCCCCCCCCCCCCCACCCCCCCCCCCCCCCACCCCCCCCCCCCCCCACCCCCCCCCCCCCCCACCCCCCCCCCCCCCCACCCCCCCCCCCCCCCACCCCCCCCCCCCCCCACCATTTTGTTTATATTGATTAATGGAAGCAAAGTGTTGTGTTGTCGAGATGAGATTTAGAGATATCTTTAGTGCTTTGCTGAGAGTAGATCCTAAATGAGTGTGTCAAGCCGACATTCCTTATCTGCCATATCATCATCATTGTATATAATTAGATGAACGGCTCCCTTCACGTACATGCTCCTTTATTCCAATGACATTATTTAAGAGTAAATCAATGTCCCACGTTACCTTCATCATACGGGTATGCTCTATTCTATTGTTAACTATTAACAGCTGTTGTAGCTGAACCGACAAATAGTGACTCTATGCGCATCAACCATTGACAATGTTCTCAATTCCAGCTCAACATTACTGCCTCTATACACTTGGAAAACCATTTCAATAGAGTCGACATCAACAAACCTCATAAAACAACTTGTCCCATTTATAATTACTAGTCATCATGCAATTCACGCACACACACACACACACACACACACACACACACACACACACACTACCTTGATGAATAATGAGCCTTTTGATGGATTGATGATATAGTTATATTGTTGAGCCTTTAGTAGGCTGCAAAAGCCTTACGATAAAAATGTGTATTTTTAAAACACTGTTTACGTATATCTGTTAGAAATTTATGCTGAACATACACTATATGCTCCCGCTGAACATACACTATATGCTCCCGCTGAACATACACTATATGCTCCCGCTGAACATACACTATATGCTCCCGCTGAACATACACTATATGCTCCCGCTGAACATACACTATATGCTCCCGCTGAACATACACTATATGCTCCCGCTGAACATACACTATATGCTCCCGCTGAACATACACTATATGCTCCCGCTGAACATACACTATATGCTCCCGCTGAACATACACTATATGCTCCCGCTGAACATACACTATATGCTCCCGCTGAACATACACTATATGCTCCCGCTGAACATACACTATATGCTCCCGCTGAACATACACTATATGCTCCCGCTGAACATACACTATATGCTCCCGCTGAACATACACTATATGCTCCCGCTGAACATACACTATATGCTCCCGCTGAACATACACTATATGCTCCCATTTTAGAATTTAGCACAAATCGAAATTCTAAAATCCTATAAAACAAATTCAAATTAATTAAAAAAATCATTAATGTAACTAGTAATTTATAAGAGAAAATGTTTTGGACCAAATGTTATTAACTTACCTTAATTTTGCTAAAATTATTATATTGGCATGTCCCTATCAATTATTTTTGGCAATATTCAAGTTGGGGGGGGGGGGGGTTAGAGGGACAGAATTTCGAAAATATAAAATATCTCTGTTATTATGAGTCAGATTAAAAAGTTGTATAGAAGTTGTTATTTATCCTATATCTCAAATATTAACCGAGATATTTGAATTTTTTTAGTTTCTGACGAATCAGAATAACTGTTACATCTTGAACCACTTTATTCTAAGCTTAAATATGAAATATTATTTTCAAGAGACCTTTATTATGCGAGACATAGAAATAGAGAATATGTGATGAGAGGGGATTCCTAGGACGTGAGGAAATCTGCTTAGTTCACATTGTTTTACACCTAAAATATTAAGTGAGCTATTCATATTTAGGGTGTTGAGTAATCTCCCCCCGACTTAGATATATAGAGGAGATGAGATGAGCAGTATGCGATAGGCAAGTCTGCTTATAGTAGAGTCAATGAATAAGGTCCCTTGGGCGAGAAGGGTGGGGAGACCGTTCTAAGGCCTCTCAGACAATCAGAAGACTGCGACGTTGCTAGCTTATACCTGCCTTCCCTCAGTCACTCTAGCTTCCAGCATTAAGTGGCCACTATCGGAGTGTTGTTTTGTTTTCTATTGTTCATAGTTTGGTTTTGTACATTGTTCAGATTTTGAACATAGTTCGGTTTTGTGCATTGTTTTCTACATTTGTGAAAATGTCACTAAACGAAGGCGAGGGGGTTTGGTATCTCTAAAAAGAAAAGAGTAGTAGTTTTCAAGTCACAAACTCGTGAAATGATAATTAAAGTGTGTGAGTATTTTGAAAAAGAAAAACAGAACGGTGGCCCGCTTGTTTCATTTGACCAGGTTGTAGAGAGGACAGCTGCTGCTTATGGAATTTCTAGAAAAACAGTGTCTAGGATATCAATGGAGAAAAGAAAATTGGGAAATGATGAAAAAATCCTTACCCCAGGTAAAAAGCGGCCTCGCAAAAGTCTAACTTTTGATGCCTTTCAAGAAGAAGCAATAAGGAGGCATATATATGGCTATTATGAGAGAAAGGAGTATCCTAATAGAAAACGCCTCCTGATCACTTTGAAAGACGCCGGTTTATTTTTTGGAGGTGTTACTAGCCTTTATTACACTTTAAAGAAATTAGGATTTTCACGGAAGAAGTTTGAAGGAAATAGAAAATTACTAATGGAGAGGGGTGACATTGTAGCTTGGAGAGCGAGATTTTTAAGAGATAAGATATGAACATACCCATGGATAATATTATTTGGCTCGACGAAATATGGGTAAACGGGGGTCATTCCAAGTCACATATTTGGACTGATACGAAAGGCAAAAGGAACAATGAGTGCCCCAGTTGGGAAAGGGACCAGGCTTATTCTTCTACATGCTGGTGGAGTCGAAGGGTTTGTTCCTAATGCAAAATTATTGTTTGTTGGCAAGAAAAATTCAGGGGACTATCATAACAAAATCAGCTACCTCACATTTACAGAGTGGTTTAAGGATAAGCTAATTCCGAATTTAAAACCTGGGAGGGTTATTGTCATGGACAATGCACCTTATCATAGTATAAAAAAAGAAAAGATTCCTACGATGTCTCAAAGTAAAGATGACATAATCGAGTGGTTACAATCAAGAGGAATTCAATATGACAGCAATATGCACAAGTACTGCTCAAATTAGTAAAAATTCATAAACCACGTTTTCCTATTTACGAGATAGATGAAATTGCAAAAGTACACGGTCATAGGGTTCTCGGCTTCCTCCTTACCATTGTCACTTTAACCCTATTGAAATGATTTGGGCTCAAATAAAAGGGTACGTAGCTTTAAAAAAAGAAGAATTTTAAAATGCCTGAATTGATAAAATTAACAGAAGAAAAAATGAATACTATTTCTTGAGTGGATTGGGATAAAAGTTGTAAAGCATACAGAGAAGGTGATGAAGTCTCAAGCTCAACTAGATGGCGTAATTGAAGAAAGAGTTGAACAAATGATCATTTCAATTAGCAGTAGTAGCAGTAGTGAGTGGGAAGAATCTGATTCTTCACAAGACGGACATTCTGCCAATGAGCAAATGGAAGGCGTCTTTCCTCTTCCATAGCTTTTTATTTTTAAGACATTTAATGTCTTTTTTTGCAATAAAAATCATATTTTTCTTCAAAGCTTTGTAAATTCGAAAATACAATAGATGCCATTGCTCCAGATATTTAATGACAAAAAATAAAATATTGGTTTTATGCTTATAAAGTCATTGGAACTACGAAAAAATGTCTGAGAAATATGAAAACGTCATAGGAGGCTGAGCGGGAGGGTAGATCTGGCAACATGGGGGAGGGCCTACTACCCTCGGCGCGGGACCTTACTCACTGACTCGACTTTAGTTGACTCATCGATTCCATCATCACCCTTATACTTTACCACCACAGAGTGGGGGGGGGTTAATTCGGACAGACAGAGGGGGTAGGAGTTAGGCAGATAATTATTGAGAGGGGTAGGAGTTAGGCAGATAATTATTGAGGGGTGTAGGAGTTAGGCAGATAATTATTGAGGGGTGTAGGAGTTAGGCAGATAATTATTGAGGGGTGTAGGAGTTAGGCAGATAATTATTGAGGGGTGTAGGAGTTAGGCAGATAATTATTGAGGGGGGTAGGAGTTAGGCAGATAATTATTGAGGGTGTAGGAGTTAGGCAGATAATTATTGAGGGGTGTAGGAGTTAGGCAGATAATTATTGAGAGGTGTAGGAGTTAGGCAGATAATTATTGAGGGGTGTAGGAGTTAGGCAGATAATTATTGAGGGGTGTAGGAGTTAGGCAGATAATTATTGAGGGGTGTAGGAGTTAGGCAGATAATTATTGAGAGGTGTAGGAGTTAGGCAGATAATTATTGAGGGGTGTAGGAGTTAGGCAGATAATTATTGAGGGGTGTAGGAGTTAGGCAGATAATTATTGAGAGGTGTAGGAGTTAGGCAGATAATTATTGAGGGGTGTAGGAGTTAGGCAGATAATTATTGAGGGGTGTAGGAGTTAGGCAGATAATTATTGAGGGGTGTAGGAGTTAGGCAGATAATTATTGAGGGGTGTAGGAGTTAGGCAGATAATTATTGAGGGTGTAGGAGTTAGGCAGATAATTATTGAGGGGTGTAGGAGTTAGGCAGATAATTATTGAGAGGTGTAGGAGTTAGGCAGATAATTATTGAGGGGTGTAGGAGTTAGGCAGATAATTATTGAGAGGTGTAGGAGTTAGGCAGATAATTATTGAGGGGTGTAGGAGTTAGGCAGATAATTATTGAGGGGTGTAGGAGTTAGGCAGATAATTATTGAGGGGTGTAGGAGTTAGGCAGATAATTATTGAGGGGTGTAGGAGTTAGGCAGATAATTATTGAGGGGTGTAGGAGTTAGGCAGATAATTATTGAGAGGTGTAGGAGTTAGGCAGATAATTATTGAGAGGTGTAGGAGTTAGGCAGATAATTATTGAGGGGTGTAGGAGTTAGGCAGATAATTATTGAGGGGTGTAGGAGTTAGGCAGATAATTATTGAGGGGTGTAGGAGTTAGGCAGATAATTATTGAGGGGTGTAGGAGTTAGGCAGATAATTATTGAGGGTGTAGGAGTTAGGCAGATAATTATTGAGGGGTGTAGGAGTTAGGCAGATAATTATTGAGGGGTGTAGGAGTTAGGCAGATAATTATTGAGAGGTGTAGGAGTTAGGCAGATAATTATTGAGGGGTGTAGGAGTTAGGCAGATAATTATTGAGGGGTGTAGGAGTTAGGCAGATAATTATTGAGGGGTGTAGGAGTTAGGCAGATAATTATTGAGGGGTGTAGGAGTTAGGCAGATAATTATTGAGGGGTGTAGGAGTTAGGCAGATAATTATTGAGGGGTGTAGGAGTTAGGCAGATAATTATTGAGGGGTGTAGGAGTTAGGCAGATAATTATTGAGGGGTGTAGGAGTTAGGCAGATAATTATTGAGGGGTGTAGGAGTTAGGCAGATAATTATTGAGGGGTGTAGGAGTTAGGCAGATAATTATTGAGGGGTGTAGGAGTTAGGCAGATAATTATTGAGGGGTGTAGGAGTTAGGCAGATAATTATTGAGGGGTGTAGGAGTTAGGCAGATAATTATTGAGGGGTGTAGGAGTTAGGCAGATAATTATTGAGGGGTGTAGGAGTTAGGCAGATAATTATTGAGGGGTGTAGGAGTTAGGCAGATAATTATTGAGGGGTGTAGGAGTTAGGCAGATAATTATTGAGGGGTGTAGGAGTTAGGCAGATAATTATTGAGAGGTGTAGGAGTTAGGCAGATAATTATTGAGGGGTGTAGGAGTTAGGCAGATAATTATTGAGGGGTGTAGGAGTTAGGCAGATAATTATTGAGGGGTGTAGGAGTTAGGCAGATAATTATTGAGGGGTGTAGGAGTTAGGCAGATAATTATTGAGGGGTGTAGGAGTTAGGCAGATAATTATTGAGGGGTGTAGGAGTTAGGCAGATAATTATTGAGGGGTGTAGGAGTTAGGCAGATAATTATCAAGAGGTATTGTGATACGATTAGACCATGCTCAATATGTACAGACGCTCTTTCCACCTTCAACTTCTTACATGAGTGTTGGACGTTCAAACTCAGTCAAAGCATTTCCACATTACACAACTATTTGTTTGCTCCCTTGATCCCTACTCCTCCTCCAGACCCGCATTTGGAGGGAGGGAGAGAGACATTCCATTTGTAGATTTCTTAACATATAAATGTGGATTAGCATTTCTAAGTGAGTGAGCAAATTAGTTGATTTGAAGGCCATAGTGCTATTGTAAATGAGAGATTGGTGGAAAAAGGTGTGAGTGGCAATATAGAATAGTAGAAGTGGTGAACCATACTCTAAAATCAGTTACAAGTATATAAATGAAAGAGATTTGAACTGACAGAAATATTTGTACAGCTGGCGAGCCTCATTTGTGCCAGCTGGGTCGCGGCTGGGGTGAGGTTGGTTGTAGATCCAAACGGAGACATCATCGTAGAAACTGCACGCTTTAGCTTGCTCGGAGTCTTGTTGAAACTGAATGCACGCCCGACTTTGATGCGCGTTCTCGAAGCAAACCTGATTAAGAAACAATTAAGAGCTCAGCATAAAACAATACTCTCTCTATAAGAAGAAGCATAATGCATCAATAGGAGAGGCTCATCTCTATGAACCAGATATGACCTCACAGCCAGCTAAAATCATTTTACAAAAATAGAATAATTTTATCCTAAATATAAAATAAATATTTGAAGACCCCAGCTATCCGATTCACCAAATACTATTTGAACCAGCAATTCAACTAGTCTTAGACCCCAGCTATTGTTTGACCCCAGCTATCCGATTCACCAACTACTATTTGAACCAGCAATTCAACTAGTCTTAGACCCCAGCTATTGTTTGACCCCAGCTATCCGATTCACCAACTACTATTTGAACCAGCAATTCAACTAGTCTTAGACCCCAGCTATTGTTAGACCCCAGCTATTGTTAGACCCCAGCTATCCGATTCACCAACTACTATTTGAACCAGCAATTCAACTAGTCTTAGACCCCAGCTATTGTTAGACCCCAGCTATCAGATTCGCCAACTACTGTTTGAACCAGCAATTCAACTAGTCTTAGACCCCAGCTATTGTTAGACCCCAGCTATCAGATTCGCCAACTACTGTTTGAACCAGCAATTCAAATAGTCTTAGACCCCAGCTATCCGATTCCCAACTACTGTTTGAACCAGCAATTCAACTAGTCTTAGACCCCAGCTATTGTTTGACCCCAGCTATCCGATTTGCCATCTACTGTTTGGGCCAGCAATTCAACTAGTCTTAGACCCCAGCCATCCAATTCGCCATCTACTGTTTGAGCCAGCAATTCAACTAGTCATAGACCCCAGCCATCCAATTCGCCATCTACTGTTTGAGCCAGCAATTCAACTAGTCTTAGACCCCCGCTATTGTTTGACCCCAGCTATCCGATTTGCCATCTACTGTTTGAGCCAGCAATTCAACTAGTCTTAGACCCCAGCTATTGTTTGACCCCAGCTATCCGATTCGCCATCTACTGTTTGAGCCAGCAATTCAACTAGTCTTAGACCCCAGCTATTCTATACACCAGCTATTGTTTGACCCCAGGTATCCAATTCGCCAACCACTGTTTCGGCCAGCATTCAACTAGTCTTAGACCCCAGCTATCCAATTCGCCATCTACTGTTTGAGCCAGCAATTCAACTAGTCTTAGACCCAAGCTATCCAATCAGCCGTCTACTATTTGACACCAGCTATCCATTTCGCCATCTACTGTTTGAGCCAGCAATTCAACTAGTCTTAGACCCAAGCTATTCTATACACCAGCTATTGTTTGACCTCAGCAATCCAATTCGCCATCTACTGTTTGACCCAGCAATTCAACTAGTCTTAGACCCCAGCTATACTATAGGCCAGCTATTGTTTCACCTCAGCAATCCAATTCGCCATCTACTGTTTGACCCAGCAATTCCACTAGTCTTAGACCCCAGCTATTGTTTGACCCCAGCTATCCGATTTGCCATCTACTGTTTGGGCCAGCAATTCAACTAGTCTTAGACCCCAGCCATCCAATTCGCCATCTACTGTTTGAGCCAGCAATTCAACTAGTCATAGACCCCAGCCATCCAATTCGCCATCTACTGTTTGAGCCAGCAATTCAACTAGTCTTAGACCACAGCTATTGTTTGACCCCAGCTATCAGATTCGCCAACTACTGTTTGAACCAGCAATTCAACTAGTCTTAGACCACAGCTATTGTTTGAACCCCAGCTATCAGATTCGCCAACTACTGTTTGAACCAGCAATTCAACTAGTCTTAGACCCCAGCTATTGTTTGAACCCCAGCTATCCAATTCGCCAACTATTGTCTGAGCCAGCAATTCAACTAGTCTTAGACCCCAGCTATCCGATTCGCCAACTACTGTTTGAACTAGCCATGCGTCTGGAGCAGAGTAGGGAGCCTAGCCGTGCATCTGGAGCAGAGTAGGGAGCCTAGCCGTGCATCTGGAGCAGAGTAGGGAGCCTAGCCGTGCATCTGGAGCAGAGTAGGGAGCCTAGCCGTGCATCTGGAGCAGAGTAGGGAGCCTAGCCGTGCATCTGGAGCAGAGTAGGGAGCCTAGCCGTGCATCTGGAGCAGAGTAGGGAGCCTAGCCGTGCATCTGGAGCAGAGTAGGGAGCCTAGCCGTGCATCTGGAGCAGAGTAGGGAGCCTAGCCGTGCATCTGGAGCAGAGTAGGGAGCCTAGCCGTGCATCTGGAGCAGAGTAGGGAGCCTAGCCGTGCATCTGGAGCAGAGTAGGGAGCCTAGCCGTGCATCTGGAGCAGAGTAGGGAGCCTAGCCGTGCATCTGGAGCAGAGTAGGGAGCCTAGCCGTGCATCTGGAGCAGAGTAGGGAGCCTAGCCGTGCATCTGGAGCAGAGTAGGGAGCCTAGCCGTGCATCTGGAGCAGAGTAGGGAGCCTAGCCGTGCACCTGGAGCAGAGTAGGGAGCCTAGCCGTGCATCTGGAGCAGAGTAGGGAGCCTAGCCGTGCACCTGGAGCAGAGTAGGAGCCTAGCCGTGCACCTGGAGCAGAGTAGGGAGCCTAGCCGTGCACCTGAGCAGAGTAGGGAGCCTAGCCGTGCACCTGGAGCAGAGTAGGAGCCTAGACCGTGCATCAGGAGCAGAGTAGGGAGCCTAGCCGTGCACCTGGAGCAGAGTAGGGAGCCTAGCCGTGCATCTGGAGCAGAGTAGGGAGCCTAGCCGTGCATCTGGAGCAGAGTAGGGAGCCTAGCCGTGCATCTGGAGCAGAGTAGGGAGCCTAGCCGTGCATCTGGAGCAGAGTAGGGAGCCTAGCCGTGCACCTGGAGCAGAGTAGGGAGCCTAGCCGTGCATCTGGAGCAGAGTAGGGAGCCTAGCCGTGCACCTGGAGCAGAGTAGGGAGCCTAGCCGTGCATCTGGAGCAGAGTAGGGAGCCTAGCCGTGCATCTGGAGCAGAGTAGGGAGCCTAGCCGTGCATCTGGAGCAGAGTAGGGAGCCTAGCCGTGCACCTGGAGCAGAGTAGGGAGCCTAGCCGTGCATCTGGAGCAGAGTAGGGAGCCTAGCCGTGCATCTGGAGCAGAGTAGGGAGCCTAGCCGTGCACCTGGAGCAGAGTAGGGAGCCTAGCCGTGCATCTGGAGCAGAGTAGGGAGCCTAGCCGTGCATCTGGAGCAGAGTAGGGAGCCTAGCCGTGCACCTGGAGCAGAGTAGGGAGCCTAGCCGTTCACCTGGAGCAGAGTAGGGAGCCTAGGCGTGCACCTGGAGCAGAGTAGGGAGCCTAGCCGTGCATCTGGAGCAGAGTAGGGAGCCTAGCCGTGCACCTGGAGCAGAGTAGGGAGCCTAGCCGTGCATCTGGAGCAGAGTAGGGAGCCTAGCCGTGCACCTGGAGCAGAGTAGGGAGCCTAGCCGTGCATCAGGAGCAGAGTAGGGAGCCTAGCCGTGCACCTGGAGCAGAGTAGGGAGCCTAGCCGTGCATCTGGAGCAGAGTAGGGAGCCTAGCCGTGCATCTGGAGCAGAGTAGGGAGCCTAGCCGTGCACCTGGAGCAGAGTAGGGAGCCTAGCCGTGCATCTGGAGCAGAGTAGGGAGCCTAGCCGTGCATCTGGAGCAGAGTAGGGAGCCTAGCCGTGCATCTGGAGCAGAGTAGGGAGCCTAGCCGTGCATCTGGAGCAGAGTAGGGAGCCTAGCCGTGCATCTGGAGCAGAGTAGGGAGCCTAGCCGTGCACCTGGAGCAGATTAGGGAGCCTAGCCGTGCACCTGGCGCAGAGTAGGGAGCCTAGCCGTGCACCTGGAGCAGAGTAGGGAGCCTAGCCGTGCATCTGGAGCAGAGTAGGGAGCCTAGCCGTGCATCAGGAGCAGAGTAGGGAGCCTAGCCGTGCATCTGGAATAACGGAGAATAGAGTAGGGCACCTTGACGAGTATCTAGTTAATCTTCCTGTTAATACATCGCATGCTGGGGTTATAGCTGTGTACTCCAACTCATCATTATACTCATATATTAATCTAAATTACACGTTAAAGTTACACTGTTATTGGCTACTAAGCAAATCAAGTCAATAAAAGCACATCTTTAATTATAAGGTGAAAGAGAATGAAATAAGATAAATAAAATGTCCAGTATTAGCTAGATCTAATATTGCTCCTTCCGTTTTGTTTACGATAATTAACTTATTGCATGAAGTCTATTCTTCAGTTAATTGTTATTTAGAGAAAATTATGGATGTTGCCTTTGCGTGGAAAAATACATGCAACCTAACATGAAAACTAGCAACCTCCCCCACCTATCATGACAACTAGCAACCTCCCACCACCTATCATGACGACTAGCAACCTCCCCCCACCTATCATGACAACTAGCAACCTCCCCCCACCTATCATGACAACTAGCAACCTCCCCCCACCTATCATGACGACTAGCAACCTCCCCCCACCTATCATGACAACTAGCAACCTCCCCCCACCTATCATGACAACTAGCAACCTTCCCACCTATAATGACGACTTACAACCTCCCCTACCTGTCATGACAACCAGCAACCTCTCTCCACCTATCATGATGACTAGAAGCCTCCCTCCCCCACATATCATGACAACTAGCAACCTCCCCCACCTATCATGACAACCAGCAACCTCTCTCCACCTATCATGACAACTAGCAACCTCCCCCACCTATCATGACAACTAGCAACCTCCCCCCACCTATCATGACAACTAGCATCCTCACCCACCTATCATGACAACTAGCATCCTCACCCACCTATCATGACAACTAGCATCCTCACCCACCTATCATGACAACTAGCAACCTCCCCCACCTATCATGACAACTAGCAACCTCCCCAAACCTATCATGACAATTAGCAACCTCTCCCATCCAACATGACAACTAGCAACCTCTCCCATCCAACATGACAACTAGCAACCTCCCCCAACCTATCATGAAAATTAGCAACCTCCCCCACCTATCATGACAACTAGCAACCTCCCCCCACCTATCATGAAAACTAGCAACCTCCCCCACCTATCATGTCACCTAACACCCTCCCCACAACTATCATGACGACGAGCAACCTCCCCCCACCTATCATGACAACTAGCAACCTGTCCCATCCAACATGAAAACTAGCAACCTCCTCCCACCTATCATGACAACTAGCATCCTCACCCACCTATCATGACGACTAGAAACCCCTCCCCCCACATACCATGACAACTAGCAACCTCTCCCATCCAACATGACAACTAGCAACCTCCCCCAACCTATCATGACAACTAGCATCCTCACCCACCTATCATGACAACCAGCAACCTCTCTCCACCTATCATTATGACCAGAAACCTCCCTCCCCCCTGTCATGACAATTGAGAAATAATACAGAATAATAAAGAAACATTGTGTTGTTTAGACTACCTCAAACTGGCAGGTTTATCATTTCTAGTTCATATCGCTCCTCTCATTAACGGTTATTATATTATATATACACACCATATCTTACAGAAAATATTAATAATAGCAAGCATATAGACATTAAATAAATATGATAAAATGCTTAAATTCTAGCAAAGGCTATCATGCAGACAGAACCATCACCTCCAAAACCAACATCATCATTGGATGGTTATTCCAACAGTTCCCATAGCTAGCAGCTTGCCAAATTCCATCACTGGTGCTCTTATCATCCCATTCTAATTCAGGATGTTCAAATAGGACAAATAGATTTCCTCAAAATGATTCAAACCAATTTAAGTTTTTTGAAAAGTTATCTTATACATTCATTTCGTTGGAATGAATTGTTTGAATAGGATATGAATAACTTTAACTGCAGGTTGTCCACCAGAATGGGGGGAATAGGGAGCTGCTGCTATAGGATCCAGAGGAAATCGAGGAGGGAATAGGGAACTCCTGCTATAGAATCCTGAGGAAATCGAGGAGGGAATAGGGAGCTGCTGCTATAGGATCCTGAGTAATATCGAGGAGGGAATAGGGAGCTGCTGCTATAGGATCCTGAGGAATAACGAGGAGAGAATAGGGAGCTGCTGCTATAGGATCCTGAGGAATAACGAGGAGGGAATAGGGAGCTGCTGCTATAGGATCCTCAGGAATAATGAGGAGAGAATAGGGAGCTGCTGCTATAGGATCCTGAGGAATAACGAGGAGGGAATAGGGAGCTGCTGCTATAGGATCCTGAGGAAATCGAGGAGGGAATAGGGAGCTGCTGCTATAGGATCCTGAGGAAATCGAGGAGGGAATAGGGAGCTGCTGCTATAGGATCCTGAGGAGTATCGAGGAGGGAATAGGGAGCTGCTGCTATAGGATCCTGAGGAGTATCGAGGAGGGAATAGGGAGCTGCTGCTATAGGATCCTAAGGAGTATCGAGGAGGGAATAGGGAGCTGATGCTACAAGAACTTGGTGCAATATTGAATAGAAAATAAAAGCATGCGACAAAGAGAATAGTTACGTGTCAAGGGAAGATGTTGGATGGAGCCGATCGTTAACTGCCTCACATATCTCCAGTCTACGCTCTCCTTCGTTACATCTTCACAGTTTGAACAGCTTTTGGTTTATTTGAAACTTAGCAGATGGATGAGTTATTTCTTTCACATTTAAGACCATCAACTCCATAGTAATATTTATTCCCATGAGTGCATCATAAAAAGTACCTTCAGACTTCAGAGAAAAAACGTACAAGCCATGGGAATAATATAGCTTTGCGTATAGATAGGCACAGTGACAAAGCAACATTCATCATCCCTTCTCACTCTCAACGATGATGGTCCGTACGGAATAAAATAATTGTGATGCTGATTTTATGTACGTAATAAGTTAGAGAGAGAGAGAGAGGTGGGGGGGGCAGGAGGAAAAAGAGTTATATTCGTAGGCTAAGAGGGAATTAAATAGTGGCAAAATGAAAGATATAATGAGGAGTGGGAGATTATATTTGATGTCGGATTTTAGTGATGAGCTTCTCAAATGAAGTTAGTTACTTGAGAATGTGCTTTGGTTGGGAGCTGTAAAGGAGAGCCCAAGAGATAGAAGGAGTACATGCAGAAGCTATTGAAGCATTGCAGAAGCAAGAATCATATAATAAATAGGAAGAAAGTAATAAAAGCAACATAGATAGAAATATATTTCTTGTGATAAATATAATAAAATATAAATAAGAACAACAACAAATAAGTGTGCACGTGAGAATACTTGGACACAATAAACTAAAAATAAGATAAAAAGCTAAAAGGAGAAGGACTTGAGCATAATTTTACTAACTTAAACGCCTTGCCAAGAGTCCCGAGCCCAACGTCGCTAGTCTCGATATCCAGGTTCTTGGGGTCGATCGTTGCTAAGAAATTCTCCTGAAACAAACACAGATTCGACAAATATAGAAATAATATAATTCGAAGTTAATCTTAAATATGTTAAAGTTTCTCTGTATAAGTGGAAAGATTGGTTCAGTTGTTGCATAAGTAATGTTAATTTTCATGACATAATACAAATGATATCTTGTTATATCTGTGAAGTAAAAAGTCCGTCACGCAGGGGCTGCATAAACTAAGCAGATTTCCCACATGAAGTTTTACAATAGAGAAATCCACATACTGCTAACACTTAACTCCAACGGGAATTTTAAGTGAAATAGAAATTACAATGAGAAATCTCTGAAACTGGAAACCGTCTGAATTATAAATAAATGAGTCAGCCAACCTCTCAGAGCTGAAAGATAGAAATATTTCTGGACCGGAAAGAAAAACAATTAGTGAAAAATACCTGAATATAATATATTAATTTTATTGCAAACTATCTACTATATTTAGTGGAGCAATTTATAATGAACCAGAATAATTTTCAACTCAATCAGTCTAATTTTAGAAACATTTCTATAGGAAATAAATAACAAAGCTATTTTCTAGGAAAAATAAATAAATGAGAAGAGGACGATGGAGATATACGAACCACTAATCCGAATCATATTTAGAGTTATCATATGTGACTAAAACATAACATCATTTGTCATAATATACGTTCATTAAAAACTCGCAAATGAGCACTAATAATATTAATGACTCCCACTATAGTTTTAGTGTATATCCCGTGTTTACTTCATTTTAAGAAAAAAGTGAATGCAGCAAAAGTTACTCTAAATAACAAAATAAACAACATTTGATATGTGCATGTTTGCCGAGAATCTAATAGGAAATGAAATATCACAATTTTTCATTTCATGCCTACCTCATAACCCTCACTCCCGTTTGGACCTAAAAATTTTAATATAACTTATGATCATGGAAGAATTAATGCTAATTCACATACTGAGTTTTGTTAAGTTCGGTTAAATCCTTAGTGCCCAACAAAATTTTTGGCTTCCACTTTAGTTTTTAATGTATATCTTGTTTATACTTTGCTATACAGGAAAAGTGAATATAACAAATGTTACTTTAAATAACAAAATAAACAACTTTTGTCATGTGCATTTTTGCAGAAAACCCAGTAAAAAACGAAATACCACTATTTTTAATTTGAGGCCTCCCTTACAACCCCCACTCCTGCCCGTCCCTAGAAATGTTGGTATGGCTTATGATAACTGAGGCGTCAGTCTAATACAAATACCGAGTTTTATTTAGTTCGGTTGAGTCTTTTGTGCCAAAAAATATTGTTGACTCCTGCCATCATTTTTAGCTTATAACACATTTACACTACGGTATACAATGAAAGTGTATATTACAAAAGCTAATCTAAATAACAAAATAAACAACTTTTGTCATGTGCATATTTGCCAAAAAACCAATAGGAAACAAAATACTGTTACTTTTAATTTCAGGCTTCCCACTTAACCCCCACTCCTGTTAATCTCAAAGAAAATTAATATAGCCTAAAGTCTAAGTTAGGTTAGTACATATCTATATATATATAAAATTGTAACCTCTGTCTGTACATTGATTTTTTGCGAGAATTTTCAAGATAACGTTACGTTTCTCATGCCATATATACCATAACTGCATTTTCTTTCTTTGGTGTCTGTTTGTTTGTTTGTTTGTTTATTTGTTTGTTTGTTTGTTACCTTTTCACGCATAAACGGCTGAACCGAATTTTATGAAACTTGGTATGTATATTACTACTAACCCAACTTAGACTTTAGGCTATATTAAAATTCTCTGAGACGAACAGGAGTGGGGGTTATAAGGGAAGCCAGAAATTAAAAATAGCGATATTTCGTTTCCTATTAGTTTTTCGGCAAATATGAACATAACAAAAGTTGTTTATTTTGTTATTTAGAGTAACTTTTGTTATATACACTTTTTTCGTATACCGAATTATAAACGAGATATACGCAAAAACCATGTGAACAATTTTATTTGAGACGAAAGGCCCAACCGAAATGAATAAAGCTCGGTATGTGTATTAGCACTAACGCTTTCATTATAATAAGCCATACTAACATTTCTAGGGACGGGCAGGAGTGGGGGTTGTAAGGGAGGCCTGAATTTAAAATAGCGGTATTTCGTTTTCTATTCGTTTTTCGGCAAATATGAACCTAACAAAAGTTGTTTATTTTGTTATTTAGAGTAACTTTTGTTATATACTTTGTTGTTTTATAACAAAGTATAAACGAGATATACGCTAAAAACTAAATCGGGATCAACTATTTTATTGGGCGCTAGAACCGAACTTAACAACACTCGGTATGTCAATTAGCATTAATTCTCCCATGATTATAAGCTATATTAAATTTTTTAGGTTCGAACAGGAGTGGGAGTTATAAGGGAGACCTGAAGTAAAAATTCACGATATTTCATTTTCTATTTGTTTTTCGGCAAAGGTGCACATAACAAAAGTTGTTTACTTTGTTATTTAGAGCAACTTTTGTTTCATTCACTTATGTCGTAAAATGAAGTAAATACGGGATATAAGCTAAATCTATAACGGGAATCGACGATTTTATTAGTACTTATTTAAGTGTTTTTAATATAGGCAAATTATGACAAATGATGTTATGTTTTAGCCTTATCTATTTCGATTATTTAGTACTAAGTATGATTTGGATTAGTGAGATTATAAATCCCCCTCCCCTTCGCCTCATTTATTTATTTCCCCTAGAAAATAACTTTGTTATTTATTTCCAATAGAAATTTAAACTATAAGGGCATTTCCATTATTTAATTTGCATAATGTATTATTTAAAAAAAAAATCGTGCTGAATTTCCTCAAGGAGTGATAGGGGAAGTAGTAGGGAATCACTCTTTGATTTTGGTTATATACTATCTTATTTCCGATATCTTCATGTTATAGAAACAAATATGTACTATCATAACAATTAAACGTTAATGTCATTATGACAAAAGACAAAATGCTCTTAAACTCGATATGATTGTTTAAAGTATTACTTAGGTTGCAGGGACGGCTACGATCTCTTCCCCTTGACTAGCTTTTTGAATATAATTGAAATTATTTTTAAGGTTACCCCATTAATTATTTAAGTCCATTAGGTAGATAAATTATTACAATAATATTTTGAATTAATAATTTAAAGAGAAGAGTGTTGATAGCTCTAATGTGAGAGTGGAAATAGACGGAGGCTAATAGAGTTAATTGAGTTTACTAATTTCCTGTGGAATGCTGGGCTTACGGGAAGTGATTACCACTGAGATCTACTATTATGAATATAACCTTACGTGCTAAACTATGCTTAAACTATATGTGCTCGGATTGGTTTTTGACAGGAAATAAGTTCCATAATAGAGGATATTTAATTGTATTAAATACTATCCATGATTATGGTTTGAAGTATTCAAAAAGGTGAGTTAAAAAGTGGCAAGGGATAGATTAGGAACACACTTTTATTTATTCTTCAAATATAACATTTCTCATTTATAAGTCGCCTGCCTGACCCTCACAGCAAAACAATGCGCGCCGACGGGAAGTGTAGTTGTAAACATTGAAGCCTTGCCCAAAAAAATACTATCATCATTCAGCCTTAAATGATTTCCCGAGCGAAGCCGGGTACCTTAGCTAGTATACATATACAGTAGTATATACAAACCAAGTTTCATAAAACTCGGTTCAGCCGTTTATGCGTGAAAAGGTAACAAACAAACAAAAAAACATACATGAAAGAAACAAAATGCAGATATGGTGTCTATGACATGTGAAACAAAAAGTTATGAAATTTCGAGAAAAAAATCAATGTACTAACAGAGGTTACAATTTTATATATATATATATATATATATATATATATTGAATCTCAAAGAATCTTTATATAATTCTCTTATTCATACTTTTTTTTTTAAATTTGTTAGGTTCTTTAGATAAATCGTAATTATTTAACGAAAATATTAATTTTCCTTTCTCGTTAAATTAAGAAGAATCTTTTCGGGATTTTTCCTATATTTTATGATTAGGTTTTTTTTGTTTCTTTTTTCATTGCATTGCCATTAATTTTTCATTTAAATTACTTGTGTACATGTTTTTTTTCTTTAATTTATGAAACGCTTTAGACAAATTGCAATTATTAGCGGAAAAAAAATCCCTTTTTGGACAATTTAATTTAATATTTAATGCATAACTTGAAGAAAATTCAAAATAAATATAATCGAAACTACTTTCTAAAGAATATTATGTAATAGCTGTGCTGCGATAGGTTTTTAGTAAAAGTAAAATAAAGTATGTACTATTATTATAAGTGTTATCAAATAAGATAGCATTATTTGTTATTCTGTCTAAAAGTGTCATTATTATTATTATAATAAATTTATATACATAGATAATAAATATTTCCATAATAATTTAAATAAACGAAAGAGAATATTTGTAAAGATAAATGAAATAAAATATCATCCAATAGCTTTGCTTTGAAAGGTTTCTTTAAAAAAAAAAAGAAATGAAGTATATATTATTATTTAAGTCTCTTAATAATTTTGTTATAATTTGTTAAATTGTTAAGAGAAGTTTTGATTATTTGACAAGAATAAAACTTACCTTTCCAACTGAATGACGAATAAGAAATGCACAAACACATAGAAAAAGAAAACAAATATAAACGCAGCTATATAACATAATATGTTGTGCAAAGATCCTATTAACCTATTATTAAATGATTTATGAAATAACATGGCTTTATTATTCCGTGTAATAATATCATGAATAACAGAAGAAATAAACTATGTTCATCACAATTTCAATGATCAAGGAAGAGCATTAGATATAACAAATGGACTAAATATAGCTCAGGGGGGTGCCATTCGGCAGGTGCGCAGATCGTGACTTTTTTCCGACTTTGGCGCATTACGTCATCATTTTCCACTTTGAGCTTTGTTTACATAGTGAGCATCTCTATCTTTTTGGGATTTTTTTTATTTTTTAGTGTTATAACTTATTTTTTTCGAAATGCCGAGTGATTGTGCTGTAGCAACATGTTCCAACAACCCTAGGAAATCAGGCAAGTCAGTATCTTTTCACCAGTGAACTTTGAATCCTGATACTTCACGGGTTTGTTCAGAACATTTCAGCGACAGTGATTATGAAAGGAATTTACAAGCAGAATTGTTAGGCTATGTTCCTAATAGATTGAAATTAAAAGAAGAAGCTCTGCCCCACCTGAATTTACCAGTGTCGTACTTAAGTAAACAAAAATCTACTTCTGACTCAAAAAGCGAAACATCTAGACAATGTAGGAGTGAAAATATGTAAACGTGCCCTGTGTCACATTAATGAGATTTCTCCCCAAAAAAAAGATCTAGAAAAGTGATTTTTCAGCTAATACAGAAGACTACATGCCAATGACAGTTTTTAAAAAGGTAAGATTTAAAATGTAAGAAAGAGGATTATTTTCTTGTAGTGTATCCTATAGAGCACTATAGGAATTTATTTCCCATAGTCCATTAGTAATGATGTTACATGTTTCTTTCACAGTTATTTATTCTATGGGACAGTGCGGTTTAAATCCATACACTCCAAATATATCAGCAACAACTGTTTTGGACAAGACAGACTACATGCCAATGCCAGCTTTTGAAACGGTAAGATTTTAAATGTAAGAAAAAGAATTATTTTCTTGTAGTGTATCCTATAGAACACTATAGGAATTTATTTCCCATGCTCCATCATTAATGTTATTACATGTTTCTTTCACAGTTATTTATTCTGTGGGATTTTAATGCATAGGCTCCTTATCAGTGCCATTCTCTTCACAAGGATTTAACTGGAACCGAGGCATCCCTGCGACTCGAAATATATGCATCTTTTTAGGACAAGAAGGATTACATGCCAATGATATACTTTAAAAATCTTGTACCTGAATGGACTAGTTGATGTTTAAAATAATTTACTAACATATTCTAGTAACTGGTATCTTAGTTTATTGCTTGGTTTGTTCAATGTCATTGACTTTAATTTCTTTGTATAATATTAGGCATAACTGTTTTCATGTTTTGAACATTTTATCTTATTATAGTAAAATTTTTCTTTGTATTGTGTTGATTATGTAGAAAAATTACGATTTTAAATATATCTCAATTTTAAGGAACTATTGTGTATTTATTTTTAATGGAATCTAATTTGTACATGGTTTATTTAAAGTAAAATATATTCAGCTAAAGTAATTTGTACCATTTATTGACCTATACCATTTTATAAATTTTGTATTCACCAAATTAATCAGAAAACAGCGTATATTGATCGTTTTTAAGCTGGTTGGGGGTGGGGTTAGGATCCGAGTGACGTAGGAGGCTCGCTGTATTCTGATTGGCTATTCGTCAAATGGCACTACCTTATCTCATACGTACCTTGATATAGCTGACAACAGGAAACGACACAGTGTACGCCCGGTCCTAGCAGTACGATAAGCGGCCGGTAGAGTACGCCATAGTAATAGGACAGCTAATCGTATCACTGGGACATCAATAATTCAAGAATACGTAAAACAGACGCCAATAAAATTTAAAGGAATCTATTATCAATGATCAGTATTTGCATTATTTACTATTTTGTAAATAGGCAAAAATTGAAGAAAGGTAGGTAGGGGCAGCAGTAATCATTAGTGCAAAATGTATCCAGTAAAGTCAGCTGTAGCTAATCAAAACAAAGGAAATTTTCCAAACTAATAACTTAAAACATTTAAGTCATTCATTTTTTAGTTAAGAAAATTAAAAATATACTACTGCTATTAGCATCACTAAATTATAGCAAATAGAAATACAAACGTAGAGAGGCACGAAAAGCAGATAGCATTAAAGGAATATCTGGTAGAGACTACTCAAGCCAAATATAACGGACGAAAACCTTCCAAGCGATAACTATCAACATTTAAAATATTCAGGAATAGTAATGCAAATTCAAAATATACCACAATAACAATGATAATTCAAAACATATAGCAATATTATACGAAAAAGGATAATATTAGTTTGTGATATAATAAAACTAAAGAAAGGACAAGACATATAATAACGGAAACTTAAAAATGAAGGTTCTTGTTACTCTAGATTGCTTTATTTAAATGACATACTCCACTTTGCAATTGACGTTTAAATTAAAAATACATTTGAATAAAATATTAAATGTAATAACTTTGTGGTAAATCGAGTAAAGGGATGGAACCGCCAGTATAGATGATACTGATGGCTTGAAGATGGTGCCTTTGCATCTATAGCAGAATGCCAAAACATCTGCCAGATATAACTACAGTAATAACCATTGCCCTTCACTTGGAGGCGGGGCCGGGTAGAGGGGACGGAGGGGGGAGAGGGGACGGAGGGGGCGAGGGGACGGCGGGGGAGAGGGGACGGGGGGGGGAGAGGGGACGGAGGGGGGAGAGGGGACGGAGGGGGGAGAGGGGACGGAGGGGGGAGAGTTATTTTATTTATTGTTATTTTATTTAATTATTTGTTTGGTGTCACGCAATTTGTAGCGATTTACACCCTTTATCATACAAACCAAATGGTAAAAATTACTCCAAATTATTGAATATAATTAATAAAAATTTGTAGCTGCTGCTGGGCGATAACATTAGTGGAAAATAAAATAGGAAATAAAAACTAATAAAACAGAGAAAATTATTGAACATGGAAAGTTATGAAAAGGAAACAGAAACAGAACATGAATAACTGATAAAAAACAAAAAAAATCGAAAAACAAAAATATTTTATAAAAATATAATTAGTAATAATTTATAATAAATAAACAAGGATTTATTTAAAAGTTTGTAAAATCTTACACAAGCATTCAGAATTTCACACCTGCATACACACGCGCGCGTGCACACACGTACACATATACGCACGCACTCACCCACACATAACGATGTACACACACGGAAACACAAACTGTAATTTTGCATTACATTTGGTATTACATTGTGTCAGAATTAAACCTTTCTGACAATATTCCACAGGAAATAAGAATAGGTTGACTACTATATAAGTTTGTAAATGTGTGCTTGTTTTAAATATGATAATAAAGTGTCTAGATATGTACTTTCGTTGTTTAGAACTTGGTCCAAATTGTAAGGTAAGTCTAAGTTATGTCGTCTTTTGCAGTCGGTAAGTGTTTTGTTTGAGAATGCTTCTAGGATATCAGTCTCTAATTTTACAATAAGATCCATAGTGGAGTGTTTAGGCCTGAATCCACATTGGTTTTTAGAGAGTAGTTTATTAGATTCAAGAAACCATACGAGCTATTTATTAAGCATTCTTTCGAAAAGCTTTGAAAGACAGCTGGTAAAGGCTATTGGTCTATAGCTTGTTGGTTGGGATTTATCATTATTAGGCTTCAAGATCGGTATAATGATTGATTCTTTCCAATATTCAGGTATATCTCCACTATCATATATTCCGTTAAATATTTTCAAGAGGATCGATAAACTTGAGAATGGAAGATTCTTTATCATATAGTAGCATATACCATCGTTTCCCAGGGATGAGGAGTTGCATAATTTTAATGCATTTTGCTTTTCATAAATGGTAAACGAATTGTTAGGAGGGCGTGCTGCATTAGGTATTTCATTTAAGGGAATAGTTTCTTTATAAGTTGTGTAATTCAGAAATTTTATGGAGTAGTTTTGAGAGCTATATTATAATAGTATTTGCTTTCCCTTTGGCTCGTTTATATTCTTCGAGTAATTTAGTACTTGGAGTTCTTGTAAACGCTTTTAAGGCTTTCTTTCTATCTTTGATAGCTTCTTGGCAATCAGCATTCCACCAAGGTACTGGTCGTTTTTGCTTTTGTGGGACCGTTTTAGGAATAGCATAGTTGGCAGCTCTCGGAAGTAGTTCGTCGAATTGGGTTATTGTTGGTACTGAATTTAGGTCTGTATTATTGTAAATGAAATTTCTGAATTTAGTCCAGTCAGTTTTTTTTATATTAAATCGTGGAGTAGTTATAAAGGATTGTGGTTTTACGTTTGGCATAATATATATTGGGTAATGGTCACTGCCCCAAGTGTCTGTGAGTACATCTCAATCGAATTGTAAATGAAGGGAGGGAGAGTAGAATGATATATCAATATTAGATTGAGTGCCTCTGCTTGGAAATATATGGGTTGCCCTTTCATTATTCATAGGAATTAAGCCATACTTCTCTATTGTACTTAGTAGCTGTAAGCCCTTTGTGTCATGAAATGGAGGCCCCATGCTGCATTTCGACAATCGAAGTCTACAAGTATTATAATGGGAGAGGGAAGTTGGGAAATTAGGTCTTCTAGAAGTGTTGTGTCAAATGGGTCTTTAGGTGTTAAATAACTATTACAAATAGTTACTTTATTTGGGATATAAGCGGTGATTGCTACTCCCAGTAACGAGGTTCATAAGGTCAACAGTTCAAAGTAAATATTTTCCTTGACAAAGATTCCAACTCCGCCAGAAGCTTTTGCTCCGATGTCGCAAATGAACATGAGTATCCAGGAATAGAAATCTCTTTATTAGGGAGTATATGAGTTTCCTGGAGAGCAAGAATATCGAAATGCGAATCTCCAAGGAGGAGTTTTAGTTCAGCCAAGTGCCGTCCTATGCCGTTCATATTCCATTAAAATATAGCCATGAAGGTATTGGGTTTTAATGAGTAAAAATAATAGAAAAAATATTGTTAAATATGTTAGTAAAATATGGGTTCTGAGTCTAGATAAGTTAATATTTAGTTTTAGAAAAGGAGTAAAATAATATATATCTAGTCAGCGAGCAATGTAGAATTTGTTATTTTTTGTTTTTCCTTGTTCTACCCAAATTGGAAAATTCATCAGTTTTTACATTAGTGTTTGTGTGTTATCATTTGTAATAGGAGATTTTACCATTTGGTTTGTATGATCTTTAGAAATATTTTCAAACTCCGGTCGAGACAGTCTTCTTTCTAGGTGTTCTTTTCGTCCCAGTGTTCAGTAATTTAGTTTCTAATACCGAAATTCATTTATCCAAATGGTCCATAATTTCAATTATTTGATCTGGAATGATTATCTTATTTTCATCTTTCAACTTTTCATTGATCAGAGGAAGCTACTCCGATTTGAAGGACTGGCAAGGTACTTCTAGTAATGAGGTCCCTTTGATATTCGGGTTATTTATTTCGGACTCCAATTTTTATAATCTTCCTTCGAGGTTTGTAAGTTTCTCAGCGATCTTGAAAAGTAAATCTCGAAATTCAGGACTGTTAGATATACGTTTGTATTCGTGGGATTTTTTATTTTTTTTTATTTCGGGGTTGAATACGTTCTTGTATCGACACTAGCATGAATAGTCTCAGGCTTTCAGGAGATAGCGTCAGCATAAGTTAGTATTGGTTTGATATTTTCTTTATGTCAGTGGAAGCACTATCTTCCATTTCAGAGTTTTTATAATTGTTCAAACCTCTTCTGTCGTAAATTGCTCGATTACAATGCTAGTTTATGAGGTGTAAAGTACTTTGAGGTTTAGATAGTATAGTACTTTGCTCAAATTGGATGAACGCAACTAGTTCTCTACATCACAAACATTAAGTGAGTTATTCATACTGTGTTGTTTTATCGCTTTCATAAACCGCTACTACTCATCCAATTTCGACTTAGAAATAGAGAATATAAAGTGAGATGATATTACAGCAGATGGGAAATCAGCAGAGTTTATACAGCTCCTGCATAATAGACTTCTTAACAAATGTCTTCATATATTTCCATTGATCCTGGCCCCAAGATAAAAAAAAGTAAGGCTTGTTTGAATGGCAGGTGTTTGCCACTATGATGGATCAGCACTCCAAGCCAATATTATTATAGTTTCTTTTTTAAATATCATATGTTTGTAATTTATATATTCAGTTTGAAATACAGTCCGCTAGTGAATTATAGAATAAAATTGGTTACAGATACAATTTTAGCAATAAGTGTCTAGGTTTGCGATAAAATTGGTTACGGATACAATTTTAGCAAATAGTGACTAAGAAACGAGATAAAATTGGTTACGGATACAATTTTAGCAATAAGTGTCTAGGTTTGCGATAAAACTGGTTACGGATACAATTTTAGCAAATAGTGACTAACAAACGAGATAAAATTGGTTACGGATACAATTTTAGCAAATAGTGTCTAACAAAATTGGTTACGGATACAATTTTAGCAAATAGTGACTAAGAAACGAGATAAAATTGGTTACGGATACAATTTTAGCAAATAGTGACTAACAAACGAGATAAAATTGGTTACGGATACAATTTTAGCAAATAGTGACTAACAAACGAGATAAAATTGGTTACGGATACAATTTTAGCAAATAGTGACTAACAAACGAGATAAAATTGGTTACGGATACAATTTTAGCAAATAGTGACTAACAAACGAGATAAAATTGGTTACGGATACAATTTTAGCAAATAGTGACTAACAAACGAGATAAAATTGGTTACGGATACAATTTTAGCAAATAGTGACTAACAAACGAGATAAAATTGGTTACGGATACAATTTTAGCAAATAGTGACTAACAAACGAGATAAAATTGGTTACTGATACAATTTTAGGATTAAGTGTCTAGGTTTGCGATAAAATTGGTTACGGATACAATTTTAGCAAATAGTGACTAACAAACGAGATAAAATTGGTTACGGATACAATTTTATCGAATACTGCAAGTATAGATAGAGGTATAGGCATAGATAGCACAGGTATTGGTAGAGGTATTCTTGAAGATATAGCATTATTTTAATGAATGAATTATAAACAGCTGTTGGTTAGTGCTTAAGTCGATGTTCAAAAAACAAAAGAATGTGTTCAGTGTTGTGTTATAGAATGGAGTTATTAAAAAGAAAGTTTTAAAGTGAACCCTTGTTTTTCGTTAAAATCTTATCAGGTTATGGGTTCAGCTCCTTCCACAGTACTCTATGAATAGTTTACAAGTGCTAAGTAATGGAAAATATTCAGCACAAAATTGAACATTTAGAGGGTTAAGTCGAACTGGACAGTATGGAAATATATGGTCTCGGCTTTGTTGAGGAGTGTTCCTGGGAGCATGAACGTCGTGGAGGGAAAACTTGTGAAGCCTGAAGAACCAGGTACAGATGCTTCGCGAGATGGGGTAGCTATTTATAATTCAAGGTTAGAAAGCTATTGTAAGGCTGGTAGTAATGCTCTTTTAATTCTAACAACTCATTTATCCCGAGATAATTTAGAGAAAGTCATATGATATAACAGTGCTCGTCAAGTCTGGGAAGAGCTTCATCGGCTGTTCGATTGCCCTGACGAGGATAACATTTATAATTTACTTTTGGAATTTGTTCTCTACTCTAAAGATGATAAAGTTGATATTGGTAGTCACCTATCGAAGCTAAAGAATATGTGCGATTCCATTTGTAGAGAATATAATAAGGTGTATGAGTGCACTTGTGGGCTACCTAATATTCTTTTGATTTGTAAAATATTAGGGACTCTCCCTCCTGGATATATAATATTCAGAACAAGTTGGCTATTGATGAACAAAACAGAGAGGACTGTTAGAGGCCAAATGTGGAGCAACTTGGGCGAAAATAATGCTATCAGATGTTTGGAATGTCCTTAGTTTATGCAGAAATTTGTTTTCTGTTCTAGCTGCTCAAGACAAACTTGCCAACAGTGAATTTATCTCCAAGACCGATATTTGCTTCTTGAAAATAAATGGTGAGGTAAAGCTGTTAGGTTATAGGCAGAAGTATGGTGGTCTATATAAATTAATGGTAAGGCCTTGTTTAAAGGAGATTAACTTAGTTTCCCATGATAATCTTTTACAGCTTTATCATGTCACCAAAACAAGAGGCATGTCAGGGATGTATATTGGCACGTGAGCTAGGTATAAATGTCGAATTGGACCAAAAACTCCGTGAAGGCTGTATCTATGGCAAAGCTCACAGATTGAAATTTGGAAAGCGACCAAGAGTACACGTGCCTGGTCAGTTGGTTCATGCTGATGTCTGTGGCCCATTTCATTATTCGATAGGAAATAATCGATATTTTGTTCTATTTAAAGATGATTACTCGAGGTTCCAAGTAGTATATTTCATGAAGAACAAATCTGAGGTGCCAATGAAATTGCAACAGTTCATAAAAGAGTGTAAAGCAATGGGGCATGCAATCCAAGTACTCCTCAGTGACAATGGCAGACAGTAATGCTGTAAGAGGAATTCTCCAAGAACATGGGATACGGCAGAGGCTGACTATGCCCTATACTCCTCGGCAGAATGGATGTTCGGAGAGGGACAGTAAGACTATTGTAGAAACTGCCAGGGCTATTATGCATGCTCATGGTAATATTCCCCAGGGACTATGGGCAGAGATGATAAACACTGCTGCTTACATATTAAATAGATCTGGTGTATCGAGTGTTGATAAAGTCACCTCTTATGAATTGTGGACTAGAAGAAAACCTAATCTAAAACATTTGAAGATAATAGGTTGCACATGGTATGCACATATTCCAGGCCACAGAAGGAAGAAAATGGACAGAAAAGCTATGAAAGGAATATTAATTGGCTATGACAATGATGACGGGTACAGAATCTGGCGAAGGGAAAATAACCAGATTATAAGATCAAGAGATGTAGTTTTTGAAGGTTTTCCGGTGAAACCCATCAAGACTGGAAGCAAGCTAGGTCTGTCGAGATGAGCTCTCTAAGAGAAAACAATACTTGGGTCCTTCAAGATCTACCTCAAGGAAAGAGAGCTCTGCCTTGTAAATGGGTTTATAAGTTAAAGACTAATCCAGATGGAACAGTTGACAAGTATAAGGCTTGTCTTGTTATTAAAGGTTACACCTCAGAAGAAAGGAACCAAATACGGGCAAACCTTTAGTCCTGTAGCCAAAGCAGGTACGGTCAGGGCTTTGCTTAGTGTGGCTGCCAACGAAGGTTTGAAGCTGAGACAATTTGATGTTTCTACAGCATTTTAATATGGCAAACTCGATGAGGAGATCTATATGGAACAGCCAGAAGGATTCAGTGATGGAACTAACAGAGTATGCCGTTTACTGAGGAGTCTCTACGCTCTGAAACAAGCTCCGCGATGTTGGAATAAGCGATTTGGTAACTTTTTACTTGGTTTAGGTTTTGTAAAGAGTGATGCAGACCCCTGTTTATTTATTAAGAATAATGGTACTAAGAAAATCATCATTTCTCTATATGTAGATGACGGAATGGTCGCTGCTACTGATGATAGTCTGTTGGATGAGTTCCTACAATGCCTGAAGACAGAATTCAAGATCACTGAGAAGCCTGCTTCATATTTCTTGGGGTTTCAAATAGAACAGAGGTCTAATGGTTCTATCAAAGTGGATCAGAAAGTATACACTGAAAAAATTTTGGAACAATTGCAAGCTTGTTCCGACTCCAATGCTGAAGGAGAGTAATAAATCAGGGAAAGCTTTGTCAAATGAAGATTTGAAGGAGAATTGTCCATATAGGCAGACAGTGGGTGCATTAATGTATCTCATGACAGCTACACGACCAGATATAGTGTATGCAGTTGGTGTTGCTTCCAGGACACTGGAGAAACCTAGCAGAGAAGACTGGGTTAGAGTCAGCAGGATTTTCAGATACCTTCGGGGAACAACAGACATGGGGCTAGTGTAGCAGCGGGGATACCGCAGTGGCATCCTGGAAGGCTATAGTGATGCAGATCTAGGAGGAGATGGTATCACTGCTCGCTCTACATCGGGGCTTGTCTCTACCTATTCCGGGGCAGCAATATCGTGGCTGAGCCAGTGGCATCCTGGAAGGCTATAGTGATGCAGATCTAGGAGGAGATGGTATCACTGCTCGCTCTACATCGGGGCTTGTCTGTACCTATTCCGGGCCAGCAATATCGTGGCTGAGCCAGTGGCATCCTGGAAGGCTATAGTGATGCAGATCTAGGAGGAGATGGTATCACTGCTCGCTCTACATCGGGGCTTGTCTCTACCTATTCCGGGCCAGCAATATCGTGGCTGAGCCAGGGGCATCCTGGAAGGCTATAGTGATGCAGATCTAGGAGGAGATGGCATCACTGCTCGCTCTACATCGGGGCTTGTCTCTACCTATTCCGGGGCAGCAATATCGTGGCTGAGCCAGGGGCATCCTGGAAGGCTATAGTGATGCAGATCTAGGAGGAGATGGTATCACTGCTCGCTCTACATCGGGGCTTGTCTCTACCTATTCCGAGGCAGCAATATCGTGGCTGAGCCTGGGGCATCCTGGAAGGCTATAGTGATGCAGATCTAGGAGGAGATGGTATCACTGCTCGCTCTACATCGGGGCTTGTCTGTACCTATTCCGGGCCAGCAATATCGTGGCTGAGCCAGGGGCATCCTGGAAGGCTATAGTGATGCAGATCTAGGAGGAGATGGTATCACTGCTCGCTCTACATCGGGGCTTGTCTCTACCTATTCCGGGGCAGCAATATCGTGGCTGAGCCAGTGGCATCCTGGAAGGCTATAGTGATGCAGATCTAGGAGGAGATGGCATCACTGCTCGCTCTACATCGGGGCTTGTTTGTACCTATTCCAGAGCAGCAATATCGTGGCTGAGCTAGTGGCATCCTGGAAGGCTATAGTGATGCAGACCTAGGAGGAGATGGTATCACTGCTCGCTCTACATCGGGGCTTGTCTCTACCTATTCCGGGGCAGCAATATCGTGGCTGAGCCAGGGGCATCCTGGAAGGCTATAGTGATGCAGATCTAGGAGGAGATGGCATCACTGCTCGCTCTACATCGGGGCTTGTCTCTACCTATTCCGGGGCAGCAATATCGTGGCTGAGCCAGGGGCATCCTGGAAGGCTATAGTGATGCAGATCTAGGAGGAGATGGTATCACTGCTCGCTCTACATCGGGGCTTGTCTCTACCTATTCCGGGGCAGCAATATCGTGGCTGAGCCAGTGGCATCCTGGAAGGCTATAGTGATGCAGATCTAGGAGGAGATGGTATCACTGCTCGCTCTACATCGGGGCTTGTCTCTACCTATTCCGGGGCAGCAATATCGTGGCTGAGCCAGGGGCATCCTGGAAGGCTATAGTGATGCAGATCTAGGAGGAGATGGTATCACTGCTCGCTCTACATCGGGGCTTGTCTCTACCTATTCCGGGGCAGCAATATCGTGGCTGAGCCAGGGGCATCCTGGAAGGCTATAGTGATGCAGATCTAGGAGGAGATGGCATCACTGCTCGCTCTACATCGGGGCTTGTCTCTACCTATTCCGGGCCAGCAATATCGTGGCTGAGCCAGGGGCATCCTGGAAGGCTATAGTGATGCAGATCTAGGAGGAGATGGCATCACTGCTCGCTCTACATCGGGGCTTGTCTATACCTATTCCGGGCAGCAATATCTTGGCTGAGCCAGGGGCATCCTGGAAGGCTATAGTGATGCAGATCTAGGAGGAGATGGCATCACTGCTCGCTCTACATCGGGGCTTGTCTCTACCTATTCCGGGGCAGCAATATCGTGGCTGAGCCAGGGGCATCCTGGAAGGCTATAGTGATGCAGATCTAGGAGGAGATGGTATCACTGCTCGCTCTACATCGGGGCTTGTCTCTACCTATTCCGGGGCAGCAATATCGTGGCTGAGCCAGGGGCATCCTGGAAGGCTATAGTGATGCAGATCTAGGAGGAGATGGTATCACTGCTCGCTCTACATCGGGGCTTGTCTGTAACCTATTCCGGGGCAGCAATATCGGGGCTGAGCCAGGGGCATCCTGGAAGGCTATAGTGATGCAGATCTAGGAGGAGATGGCATCACTGCTCGCTCTACATCGGGGCTTGTCTCTACCTATTCCGGGGCAGCAATATCGTGGCTGAGCCAGGGGCATCCTGGAAGGCTATAGTGATGCAGATCTAGGAGGAGATGGCATCACTGCTCGCTCTACATCGGGGCTTGTCTCTACCTATTCCGGGGCAGCAATATCGTGGCTGAGCCAGTGGCATCCTGGAAGGCTATAGTGATGCAGATCTAGGAGGAGATGGTATCACTGCTCGCTCTACATCGGGGCTTGTCTCTACCTATTCCGGTGCAGCAATATCGTGGCTGAGCCAGAGGCAGCCTTCAGTAGCAATATCTACTACAGAGGCAGTTGTTGCAGCCAGCAAAGCAGTAAGAGAACTGACCAGGCTGAAGAGACAGCTTTCAGCCATTACGAGATTAAAAAGAATCCCTAATCTTCAAATCCTTAATGAAGCTGCCATAAGATTACACAGAATCCGAAATATCATCGTAGAAAGATGCATAAAAAATTTAGATGGTGTAGGTATAGATAAGAGGTAGAGGAAGAAGTAGATGTATAGGTATAGATAGAGGTATAGGTATAGATAGAGGTATAGGTATAGATAGAGGTATAGGTATAGATAGAGGTAGAGGTATAGGTATAGATAGAGGTATAGGTATAGATAGAGGTATAGGTATAGATAGAGGTAGAGGTATAGATAGAGGTATAGGTATAGATAGAGGTATAGGTATAGATAGAGGTATAGGTATAGATAGAGGTAGAGGTATAGATAGAGGTATAGGTATAGATAGAGGTATAGGTATAGATAGAGGTATAGGTTAGATAGAGGTATAGGTATAGATAGAGGTATAGGTATAGATAGAGGTATAGGTATAGATAGAGGTATAGGTATAGATAGAGGTATAGGTTAGATAGAGGTATAGGTATAGATAGAGGTATAGGTATAGATAGAGGTATAGGTATAGATAGAGGTATAGGTATAGATAGAGGTATAGGTATAGATAGAGGTATAGGTATAGATAGAGGTATAGGTTAGATAGAGGTATAGGTATAGATAGAGGTATAGGTATAGATAGAGGTATAGGTATAGATAGAGGTATAGGTATAGATAGAGGTATAGGTATAGATAGAGGTAGAGGTATAGATAGAGGTATAGGTATAGATAGAGGTAGAGGTAGAGGTATAGATAGAGGTAGAGGTATAGATAGAGGTAGAGGTATAGATAGAGGTATAGGCATAGGATAGATAGAGGTAGAGGTATAATCTATTTATTATTAGGTATAAGTGTAGAGTGTGTTTACCGCATCAGGCCTACAAGCGTTATTGGCTGTCTGCCTGCAGAGGCTCTTGAGGAATGCAGACTTGTCAACTTCTTCATCGGTAATGGTAAAGCTATACAGCTTCTCCTTGAAATCTTCTGGCGACCTCCACATCATTCCAAACACGTTGTGACACACTAAACACACACAACAAAACATTAGATCAAACATCTTTCATACAATTCAATTTAATGAAGAAATTCTAATATCTTTGTTTAGGCAAAATGGTTTTGAGATACGGGGGCCAGTGTTTATCAGCTGAGGCGTGAACATTCTCAATTTGTATTTCACAAAATTCTCTTTTTCAAAGCCATCTCCTTGTTGTGTGTCTGGAGTAATTGGAGACAACAAGAGCATGGTCCTCATCGAGTGAGCAATAAATAACACAACAGAAATGATGTCTGCATTATATTTATACCAGTCGAGATTAACTCTGGTTCCCGATGTTTCAAATAATGAGAATCTATGTAAACAGTTAGCTCCAGAGGCTTGAAGGCCGATCGAATAAAGAGATAGGAGACAAGAAAAAGGAGTTTAATTCTGTTTATATAAAATAGGTAATTTATTAGGATGTTTTATATTTTTATTTTTTATAAAAGTTATATTTTTTTTTATTTCTCAAAAATGGTAAGTAATTGTGGTGCATTTGTCGCAGGCTCTGTGTACGAAGATAAAATACCGTCAAATGCAACGATTCTGGAACACAATTTCATTTTAGACACGCAGACATGCAACTGTTGGGACTGGAGTGGGGCAAGTCGACTCCTTCCAAGTGCAACTTTTGCCAGTCTATGTGTCTGCCGTAGCAGAGATTGGATGTTGAGCTGGATGATGTTAGTTGCAGAGATAACCGGAATGAATTAATATTAGAAGCTTTTTTTTACTAAATAATAATAATATTTACAATTATCTTAGTGGAACACTTCCTAAAAAATCACAAAATAGATACATTTAACATCTCCGGATACAAGTTATTATCTTCCCTCTGTAGAGCTAATAGAAAAGGGGAGAAGGCATGAGTATATTTGTAGAAAATAGAGATTCCAATGAATTTAAACCCATCACTGAGCTGTCCAGTATTAATGGCAATGGCGATTTTCAGTGGTGTGGCATTTCCAGTAATGACAGAAAGCTTAAAGTTGTTTGTATCTATCACCCAAAGGTAACCTATAGTAGAGTCAGGAAGTAAGGTCCCCTGGGGAAGAAGAGTGGGGAGGTACTAAGGCCTCTCAGCCAATCAGAAGACTGCGACGTTGCTAGGTTATACCTGCCTTCCCTCAGTCACTCTAGCTTCCAGCGTTAAGTGGCCACTATCGGAGTGTTGTTTTGTTTTCTATTGTTCATAGTTTGGTTTTGAACATTGTTCAGATTTTGAACATAGTTCGGTTTTGTGCATTGTTTTCTACATTAGTGAAAATGTCACTAAACGAAGGCGAGGGGGTTTGGTATCTCTAAAAAGAAAAGAGTAGTAGTTCTCAAGTCACAAACTCGTGAAATGATAATTAAAGTGAGTGAGTTTTTTGAAAAAGAAAAACAGAACGGTGGCCCGCTTGTTTCATTTGACCAGGTTGTAGAGAGGACAGCTGCTGCTTTTGGAATTTCTAGAAAAACAGTGTCTAGGATATCAATGGAGAAAAGAAAATTGGGAAATGATGAAAAAATCCTCACAAAAGTCTAACTTTTGATGCCTTTCAAGAAGAAGCAATAAGGAGGGATATATATGGCTATTATGAGAGAAAGGAGTATCCTAATAGAAAATGCCTCCTGATCACTTTGAAAGAGGCCGGTTTATTTTTTGGAGGTGTTACTAGCTTTTATTACACATTAAAGAAATTAGGATTTTCATGGAAGAAGTTTGAAGGAAATAGAAAATTACTAATGGAGAGGGGTGACATTGTAGCTTGGAGAGCGAGATTTTTAAGAGATATACTGAGCATACCCATGGATAATAATATTTGGCTCGACGAAACATGGGTAAACAGGGGTCATTCCAAGTCACATATTTGGACTGATACGAAAGGAAAAAGGAACGATGAGTGCCCCAATTGGGAAAGGGAGCAGGCTTATTCTTCTACATGCTGGTGGAGTCGAAGGGTTTGTTCCTAATCCAAAATTATGGTTTGTTGGCAAGAAAAATTCAGGAGACTATCATAACAAAATCAGCTACCTCACATTTACAGAGTGGTTTAAGTGGATAAGCTAATTCCGAATTTAAAACCTGGGAGGGTTATTGTCATGAACAATGCACCTTATCATAGTGTAAAAAAAGAAAAGATTCCTACCGATGTCTCAAAGTAAAGATGACATAATCGAGTGGTTACAATCAAGAGGAATTCAATATAACAGCAATATGCACAAGTACTGCTCCAATTAGTAAAAATTCATAAACCACGTTTTCCTATTTACGAGATAGATGAAATTGCAAAAGTACACGGTCATAGGGTTCTCGGCTTCCTCCTTACCATTGTCACTTTAACCCTATTGAAATGATTTGGGCACAAATAAAAGGGTACGTAGCTTTAAACAAGAAGAATTTTAAAATGCCTGAAGTGATAAAATTAACAGAAGAAAAAATGAATACTATTTCTTCTGTGGATTGGGATAAAAGTTGTAAAGCATACAGAGAAGGTGATGAAGTCTCAAGCTCAACTGGATGGCGTAATTGAAGAAAGAGTTGAACAAATGATCATTTCAATTAGCAGTAGTAGCAGTAGTGAGTGGGAAGAATCTGATTCTTCACAAGACGGACATTCTGCCAATGAGCAAATGGAAGGCGTCTTTCCTCTTCCATAGCTTTTTGTTTTTAATTTTTTTTACAGAACTGTATTCTCCACCCATAAATTATTACTAATCCATACAAAAACAGTTAAATAATTAATTATTTTTTTCACTTTGAAAACTGTTTGGAATTCAGAACTTATGACCCTTTCATTTCGTTTTTGGTACTTCTTCTTTTAAACATTTTTCTGTAATAAATGTTTTTAAAAATCTATTCTTTATGCTGATGATACCAGTATAATTATAAAAGGTACAGACCCAGAAAAACTAAAACGAGATGGCTCTGTTACTATTAAAGTATTATCCGATTGGTTAATGGCTAAAATGAACGTTTCAAAAACAAACATTCTAAATTTCAGTAAACATTGCTCATATTCTTCAGGAGTGATCTCATTTAATAATCATGACCTCATAGCAGTCGCCATGATAAAGTTATTATGATTGATTGTGGACAAAAGGTTCAGTCATATTGAAGAATTGAGTAAGAAGCTAAAATTGCTTTGCTTCTTATGGAGAGGCTCTGAGATAAATAATTATTCCAAAAGAAATATATAGATTTTTAAAACTGTATCCTTTACTTTAACCCACTTTGCGCAATGAAAGCGTTAACATGAGCCACATGTTGGTTAGAGTAACCGAGCCACATGCTGGTTAGAGTACCGAGCCACATGTTGGATAGAGTAACCGAGCCACATGCCGGTTAGAGTAACCGAGCCATATGCTGGTTAGAGTAACCGAGCCACATGCTGGTTAGAGTACCCAAGCCACATGCAGGTTAGAGTAACCAAGCCACATGCTGGTTAGAGTAACCGAGCCACATGCCGGTTAGAGTAACCGAGCCACATGTTGGTTAGAGTAACCGAGCCACATGCTGGTTAGAGTACCGAGCCACATGCTGGGTAGAGTACCGAGCCACATGTTGGTTAGAGTAACCGAGCCACATGCTGGTTAGAGTACCGAGCCACATGCCGGTTAGAGTACCCAGCCACATGCCGGTTAGAGTAAACGAGCCACATGCTGGTTATAGTAACCGAGCCACATGCTGGTTAGAGTAACCGAGCCACATGCTGGTTAGAGTAACCGAGCCACATGCCGGTTAGAGTAACCGAGCCACATGCTGGTTAGAGTAACCGAGCCACATGCCGGTTAGAGTAACCGAGCCACATGCCGGTTAGAGTAACCGAGCCACATGCCGGTTAGAGTAACCGAGCCACATGCCGGTTAGAGTAACCGAGCCACATGCTGGTTAGAGTAACCGAGCCACATGCAGGTTAGAGTAACCGAGCCACATGCCGGTTAGAGTAACCGAGCCACATGCTGGTTAGAGTAACCGAGCCACATGCTGGTTAGAGTAACCGAGCCACATGCTGGTTAGAGTACCGAGCCACATGTCCGTTAGAGTAACCAAGCCACATGCTGGTTAGAGTACCCAAGCCACATGTCGGTTAGAGTAACCAAGCCACATGCTGGTTGAGTAACCGAGCCATATGCTGGTTAGAGTAACCGAGCCACATGCTGGTTAGAGTAACCGAGCCACATGCTGGTTAGAGTAACCGAGCCACATGCTGGTTAGAGTAACCGAGCCACATGCTGGTTAGAGTACCGAGCCACATGCTGGTTAGAGTAACCGAGCCACATGCTGGTTAGAGTAACCGAGCCACATGCCGGTTAGAGTAACCGAGCCACATGTTGGATAGAGTAACCGAGCCACATGCCGGTTAGAGTAACCGAGCCACATGCTGGTTAGAGTAACCGAGCCACATGCTGGTTAGAGTAACCGAGCCACATGCTGGTTAGAGTAACCGAGCCACATGCTGGTTAGAGTAACCGAGCCACATGCTGGTTAGAGTAACCGAGCCACATGCTGGTTAGAGTAACCGAGCCACATGCCGGTTAGAGTAACCGAGCCACATGCTGGTTAGAGTAACCGAGCCACATGCTGGTTAGAGTAACCGAGCCACATGCGGGTTAGAGTAACCGAGCCACATGCCGGTTAGAGTAACCGAGCCACATGCCGGTTAGAGTAACCGAGCCACATGCCGGTTAGAGTAACCGAGCCACATGCCGGTTAGAGTAACCGAGCCACATGCCGGTTAGAGTAACCGAGCCACATGCTGGTTAGAGTAACCGAGCCACATGCTGGTTAGAGTAACCGAGCCACATGCCGGTTAGAGTAACCGAGCCACATGCTGGTTAGAGTAACCGAGCCACATGCTGGTTAGAGTAACCGAGCCACATGCTGGTTAGAGTAACCGAGCCACATGCTGGTTAGAGTAACCGAGCCACATGCTGGTTAGAGTAACCGAGCCACATGCTGGTTAGAGTAACCGAGCCACATGCCGGTTAGAGTAACCGAGCCACATGCTGGTTAGAGTAACCGAGCCACATGCTGGTTAGAGTAACCGAGCCACCAATTTATAGAGTCTCCTGAGGACAAATTCCATCACTAGCAACACAACTCATCTTTATGCAAATAAGTAAAACTTCACTAAATGCACATCCTTACATACAAAATCAACTTCCGTAATTAACTACTATAGTTTAAGAATTGACTAAACTATTGTGAGCTATCAGATGACAAATTTAAATACAAAAAAAATAAATGAAAAAACTGTATACCCTTACCTTCTGTTTCTTTAATGTCAAAAATCCTTTTAATGTTTGAGAGTGATATGAGCTTAATGTGCTTGTATGGTTTTCCATTAGCCTGCAACTTGCCGCCAGCTCCTGTATTGGGGCTCTTGAGCGAGTTAAAAGCTTTAGACCTCTTCTTGCACACCTGCAATACAGTTTATACACAAATATAAAGCTAGCTCCTTCCAGAATGTCACATCAACAAATAAATAGTCAATCACAAAGACAACAGTACCTTTAAAAGAAATGTCGAATGCATATATATGATGACTGCCTAGCTATAGCTAACTGGATAAGAACAGCTATTGTACTATAAACACAATTTATGACAAATCTGTACGTGATGGAAGAATGCTGAGATCTCTTTCGTCTTCACCACACCAAAAAATGTTTATGATCAGCCAAAATTGTCGAATGAAATTTATGGAGTAGAATTATGCTGTGTAATTATAATTTATATAATAATGTAGTACTAAATAAGTAAAGATTAAAGAGGTTACCTCAAGAACATCGGTGAATAGATAGAGGACTAGAGAATCTCCCCTCCCGCTCAATCCATCGGTCAGCTCTGTCACCTCGCAACGGTTGATGAATGATCTGTGCGAAGAGACCAAGTGAGCCTGAAACACAACACAAACATTTCATCTCAACTACCTACAGCAAATATAAATAGTGCCAAATGAGATTTAATTGAACAAGGAATTGATATAATTTAATAAACATGTTATTTAATAATGTCTATTTATACAACCAGAGCTAATTCGGACCAAGTCACCAATCTTCTATAAACAGGATTTATTATGTGAGCTGGCCTTAAATAAATTCTAGGCTTACTAAGTCCATTCCTAATGGCCAGGTGGGAATGGAACCCACGACTCTAGGCTAACTAAGTCCATTCCTTTTGGGCAGGTGGGAATGGAACCCACGACTCTAGGCTTACTAAGTCCATTCCTTTTGGGCAGGTGGGAATGGAATCCACAGCTCTAGGCTTACTAAGTCCATTCTTAATGGCCAGGTGGGAATGGAACCCACAGCTCTAGGCTTACTAAGTCCATTTCTAATGGGAGGTGGGAATGGAATCCACAGCTCTAGGCTTACTAAGTCCATTCCTAATGGGAGGTGGGAATGGAACCCACAGCTCTAGGCTTACTAAGTCCATTCCTAATGGATAGGTGGGAATGGAACCCACGACTCCAGGCTTACTATGTCCATTCCTAATGGGAGGTGGGAATGGAACCCACAGCTCTAGGCTTACTAAGTCCATTCCTAATGGATAGGTGGGAAAGGAACCCACAGCTCTAGGCTTACTAAGTCCATTCCTAATGGGAGGTGGGAATGGAACCCACAGCTCTAGGCTTACTAAGTCCATTTCTAATGGGAGGTGGGAATGGAACCCACAGCTCTAGGCTTACTAAGTCCATTTCTAATGGGAGGTGGGAATGGAATCCACAGCTCTAGGTTTACTAAGTCCATTTCTAATGGATAGGTGGGAAAGGAACCCACAGCTCTAGGCTTACTAAGTCCATTTCTAATGGGAGGTGGGAATGGAATCCACAGCTCTAGGCTTACTAAGTCCATTTCTAATGGGAGGTGGGAATGGAATCCACAGCTCTAGGCTTACTAAGTCCATTCCTAATGGGAGGTGGGAATGGAATCCACAGCTCTAGGTTTACTAAGTCCATTTCTAATGGGAGGTGGGAATGGAATCCACAGCTCTAGGCTTACTAAGTCCATTCCTAATGGATAGGTGGGAAAGGAACCCACAGCTCTAGGCTTACTAAGTCCATTCCTAATGGGAGGTGGGAATGGAATCCACAGCTCTAGGCTTACTAAGTCCATTTCTAATGGGAGGTGGGAATGGAATCCACAGCTCTAGGCTTACTAAGTCCATTTCTAATGGGAGGTGGGAATGGAACCCACAACTCTAGGCTTACTAAGTCCATTCCTAATGGGAGGTGGGAATGGAATCCACAGCTCTAGGCTTACTAAGTCCATTCCTAATGGGAGGTGGGAATGGAACCCACAGCTCTAGGCTTACTAAGTCCATTCCTAATGGATAGGTGGGAAAGGAACCCACAGCTCTAGGCTTACTAAGTCCATTCCTAATGGATAGGTGGGAAAGGAACCCACAACTCTAGGCTTACTAAGTCCATTCCTAATGGCCAGGTGGGAATGGAACCCACGACTCTAGGCTTACTAAGTCCATTCCTAATGGGAGGTGGGAATGGAATCCACAGCTCTAGGCTTACTAAGTCCATTTCTAATGGGAGGTGGGAATGGAACCCACAACTCTAGGCTTACTAAGTCCATTCCTAATGGCCAGGTGGGAATGGAACCCACAGCTCTAGGCTTACTAAGTCCATTCCTAATGGATAGGTGGGAATGGAACCCACGACTCTAGGCTTACTAAGTCCATTTCTAATGGCCACTCTAGGTTTACAATGTGAGATTAAGGTTAACGCTTTAACTCAGATGGCTAACCCTCAGGTGAATAGCTCACTATTAAATATAACATTATATTTGCAATAATATTGATTCTATAGAATGTTTAGAAAATGGTCCCCTCTAAACTCCCCTTCCATTTCAGTAGTCCGAATTTTGGAATTGAATGAGTTCCTAAGGCCATTTAACCAAAGAGTGCACTAAACCTGAAACTACCCCTTCTCTGTGCCTATTTTGGAAACGACTATCATGCAAACGATCAAAACTGTGAAAGCAGAATAAAACAACAGGAGATAAGTATGAAGTTGGAGATGACAGGAAGCAGAGCCAAATCAAAATGTCGATTACAATGAATACAAGTTGGCTCCCGTTCCCCAGACCAACACACACTCAACCCTCCACAAACAACCTACACGACTATCAAGCTTCATTATCGGAATTAAAAGTCTTATTAGTATGTTAGATATTCAATGACTTCTAACAACATTTTCAAAAACAATAAATAAATTAAAATCGGCCCAGAGACCAATAGATAAACTGCATGTATAATTGAAGGAGTAATGGAATATTCGATTAGAAATATGGCCCATAAGCAAACAATTAAATCTAGCCCTATTAATAGTATTTTCTGAGACGCCTGTTCTATTAGAAACAAAATACTCGAATTTAAATATTTTCTAAAAAACAATAAAGTACAGCTCACTGGCCTTTGCAAAATTGAACTCGATGTAAATGGAAATATATAGATTCCAAACTTGCAAATCTATAACAAGGGCAGCAACTGCAACTGGGATGGATGGAGCAGTGAGTATAATTAGAAACAATATATACCACACTCACATTAAAGTACCAAACTTATCTAACATAGAAAAATAAAGACCAAAACTTCAATTGCCACTTAGCTCAAATAAATTGCAGAACTAAATAGTGGGACCTTCATAAAGTTTTTAAAAACAAATAAAAAATGTATCTCCCCCTTATCACAATAAAACTGAAATAAGCCCAGAGGGTAAGGCTAATCTTATCGCTAATTATTTTGAGTCCGCACACAAGCAAAATTTAAACCTTATTAGTAAATATATGGCGAACAAAATTGTGAAAGACTCAAAAAAAATCCTAAATGATATCATATCTAGGAGTAGTCCTAAAGAAGCCTTAACAAACCTACTCTGCAGTGTACAAAATAATTAAAAAATCAAAACTCCTAGAATCACCAGGAGATGACAGGATTAAAAATATCCACCTTAAGAATTTATGACCTGAAGGCATCAATTGCGTTCAAGAAATAGCTAACTCCGTTTTAACCCTAGGCTATTTCTCTAAAAACTGGAAACATGCAGTGATAAAAGCTACATGCAAACCAGGAAAGAATCCACATGAAGCTCAGAACTTCAAGCCCATCAGTCTTCTATGCACAATTGAAAAAACCATAGAAAAAAGAAGAAAAAAATGAAAAAAACACCTAACCCAAAACAACATTATACAAAATGAACAGTTTAGTTTCACAAGTAAACACAGCACAACTAAACAATTAGCAAGACTAATAGACGCCATTACCGAAGGCTATAATAATAAAAAACATACAGGACTCTTGGTACTAGACATTGAGAAAGCGTTTGATACAGTCTGGCACGAAGGGCTTATATACAAACTAAATGAATTAAAGTTCCCCCCTTATTTGATAAAATTTATAAGCTCATATATCACCAATAGAACATTTTGTGTCAAAATAAATAACTCCTATTCATCGACCAAAAAAAATGGAGGTGAGCCTACCTCAAGGATCGGCACTAAGTGCACTTCTCTTTATTATTTATATCAACGACATTCCTAAAAATAAAAACACCATTTTATCCCTTTTTGCAGACGGTAGACGTCTTCCTACAGAATAGATACAATAATAAATAGACTACATAGTAGGTTCAAGAAATTATTATTTTACTAAGTGGAAGATCAAAGTCAACAATTGAAACTCAAGCTATTATTTTTACAAAAAGAAGACCGAAAATTGCAGAGCAATCAAACTTTGGCAATAATCCTATATCATGGTCGAAATATATTAAATATTTAGGCATAACGTTAAAACAAAGGATTAACATTAACAGAACACATAAATAAAACGTGATAAAGCTAACAAAGTGATTTCCCAGACTTAGTCATACTTTAATCGTAAATCGAAACTTGGCCCTGTGAATAAACTAATGTTATACAAAGCCAGCATTAGATCAGTATTAACATATGCTTGCCTCATATCAAGCTAAATATCCAATACTAATTTAAGAAAGCTACAAATATTTCAAAACAAATGCCTGAGAATTTTATATAATCTCCCTTATCATACAAGAAGAAAATTACATCAAATTTCCAAGTTACCAATGATAAAGACATATATCTGTAAGCTGCCCACTAACTTATCCTACTCTTGTAAACAGAAAAATAACCGACTCATCAATGAAATAGGTAATTATAAGAAACAAAGCACTCCAAGGTACGTCCACAAACAAACTAAGGACTAAGCTAATACTTCAAAAAAGATTGAACTAAGGCCCAGGAGCTAGACTAAAGACATGTAAACACCCTTATCTTAGTTCCTATTTTTCCTCCAATCTATTTACATATATACTAGCTGCGCCCTGCGTCTGTTTCTAAAAATGGTAATATAGCTTATAGTCAAAAATACTGAGTTTTGTTGGTTTTTTTGTTCAAATCATTCGTGTCCTATAATGTTGTTGACTCCTATAGTTTTTCGTGTATACCTCATTTATATTTCATTATACGGCAAAAGTGCATATAACAAAAGTTACTTTAAATAACAAAAAAAAAAACAACTTTTGAAATATACATGTTTGCCGAAAAATGAATAGGTTACGAAATATCGTGATTTTATATTTCCCACCGCCCTTATAACCTCCACTCCTGTTCGTACCGCAAAGTTTTAATATAGCTTATAATCAGGGAGGTGTTAAAACCAAATCGTTCATTTCCAAGTTTCATTTAGTTCGGTTGAGTCTTTTGTGCCATATAAAATTGTTGACTCCCACTATAGTTTTTAGTGTATAACTCATTTATACTTCGGTATATGACAAAAGTGTATATTACAAAAGTTACTCTAAATAACAAAATAAACAACTTCTGTTATGTGCATAATTGCCGAAAAACCAATAGGAAACGAAATATCGCTATTTTTAATTTCAGGCCTCCGTTATAACCCCCACTCCGCTTCGTCTCAGAGGACATTAATACAGCCAAAAACCATACCAAGTTTCATAAAATTCGGTTGAGCCGTTTATGCGTGAAAAGGTAACAAACAAATAAACAAACAGACACCAAAGGACCAAAATGCAGTTATGGTGTCTATGACATGTGAAACGAATGTTATTGTGAAATTTTGAGAAAAAAATCAATCTACAGACAGAGGTTACAATTATATATATATATATCAAATTTGAATGGACCTCATTTTTGTTATCTCCTAGGTGGTATCTATGGTCATTTGAAGACATTTTTCAAAAATCCTATTATATGAGTAAAACCTCAATATCTGATTTCCTCTAAGGAAAATGTGCAAAAATGTAGACTCTCATCACTTGTGTACAAATATTATTATTATTTATTTATTAACGTCCACTTTTTGCAACTTAGGCTAATCGGGACGGGTTATCTACAGGTTGTGTACAAATAACCAGGCTGAAAAAGGGGCAATACTTAATAATTTATCATAATACATTCTAATGTCACAAATCACGATTCTATTGCCATTTTTAGAGAGAGTAGAATAATAATGGAAGCACTGACAAATTATATAACAATCAAGGAAGAGATTAGACAACAACTTTCATTATTACAAGAGAGCAACATCACTATTCATTTCCAATGAATTGAATGACGAATGGGGGAAAGAAACAGATGATACTACAAAATCTGTTCTAAAGCGGCCCTTACACGGTCATTAATAATGACATTACCAGTAATGACATTTTTTGCTAATGCACTTCATTCCAGATTATCATTACTGTAAAAACCTTACACAATCATTTTTATTGTCATTACTTTCCTTCAGTACAGTGGTGGTCTCTGTCAAAGCAAGACGTATAAAATAAAATGGATCCACACAAAACCGCTTGTATTGCTATAATTTTGGCTTTAGCTACAAAACGGCGAGTAAAACGTAAACGTTGAATGAAGGAGTGGTTAAAAAAACGTGAACAATATTCTCATATTTTGTTATTGAATGAAATTAGAGACACCGAGCCAGAGGACTAAAAAAACTATTTCCGTATGAATGACATGATAAACTGCTGAAATTAGTTACACCTTTTTTATTAAGAAAAAATACTATGAGACAGTGTTTGCCGGTGAAGGAAAGACTAGCAGTTACATTACGATACCTTGCTACAGGGAGAAACTTTGAAGATCTCAAGTTTTCAGCAGTTATGTCACCATCGTCAGTAAGCGCTGCTATTATTGAAACGTGTGAGGTGCTTATCTATGTTCTGCAAGATTACTTGAAGGTAAGTACTCTTCCGCCATTTTCCGTGTTGTAAATCAGTGTCAAACCAGGGAGAGCTTATAAAAAACATTTTAATAATGCTTGGGACATGTAGGGGAAAAAACTTTTTAGGAACCTTTCCGGATTTGACAAGGACTTACCACCCAATTTTTATCAAAATCGGATATCTGGTGAAGAAACAAGATACAGACAAATAGCTTTTCAATAATTAATAAATTTTTATTTACAAAGATATGTGAACAAAAATGAAACAATCATATTACACAAAATTATTAATGAATGAAATTAATAAATTTGAATTAATTAAAAAAAAAACTGATCATTCGTATCCGGAAAAAAAGTTTACCAATCTTCGCAATTTCGTGTGGTAGACTGAGTAATGATGCTGCACACCTTACACTATCATTATTAATGACAGTATCCCCTCCCGTCTACAGTAATGATGTGCCGAGATCAGAAAATCCGGATTCGCATCATTCCCCCTCGTCATTCCAACTTTGTCGACGTTACACGATCAGTATTAATGTCATTCTGATAAAGTAATGTCATTATTAATGACCGTGTAAGAGCCGCTTAATAATCCTCAAATTGTAGAATGTTACTACAAAAAAAAGCCCATCACGCAGGGGCTGTGTAAACTAAACAGATTTCCCACGTGAAGTTATACAATAGAGAAATCTGCCTAATAATAACAGTAATAGTAACGAGTCTCTAAACCAATTCACGAGGGACGAACAGTTACGAAATGGCTCAACTAGCTTTCGGCGGAAAGTCCCGAACTTAGCCGACTTTGGCGCCCACACACAGAATACAATTGCAAATATCTCGGTTAATATTCAAGATAGAGAATAAATGTATAGAACATTATTTATAGTAAATTTAATTTGCAATAAGATTGATTCCTATACTAATTTTCGATCCGAAGCATAATAACGGAGATATTTCGAGTTTTCAAAAATCCCCCCTCCCACTGGTCCGATTTCAGCAGTTAACGAACTTGATCTTTCTTTTTACATAAAACGATTAAATACCGAGTTTGGTACCGATCAAATCAAAAGTGCGACCGCTAGTATATATAAATATATATATATATATATATATATATATATATATATTGTTACGTTTTTTACTACCAAAACCAGTAATAAGCGTTTTTAATAAGAGTTCTTTTGGATTGCAAAATTAAATACTCGGAAGTTTCACAGTTTTTATCACTGCACAATTTATTTCACAACGCACAATACACTTGGTAATTGTTCTTAATTACTACTCACAGTATAGACTGATAGCGTCACTGTTCTTCAGATTACACAGTCCAACAATTCACTCACGGTCACTGAAATTCACAACAAGACGGCACTGCACTGTCCTTTACTTCGCGGCACTGCACTGTCCTTTACTTCGCGGCACTGCACTGTCCTTTACTTCACGGCACTGCACTGTCCTTTACTTCGCGGCACTGCACTGTCTTAAACACGGCACTAAACTGTTACTTACAGTCACGGCACAACACTGTTCTTCTTCTAAAAACACTTTACCGCACTGCACTAAGTCGCACTGTAGCACTGATGTGACCATCAAGATCGCTGAGCATAAAACTGACTGCTCGCGGCTGGCCGTTCTTATATAGGTTGTCGGCATACATCAAAGGGGAATTGTCTGGTTCCTTCGACGCTGGGCTGGACGAGTCTATAAGGAGCTAGAACTTTCTGTCGGCTTCTTTGATCTACGTCACACTTTCCAAATACGCGACTCTCTCTCTCTCTCTCTCCTATCTCCCTCTCCTCCCTCCCTCCCCCTCTCTCTCCCCCTCCCTCCCTCCCTCTCTCTCTCTCTCCCCCTCTCCCTCTCTCTCTCCCCCTCTCCCTCCCTCCCTCTCATAGCTCAATAGCTGATTTCCCTTCAGGGAAATCTGCTAAAACTCACTTAACCCATTGAGTGGCTGGCTCATTTGCGAGGGGGAAATTGTGTGTAGGTTAAAGAGAGGTGTACGCCACCCAGAGAAACATGGGCTGGCCCAACTCTCTCATTTTTTTTTATTTGAATACATGTTCCATTGCCACATGGCATATTACATGTATGATTATGCTTAAATACATTATTATTTTACAATATATACACGTTAATCAACCATCCAATCAATTATAATATTAGAAAAAAAATAATAATAAAATAAAATATTATAACTAAGATAATTACAAATAAAATTAATAAATGAAATGAAAAATAAATAAATCCATTAAAAAAAAAAACCAAAAAAAATCAATTAAAGTTAAACTCAGCTGATGTTTAATTTGCGAGTCTATGTAAGGTAAATATATTGAATTATAATTCCCATTCCTCACAATCAACTTTACATTCTAATGCATTTTTGCTACATCCATATCTATACTTTTGGTAAACTTTTATAAGTTCTTTATTATATTTAAATATAATATGAGGTGGTTCTGGCCAATTACCTCCTTTTAGAATTATGTTCACTATTAAATTTGATCTATTTTGATTAAATGTTGAACAGTCATAAAGTATATGTAAAAACGTTTGTGTTGTCTGAGTCGCAAGTACATTTATCATCGTCTTGAATTTTAAATCTAGTTAAATAATGTCCTGCCTGTCCATGTCCCAGTAGAAATGTGTGCATTTGTGATGGCGACTCTCGATCGTGTTGTAGTTGTGAGTTATATTTGGTATGTATTGATGTAAGCTGTAAGATTTGTTACCATTCTCTGTTCAACTTATGCATCGTGTCAGTACGGAAGTCTATTATAATGTATGAGAGTGGTACGAGAGAGAATTCTGGGATTATTTTTGTATCTCGAGCTGCTTTCTTTGCTAACGTGTCAGCTTGTTCGTTTCCAATATTTCCTGAATGGGCTTTTATCCAGTCTATGTGTATGTGTAGATTTGTAAACTGTACAAGTTTCATGGCTGACATTATTTAAAGCATACTCAATTATTTATTTTATATTATTATTTCCATTATATATTTCAAAAATGTTGACATAAGACCATCTTCACATTTTTTATTTTATTTTTCATTTCTATAAAACTAGACTTCAATTGTATTTGTATTAATCAATGTTTGTAAATAAATTAAATATTTGTGATGTCCTGTGCTGTACAGGACACAAAGTAAAAAAACTCCCTCGTTAAAAGAATTACTTCAAACAGGAAATAAATAATACCTAGCCGTATATGTATCAGAAAGTTTCTGCCGACTTTCAGGGAAAATATCAAGAATACTATTGACCAATTTTAATCTATAATATAACTACCGTTTTGTTTGATAACCAATTCCATTATTTTTGGGAAGTTTCATAATTGCATTGTCATTAAACGCCCTAGAGTTATTCCCAAAAAACTGATGCATGTGCTTTTTACAGTCCTCTAGAGAATTAAAATTCTTTCCATTAAGGGAAGTTTGGAGGGAGCTGAATGAATGATAGTAAAAGGAAAAATACAAATGATGGAGATAGAGATGTTAATTTAAAACTGTCCCAGACATACACTCGGAGCAAATAGACATAAATGAGCCAGAAGATTAATGCTAAATCTACTCCTATTATTTTGTAAGAAACTAGCTGTAGGTTAGTCGAGCGTATGAGCGGAGCAGCAAGAATATTACTAGAAATAACATACATACCGGGCAATTGTCAATATCGTTGAATATGTCAAACATGACGACCTGGCCTTCAGTCTTCCTTTTGTCTTCGTTGATATGGGTCATAACTTCACGGATGGAGCTGATGGCTCGCTCAAGGGCGATGTGGTCGGGATTACTCTTGCTCGTATGCTTGAGGATATCTGCAAAAGATAAATACACATCATGATATATTGTACGCCTCATTACATTATTATTTAGCAATGCCAACCCAATCCTCCTCTCCCCTTCAACATCATACTATCGATTCCTCATCATGAAAAAGTCCGTCACGCAGGGGCTGCGTAAACTAAGCAGATTTCCCATGTGAAGTTATACAATAGAAAAATTTCACGAGAGCCGAGCAATCGAGGAAACGGCCCAACTAGCTTTTGACAGGAAAGTCACTCTCATCCGTTAGCTGCCCAGATTTAATAAAAATGCACAATTTTTCGATCCGACGTATAGTAACGGAGATATTTCTAATTTTCGAAAATCCTCCCGTCTAAACCCCCCCTCCCACTGGTCCGATTTCAGCCGTTAACGAACTTGATCTTTCTTTTTACATAAAACGACTGAATATCGAGTTTGGTAACTGTATGCGAAATTTAAGTGGACTGTATACTTAACAAATGCTGGTTCCGATGTAAACCGACTGCATATGCCTGACGTAGGGAAAATAACAAATAGTCACTGTATAAGCACTAGAGCTCAACTGCCTGTCTGCTAATCTTGTCCGGCAGGGGCGCCACCTGTTGTCTTCTCGATCTAGGAGCTCCCGTAACTTCAAAACCGGACGTACAATTACCAAACATACCGCCAGCCTTGGGATTATCTTATTATAATCCCAACAAGATGCAATAAGTAAAATAAACAAAGGGGTTCACTTTATTGTTTGTAGCTGGTTGCGATAGGAACTACATAACTAAACATAATCACTAAAATACGATACTTCAATGGCTTAGAATAAGGAAGGATAAGGTAATGAAACCGCGGCACCCTCACCTTGCAGGGGGCTGTCAGCAAGGACTTAGGACGTAGTAAAGAGGCCCATGGAAAGGGATCAGACCATTGAAATAAAGAAACTATTAACTAATTATTATCTTAATAACGAACAATGAAATAAACTAAACAAAGAACAAAGAATTAAACAATCAAACATCTGGTTGGGCTACTGTCCAACTAATGAGCAAATAAACAACAAACTTCTAATTAATAAGGAACAAAACAAACTTCAGCTGCAGCAATGTGTTGCCCACTTTCAACTCTACCACTCTAACAACTGAGTCTGTACCGGGAAACACTCTCACGACTTTACCTAGTGGCCAATTCATCGGAGAAGTGTTCTCGTTCTTTATTAGCACTAGGACTTCTGGTGACAAATTTGGTACTTCGTTGTACCAATTCGTCTTTTTTGAAATCGAATTCAAATAGTCATTCTTCCATTTCGACCAAAATTGCTGTGCTAAACTGCGTACCAATTGCCATCTATTCAAGACTCCTTCCTTGACATCCAGGAGGTTATGTTCTGGCGGCGAAATTAGTGGACCACCAACTAAAAAATGGCCTGGTGTCAGAACATCGGACTCCATAGGAGATGAAGACAATGGTGTTAGCGGTCTGGAATTCAAGACAGCTTCAATTCGATGCATTAGTGTGTTGATCTCTTCATAGGTTAGGCATCTATTGCCGATTATCTTGGTCAGGTGACTTTTGGCCGATTTAACAGCCGCTTCCCAGAGGCCACCCATTGAAGGCACTCCAGGGCTGTTGAAATGCCACCTAATGTCCTTCTTGGCAAGCGCTGTTTCAAGCTCAGAACAGTTGAGGCATCCTGTAAGCTCACGGAAATATCGTGAAGCACCCTTAAAGTTTGTTCCACAATCTGAGTAGACATCACTTGGGAATCCTCTCCGGGCACAAAACCTATCAAAAGCATCGAGAAAGGCCGGAGTAGATAATTCCGTTACTATCTCAAAATGTGTTGCCTTGACACAAAAACAACCAAATAACCTTTGATAATTTTGGCACCTTTACGCTTGTGCTCCTTAATAGAGAATGGATCAGCACAATCAATTCCGACGTGAGAGAATACTCTGGACTGAACCACTCTAGGCTCTGGCAACTGCCCCATTTGTGGTTGCAGAAAAGCAGCCCTGTACCTAGTGCACGTGAGAAAGAAACTAGCAACTCTGTGAGCGAAAAAAATCATTAAATTACAAGGTCGCACCTTAAGCCATGACAAAACAATAGTAGAGTCACACCAGGCGTAAACTGCTATAGCTTTGTTTAAGGAACTTAGGGCTGAGTGTACACTCACAATTAAGTCCTTTAATAGCATAGCGCCAAGTAACTCCAATTTAGGCATTGTAATTGTTTTCACAGGAGCCAATCTAGTCTTAGAGGCAAGCAGGCGTACTTCGCCATGCTGATCTAAGCTCCCAATTCGAGCATAGACAACTGCTGAGTAGCCGAGTTCGCTGGCATCACAAAATCCAAGCAGATTTATTGAACCCACGCTATTGGCATCAACACCCACAAATCTTGGGATTGTGACGTTCGACAACAAATATAGATTATTGACACAATGCAACCATTTGCTAAGAATATGTTCCTCTATAGGATTATCCCAGTCGTAGTCCATTATCCACAAGGATTGGAAGAAGGACTTCATGAAAAAAACAACAGGAGCAACAAAACCCATGGGATCAAATACCTTAGCGGTTACGGATAAGACAATTCTCTTAGTCACCACTCTTCGAGGTGCAACTGAGGAAATGTGGAACGACAAAAAATCAAGATTAGAATCCCAATGAATTCCGAGAATTTTCACTGAATTGTCTTGTTTTGGATCAAGAATTATGTTAGTTTCTTTAAGCTCCTCAGGAATCGAATCTAAGACTACAGGAACACTGGAGACCCATTTTCTCACCAAAAATCCGCCAGCCTTGAGCATACTGATGACTTCATCCACAAGTTCTCTCGCCTCTTCTATTGAGCTGGCACCGCTGAGGAGGTCATCAACGAAAAAATCCCTTGGAACAACTTTTGCAGCAAGGGGATACTTATGTCCCTCATCCAAAGCATTCTGGACTAAAGACCGCAGAGCGATGAATGCAGCTGAGGTTAAACCATAAGTATTGGTGACTAACTCATAATCCTCTATCGGGTCCCCTGGGTGAAACCTGAACAAAATATGTTGATACGATCGATGTTCAGAGATGATATTCACCATACGATACATCTTGGCAATTTCTCCCAACTAAGCCACACGGTGAAATCTGAAACGTAGCAGAATATCAAATATGTTCTGTTGCAAAGCAGGACCTTTCAGCAAACAACAATTAAGACTCAACCCAGAAGTAGTTGGTGCACTACCGTCAAACACAACTCGACATTGAGTGGTTGTAGAGTCTTTGTAAACAGCTAAATGAGGAATATAACCCATCCCACTTCCTAATGCCACTTTCTGCATATGACCCATCCTTATGTACTCATTCATAAATGCATTGTAATCCTTTCTCATATCTGGAGATCTAGATAAAGCCTTTTCTAAAACGAGCAACCTTTTCTTTGCATTAATGAACGAATCACCTAGGTTGTCTATATTAGGTTTACACAAAATGGGAGAGTTATATCTACCTTCGGGGGTACGAAAATACAATTCTTTGTATTGGTCTTCAGCCAATTGCTCTTCTTCACTCAAGAGGTTAACTTTACTTTGAGAAACTACACTTTCACACTGCCAAAATTTAGAAACCAATTTATTGAGATTAGAATCATTGGTTTTCTTCATCAGAAAGTTGCAGAATAAAGAACTATTTGTGTCACCAGGGACTTTACCAGTGACTACATAACCAAAAACTGTCGGGTAGGCCGCAGCTGAACCGACTCTAATAATAGGACCATCCTTTATGATCTCATAATAGAAGATTCAACTAATACGTCGCTTAAGTCCAAATCTTTAAATTGCATTTTTATTGAACTAGGTAGTTTGCTTGGTGGTGGGACAGAAGCAATTCTATGCACAACAATAGCTTCGGTATTAAAACTGTACTCGGTGTTACCCACAGCCGATAAACAAATTGTGGTCACATAACTACCAGTATTTAATTTTGAACCACCAACTCCATAGCAAGTATCAGAGCAATACCTCTTAGACAAACCTAATTCTCTAAATAATCTATTAGTTATAAATGACACTTGAGACCCTGAGTCTATAAGGGCTCTAGCCTTTATACTGTTTCCAAATTTATTTTTTATATTGACTATAGCAGTGCTGAGCAGAACTGAAGCATTAGATTTGCTAGCAGAGCAAGCTACTATGTTTTCACTGTTACTTTCATTGTTATCACTATCTTTTGTATTACTTTTTAAACATAACAAAATATTATGCTTTCCCTTACAAGAGCATAATTTATTACTTTTGCACTGTTTTAGAAAATGTCCAGAAAAAAGGCACAAAATGCACAATTTCTTTTCTCTTACAAATTTAAATCGATTAGGTATTTCCATACTAAGAAATTTAGCACAATTAAATATTTTATGTTTGCCTTTACAGCAGTGACAAGGGGTTTCATTTGTTCTGATAGATACTGAAGTCAAAACATTCTTATTTGAACTAAATCTATTATTACTGCTAATGGACTTATTATGTTTGAGGTTACTGGTTTTCAAAATATTAACAAATTGTAATGAGAATTTAATGAAAGAAGAAGCTGACTATGTTCATGTTCAAATTGCTGTAATGTTTTAGAATCAACTAATTTCATAGCCAAATAAAACAAAATGAATTCTGCTAAGTCATCAATAGGCATTTTCTTCAAAGCAGTTACATTTTCATTGAAAGAATAGACGAATGTTTCTAGACTTTTAATATCATCAGATTTAACGGGCTTATGATTGCTAATGTTGTCTAGAAATCTAAATGCTAAAAGTCTATTATGATTGTAATGATTAACAAAGGTGCTATATGCTATTTCAAAATTATCAGAATCGAATGGAATTCCTTTAATTAAATTTAATGCTTGACCAGACAATGAATTTAGAAAGTAATGATATTTTTCAATAGCACACAAGTTATTATTTTTATAGATCAATGCATTGAACAGATCAAAATAGGTAGAGAATTCTTCCAAGCTCCCCGAGAAATTAGGGATTTTAATGGGAGACAACTTTGGACTTAGAAACCTTAATGTCATCATGAAGATCATCAAATTTCTTTGATAGCCCAGATAGATCTTGCAACCTGCTGGTAGAAATACCTAACTTGTCTGTTGACACAACATTAGGCTTCATCTCATTACTCAAGTCAAACAATACATTTAAACTATTTATAACTTCTTGCCTTCTGGCAATATTTAGTTTTAGTTTCGTTTTTTCTCTTTCAAAGGACATATTAGCAACAATTAAACACTAAGTGAGTAATTAAACTGTTTGTTTATGAAGCTATAACCTCTGCCTAGCAGCTGGGAGGAAAGGGGCTCTGTCTGATAACAGCTGAGCCGAACAAGTCTAATCTCGTCTGCAAGGAAAGGGTCTCATTAGGAATTAGGCACTTTATAAACCATCGAAAACGACATTGTAGTGTATAATATCAAAATAACGAACAATAACGATAATAAAACGATAGTATACCTACAAATAGAGAAAAAATAAATATTCCCCCTACAAACAATAAAGGAAGAAAATTTTCAGTCATACAAATAAGTCACAAATTGAGTTAAATCTACAAATAATTCCGGTCAGTTAAGACCAAACAACATGTATCCGGCCAGAGGGATCAAAAATAGATGTATGCATAATTTAAGTGGACTGTATACTTAACAAATGCTGGTTCCGATGTAAACCGACTGCATATGCCTGACAAATACTCACTGTATCAGCACTAGAGCTCGACTGACTGTCTGCTAATCTTGTCCGGCAGGGGCGGCACCTGTTGTCTTCTTGATCTAGGAGCTCCATATATATATATAGATATATATATATATATATATATATATATATATATTATACCTTTTTACCTATAATTTCCACAAATAAATCTTCAAATTCATACTATTCACTTTCTTTAACATTAGGGGAAACCAACTCATGAAGCCCCTCACTGCGAAATGCTCAATGGCATTCTCATAAATACTGAAAAACCTTTTGGTGGAACTGGGCCCAGCCCCATGAAGATGGGGATATCGAGGGGAGCCTCTGCACCGGGCGGATCAGCAGCTATATGGTAGGGAGCAGGGATATCGAGGGGAGCCTCTGCACCGGGCGGATCAGCAGCTATATGCTAGGGAGCAGGGATATCGAGGGGAGCCTCTGCACCGGGCGGATCAGCAGCTATATGGTAGGGAGCAGGGATATCGAGGGGAGCCTCTGCACCGGGCGGATCAGCAGCTATATGGTAGGGAGCAGGGATATCGAGGGGAGCCTCTGCACCGGGCGGATCAGCAGCTATATGCTAGGGAGCAGGGATATCGAGGGGAGCCTCTGCACCGGGCGGATCAGCAGCTATATGGTAGGGAGCAGGGATATCGAGGGGAGCCTCTGCACCGGGCGGATCAGCAGCTATATGGTAGGGAGCAGGGATATCGAGGGGAGCCTCTGCACCGGGCGGATCAGCAGCTATATGGTAGGGAGCAGGGATATCGAGGGGAGCCTCTGCACCGGGCGGATCAGCAGCTATATGGTAGGGAGCAGGGATATCGAGGGGAGCCTCTGCACCGGGCGGATCAGCAGCTATATGGTAGGGAGCAGGGATATCGAGGGGAGCCTCTGCACCGGGCGGATCAGCAGCTATATGGTAGGGAGCAGGGATATCGAGGGGAGCCTCTGCACCGGGCGGATCAGCAGCTATATGGTAGGGAGCAGGGATATCGAGGGGAGCCTCTGCACCGGGCGGATCAGCAGCTATATGGTAGGGAGCAGGGATATCGAGGGGAGCCTCTGCACCGGGCGGATCAGCAGCTATATGGTAGGGAGCAGGGATATCGAGGGGAGCCTCTGCACCGGGCGGATCAGCAGCTATATGGTAGGGAGCAGGGATATCGAGGGGAGCCTCTGCACCGGGCGGATCAGCAGCTATATGGTAGGGAGCAGGGATATCGAGGGGAGCCTCTGCACCGGGCGGATCAGCAGCTATATGGTAGGGAGCAGGGATATCGAGGGGAGCCTCTGCACCGGGCGGATCAGCAGCTATATGGTAGGGAGCAGGGATATCGAGGGGAGCCTCTGCACCGGGCGGATCAGCAGCTATATGGTAGGGAGCAGGGATATCGAGGGGAGCCTCTGCACCGGGCGGATCAGCAGCTATATGGTAGGGAGCAGGGATATCGAGGGGAGCCTCTGCACCGGGCGGATCAGCAGCTATATGGTAGGGAGCAGGGATATCGAGGGGAGCCTCTGCACCGGGCGGATCAGCAGCTATATGGTAGGGAGCAGGGATATCGAGGGGAGCCTCTGCACCGGGCGGATCAGCAGCTATATGCTAGGGAGCAGGGATATCGAGGGGAGCCTCTGCACCGGGCGGATCAGCAGCTATATGGTAGGGAGCAGGGATATCGAGGGGAGCCTCTGCACCGGGCGGATCAGCAGCTATATGGTAGGGAGCAGGGATATCGAGGGGAGCCTCTGCACCGGGCGGATCAGCAGCTATATGCTAGGGAGCAGGGATATCGAGGGGAGCCTCTGCACCGGGCGGATCAGCAGCTATATGGTAGGGAGCAGGGATATCGAGGGGAGCCTCTGCACCGGGCGGATCAGCAGCTATATGGTAGGGAGCAGGGATATCGAGGGGAGCCTCTGCACCGGGCGGATCAGCAGCTATATGGTAGGGAGCAGGGATATCGAGGGGAGCCTCTGCACCGGGCGGATCAGCAGCTATATGCTAGGGAGCAGGGATATCGAGGGGAGCCTCTGCACCGGGCGGATCAGCAGCTATATGGTAGGGAGCAGGGATATCGAGGGGAGCCTCTGCACCGGGCGGATCAGCAGCTATATGGTAGGGAGCAGGCAGCCTCTATTAAGGAGTAGTATATATAACTGAAGTACCATTCAGGAGCAGGGATATCGAGGGGAGCCTCTGCACCGGGCGGATCAGCAGCTCGACCAGGGTCTGCCGTCCGCATTCTGCTCTGGTCTGCCGTGCTTTGAGGAACGCATGGAACCTAGGCTTGCTTTCATCACATTTCACCAGCATCTCTCGACTTGTTTCAAAGAAATTCACAAATGGAGGGTAAGCCTTCACCAGGTCTGGAGCCTGCAACAAATAAAAATGTTACAGTTTTTTATTTATTATTACAAACAAATTCTAATTAGATATAATAATATTAACAAATATTTAATAACATCTCCATAAAGCATTTATTCAATTATAATATTTATTTTTACAGTGAGTGTGTGTGTGTGTGTGTGTGTGATTTTTCGATCCGACGTATAGTAACGGAGATATTTCGAATTTTCGAAAATCTTCCCTTCTAACCCCCCCCCACTCCCATTGGTCCGATTTCAGCCATTAACGAACTTGATCTTTATTTTTGCATAAAACTTTTAAATATCGAGTTTCGATCAAACGAAAATTATGACCGCTAGAGCATTAACAGACAATATATATATATATATATATATATATATATATATAATTTTGAACGGACCCCATTTTCGTCATCCTCTCTCATTACACCTCTCAACAAGCTTCTCTTTCTTTTGACATGAACCACTGGCTCTTGGAGTTTGCTAGCAATCAAACATAATTATTATGAACTGAATACAAAAATCGTATACAACAATTTTTTTTAAATTTAATCTATATATATATATATATATATATATATATGAATGTTTGTCTGTATGTCCTTTATAGAATTGTAAACAGCAGAACTGAACTTTATGAAACTTGGTATGTATATTACTACTAATCCAACTTAGGTTTTGGCTATATTAACCCTTTAGTGCATAGTGTTGCATATCTGCAACATATTCTTAAAATTTTTCTTAGAGCTATCTGTTGAATTATTAGTTAACTAACTTGTGCTTTAGATGTTCTACAACATGCATTGAACACCATATAGAGCTCTTGCAGGTTATAACAGGTCCTAACAGATAAGTGCAAGCCTCCTTTTGTCTCAGAATCTCTTTTCAGGCCTAGCTGTTGTCAGTGCAACATTGAACTTGTATTTTTTCTGATTTGGAGTTATTTTTGCGGTTTGAAAAAAATATTCTCATCATTATTGAAGTAAGTAAAATGTATTAAAGCAATAAGATTAATTATAAAATAAATATTATTAGTGTTAGCCCAAATTATATTTATGTAGCACATATGCAACATCATGTGAATCAATACTATTTTCTTTTTTTTAGATGTCTGAGGAATTTATTATTCCAGAAAACGATGGTAGGAGAACAAGAGTTACTCCAAATGAAGTAATAAGTATGATTAATTAACCAAACAGCAGTGAGGGAACGATTTCGCCAGAGAGTGAAGTTGTTCCTTTAGCCGATGATGTCCTCCTGGAACGAGTTGATGACCTTTTGACTTACTGTGGGGTGCCAGAAGCGCCAACAGTCACAAATGAAGCTCCTTTTACTTCAGAGAGTGAGCTTGAATCTTGTGAGATACCAAAAAATATATCAAAGGGTAAGATAAAACCAACCGATTACACTGGTCGACAAGGTTTTTTTCACAAGAAATCTGAATAGTGAATCTAGTGCATTTTTTCATCCTGAATTCAGATATGTAGTCAGAATTTTCCCATCAGGCATAGTTTTTCTGTGAAAGCTACTTTTCAAAATATGATTTTAGCGTTTTCTTTGACCTGTCATAGGAACCTTTACCTCATATGTAGCTATTTTACTCAAGCCGTATTTATTGAAATTATTTGTAATATCACGCTGAAGCACCACAAAACAAGACTGTGCAGGTTCATTCATGTTTAGACCTGTCTGGCATTGTGATGTGTCAGTATTGAGCTGACTGTGACACTGTTCACTAGTGAAATATTTCCTTCCTTTCTGTTTAGAAGTGTATTGTGTATGTTGTGCATGTTGTATTTCAGTGCTTAATTTTTTCATCATGCCAAGAAAGTGTGTAAATCATGCAGATAATTTCTGCTATATTTGTGGTAAGCTGACCTTCAAGTCTCAGAGGCGAAATATGACCCCACTTGTAAAGAAGTGTTATCAACTTTACTTTGGCTGTCAAGTTGGTGATTTTGATAAGAGCTGGGCCCCAAATACATGCTGTGTTTCGTGTGTTAGACTGCTGACTGGGTGGAAAAATGGTACACATCATATGCCATTTGCAATTCCCATGATTTGGAGGGAACCGAAGGATCATTCAACTGACTGTTATTTTTGTTTGACAAATATTAAAGGAATCACATCTAAAACAAAATATACAGTTAAGTATCCGAATTTGCAATCTGCATTGAGACCTGTCTCACACAGTGAAGAGTTCCCCGTACCAGTATATGTAGATACAACCTTAAGTGATAACTCTGATTGTGACCTAAGTGAAACACAAAATGATTCAGATGAAAATAAAAATGATCTTACATATGAAGCCAGTAGCTGTTCATCAGAACCATACTTTCCCAATCAACAAGACCTTAATGACCTGATTCGGGATTTAAATCTGTCTAAACTACAAGCTGAAGTTTTAACTTCCAGACTCAAAGGGTGGAATTTACTCCAAAAAGATGTAAGAATAAGTAATTATCTTAGCCGCCATAGTGTTTTCAAAGAATACTTCTCTGAAGAATGTGGTGTTGTGTTTTGTAATAATATTTGTTCAGTTATGGAAACTCTTGGGCATCAACACCGACCAGGTGAGTGGCGATTGTTCATAGACTCCTCTAAAGTAAGCTGTGCTGCTACATATTGGCAATGGACTTCTATCAATACCTGTAGCGCATGCCACTGATATGAATGATTTATCAAAATATGATATTAATTTTAGACAAAATCATTATGGAAAATATGAATGGAATACCTGTGGTGATTTAAAGGTCATTGCTTTATTGCTCGGTTTCCAACTTGGGTTCACCAAATTTTGCTGTTTTTTGTGCGAGTGGGACAGCAGAGATAAGAAGTCTCACTACGTTAGAAAGTCATGGCCAAAACGTGAATCTCTTATCCCTGGCCAGAAAAATGTTGCATATTAAGTTAGGAGTTAAGAAAAATTTCGTCAAAGCTATGGATAAACTTTCTGATGGATTCTTGTACTTAAAATCGAAATTCCCCAAAGTCAGTGATGCTAAATTGAAAGAAGGAATTTTTATAGGACCACAAATCCGATCATTAATGGCTGATGAACATTTCGAGGGACTGTTAAATCCACTGGAGAGAGCAGCCTGGCAATCTTTCAAAAGTTTATGTTGCAATTTTCTTGGAAACCATAAAGCAGAAAACTATCGTGACATAGTGGCTGATCTTCTGCATTCTTATAAAGCTATGGGATGCAACATGTCTTTATAAATTCACTTCTTGGACTTCTTCCCCGAAAACCTTGGAGCTGTCAGCGATGAACACGGTGAGCGTTTTCATCAGCAAATTTCTACGATAGAGAAGAGGTAGCAAGGCAAGTGGAGTTCCAATATGCTGGCTGACTACTGTTGGACTAAAAAGAGAGACGTTCCAGATGCAAAATATACCCGAAAATCACTATCTACCACTTTCTAGGTAAGTCAGAATCAGTAGTTATAATTTTGAGTTAGATAGCTAGTTACGGATTTTTTAGAGTATTATAAAAATTCAAATGAATATCACACAAAACTCCTGCCCGATGCGGACAAACTGTAATTATATTTGAATTCAGCACAAAAAATACTTTTAGAATCTATTATTTTAATTCTTGTGAAAGAAAAAAAGTTAATTTTTGTAGAGCAGTGTTATTATCGGAAGAAGGAGCACTTACAGTTGACAGAGGATGAGGGGGGCAGGTTATTGCCAAAAGATTTTCTTGAGTTTCTGGGCGATCGGAAACACCGAAAAGAGGTCGACCATCTGGGGAAAGAGAAGAAGAGCAGCTAAGAAAAAAGAAATGTGCATCTGCTAGGCCCAGTGCTGATATAAGAAAAGACGGAACGGATCACTGGCCCCAGTGGGACAGTAAATGCAATCGATGCAACATGTTGGCGATGGGTTCACTTATGTCAAATGCAAAAAGTGCAATTTAAATTTATGTTTTAATAAAGATAAAAACTGCTTTTATTTAATAAATAAATGTGACGGGTAAATTTACAATTTATATTTCTATAAGTTCCTTTGATGTAAATGTACTTAACATTTAGCTCTTATTTATTTTTTTATTAAATATAGATTGTTTATAAACATTATTTGGGATTATTATACTTATAAATTTTGAAAGCACTCCCATCCTCATCCTATCTTTAAGCACTTACTTGCCTGATGTTGCATATCTGCAACACACTAAAGCTAATTAAAACTATAAAAGTTGAAAAATATTTTTTTAATCGATTTTTCTACGCTCTTGATACCAGGATAAAACAAAAAAAAATATTTTACTAAAATTAAAAAAATTGTGCAGTAAAGGGTTAATATTCACTGAGACGAACAGGAGTAGGGGTTATATGGGAGGTGTGAAATAAAAAATCGTGATATTTCGTAATCTATTAATTTTTCGGCAATCGTGTATATAACAATAGTCGTTTGTTTTGTTATTTAAAGTAACTTTTGTTATAAGCACTTTTGTCGTATAACGAAATATAAATGAGGTATACATGAAAAACTATAGAAGGGGTCGAGAATGTTATAGGACACGAAAGAATAAATCGAATTCGACCAAACTCCGTATTTCTGATTATAAGCTATATTACCATTCTTAGGAACGAACAGGAGTGGGGGTTGTTAGGGAGGCATGAAATGAAAAATCGTCATATTTCGTTTTCCTATAGTTGATATGTTTTTTTTGGCGAACCTGCACATGACAAAAGATATTTAATTTTATATTTAGAGTAACTTGTGTTATATACATCTTTATCGTGATTTATAAAGCAAGTAATATGCATAGACGTTTTGTAATAGTCATCAATGTTCATTATACTGCCTGTATGTATAAAACTCTAGGATTTTAATGCTGGTAGGATTTGAAGTGAGGAAAAATTATTTTAGTGAAGAGGAGAAATTATGCAACTAGACGTATTATGGTAGGAAAGTGTTATATAATCAGTTGTGCCCCAGCCGTCCCTACCTCAGGCTGGCTTATATTCACATCCCATTCGATGCTTATACTTTTAGTAATGTAGACTTTTTCTCAGATACTTGAATTTTTTTGCCTCCTAGATGTATAATTTAAAAGAATGAACGCTGGAGAGGAACAGCCTGTTATTTGTGGAATTTATTAACTCTGCTCTGTTAATATGTGTTATACTTTACTGAATATGCTTTGTACAATTAAGAATACACATTAGGGTATTTTTAATAGTGGTTATTACGTATATAAAACAGCTGCCGGTGCTTTCGACTACTTTTGAGCAAATGAACGTTTATTCATTGGTGATTCGGAATACAGAACTCTTTTTATGATTATGAATAATATGGTTAATACGATAATCTTCGATTATGTTATATACAAAAAAAGATACATGCACTGGAAACAGGAAATATAAAAATATTGTGTATTTTGTAGAATTAAGTATATAACAGATACTTTTATTATTGACATAGCCCCAGCACGACGGACTCCGGTCTAAATCCTAACCATTGAGACGGGAAAATGTAAAAATATTGTACAAAGTAAAGCCCAAAAAAAATTACCATCATCATTCAGCCTCAAATAATTTCCCGGGCGAAGCTGGGTACCTTAGCTAGTTACCTACAAATACTGTTCCAGTAATTTTTCTTTATCTGATACATTAACCCAGATAATTACATTTTTTAGTACTTAGTCTTGAGTAAAACATCACTTGATTAATACAGTTTTCACTAGGTTTCTTACTACAGGAGAAATGGAGGACAGATGCTGAGTCGAGATGATCAGCACGTCATATACCAGCTGAAGGGAAATCTGCCAAGTCAAGAGTACAATGTTAATAAGTGATTTTTGCAGAGAGATAATTCAATTGCAAAAAATACAATAAGGATAGAGTGGGAGAGAGAGGGCAGGCCAAAATAATACTGCTACAACACCCATAGAATGGACTATAAAAAGAATGAGCTGAATCATTCAGAAAATATGACTCAGATTGGTACAGAGGAGGGTAGAGAGGGGGGGGAGAGAGGGGGGGGAGAGAGAGGGGGGAGAGAGGGGGGAGGGGGAGAGAGAGAGAGAGAGAGAGAGAGAGAGAGAGAGAGAGAGAGAGAGAGAGAGACACTCCCCCCCCCTATCCCTTCCCCTCCTCTCCAGCCACAGCCAGAGCTAGAGCTAAGGCAGCCATCTTGAGCCTACATCTGGTTGTTGTATACTGCTTGAGTAGTTGCTAGATTACTGGTTACACAGCTGCCAATAACCATCACAGCTTATGGTAGAGGTAATTATCCTAACCTATATACAGCTAGTGACAACCATCTCAGTCAGCTTATTACATAGACCTCCTATCCACTAACATATTCTAAACTATCTTCATATAATAGGTGTACTGCTACAACCTGCTAGCCTACAATAAATCATTTATCTGAAACGTATAAACGCCACTTCTAACTCCTATACCTACCTCCTAATCTCATGAGAAGGTTATACTTGCTAAAGGAAGGTTATCCTTGATTCTCTTGTCCAGATGTTTTTAGGAATTACGATGCCTTTTTAAAAAAATTTACTTAACAAGGAGGTTGGCAACAATGGAATACCTGTACGGAAAAATGAATGCCTAACCTGGCCAAGTTCATACTTTATGCACCTTTATGATGCTTCTACGAATACCCCTTATATTTTAATACACTAACATTCAATTCTTGTCATACCTTAATAAAAATACGGATTATTAAATAATAAATCACACGAAATGCCTTTTAGAATGTGTTAGCTAGCTGTGTTTATTGGAGTAGACATTATGAGGAAGGCTAAGGCTGTGTTAGGCTAAAATATTTAGATGAAGGAAGCAGACTAACTAGTAAAAAACCTAACCATCCTGTAAAGGATCACACTAATAAATACTCTGCCGATAATCCAAATCGATTTATAATAAGATAGCAACAGACCACACCCATTCCCACCGTTAGCATATTTTCCCAACGGAAAATCACCTACTCAGCTTCTACCCATAATCTCATTTTACAAAAATTTCTTCGAATCTCCATTAATCCTACCTAGGAGATATACGAAAATGAGGTCTGTTCGAAATTATATTTATATCTGTTACGACTCTAGCGGTCACAATTGTTATTCGATCATAACAGAACTCTATATATATAAATGCTTCATGCAAAATTAAAGATCGAGTCGGTTAACGGTCGCAATCAGACGAGGGGGAAGTTCCCCCTCTATTATTATACGTCAGGTCGAAACATTGCATGGAACCAATCTTACTGGAAATTGAAATGTCTATAAATGTTGTTAAATATGTATTTCTTCTAATATGAATAGTAACCAAAATATTTGAAATTAATGGTTTTCATCAGTTAAGTGCCACTCCTACACATGTCGTAATAACAATAAGCTGTTACATCATGAACCTCTTTATTATAAGCTTAAATACCGAATTTGGTTTTCATGAGACTTTTATTATGCGAGATACAAGCAAATTCGATGTGAGATGAAGTCTTCAAATAAAGTTTTACGTTCTTGTCTTGAAAATGTTCATTAGATCAATACCATAGTCGATATTTAACTGATTCAGTCAAAATTCATCAAGAGGTGATATTTGTTGTTGGCCGAATCTGCCGAGGAATAGGAGAGGAGGCTTACAGGGGGCGATTTAAGAATTCAAAATATCTCAGTTATGATGAGTCGTATTGAAAAATGTTATATAACCAATCACAAGATAAAATATATATTGATGCTCTACAATTGTTTCTCTGTGCAATTTTTTTATAGCTCGAATATTAAGCGAGTATTTAGTATGTTGTGTGTTGAGTATGTGGTGAGAGATGACTAGTGTACGATCGGAGCTTGCTTCGTTTATGGAGCCCCCCACTACTATACCTCCTCTACCCCGCCCAGTCCTATGCCAACAACTAAAATAAATTTGAACGAAAGACGTTACACAAATATTCGATTCATTTTCAGTCATTTTATTGATTTTGTCCATTTTGAAAAAAATGTGACATTGCAGCGTTTCGTTTCGATTCAAAATACAGAGTTTCGACCATTTCGATTTAGTCTTTCGTGTCCTATAATATTGTTGACCCCTTCTATAGTTATTCCTGTATACCTCATTTGTACTTCGTTATACAGCAGAAGTGCATATAACAAAAGTTACTTCAAATAATAAAACAAACAACTTTTGTTATATGCACATTTGCTGAAAAATGAATAGGTTATGAAATATCGCGATTATACATTTCAAACCTCCATTATTACTCCCACTCCTGTTCGTACTTCGAAATTTTAATAGAGCTTATAATCAGGAAGGTGTTAATACCATATCACATACGGAGGTTCGTTTAGTTCGGTCGAGTCTTTTGTGCCATATAAAATTGTCGACTCCCAGTATAGTTTTTAGCGTATAACTCATTTATACTTCGGTATACGACAAAAGTGAATATAACAAAAGTTTCTCAAAATAACAAAATAAACAGCTTTTGTTGTGTGCATATTTGCCGAAAAATTAATAGGAAAAGAAATATCGCTACTTTTTTATTTCAGGCCTCTCTTATAACCCCCACTCCTGTTCACCTCAGAGAATATTAATATAGCCTAAAACCTAAGTTGGGATAGTAGTAATATACATACCAAGTTTCATAAAATTCGGTTCAGCTGTTTACGATTGTATAAAGGACATACAGACAAACATTCATTTTTAGATATATAGATTATAATATGACATAAAGTATAAAGATGGATGGGGATGTAGCAATAAGTATCCATGCTCCTTAAAAATTCTTTTTTATTATCTCCAAATTGCCACGATTTCAGCCATCCTCAGGGACAACCTATCATTTTCTAAATTATGACCATGGAGACTTATTGCCATATCACCATCTATCTAAAATATAAAAGTCTGTCTCCTTAGAAGAATATATCAAAATAAAAGAACATTAAATTTGTTTCAGTTGGAGAGACAAAAGCAGCTCTATATAGACTACAAGAACAAAGAAAACAACAATTACAGAGAACAACAGTCTGACAATACTAGACTCTTCTAGTCAGAACAAGACAATATTCTACTCTACTTTAAAGTAAGTGTAATGAGATAAGGTGATAGTGGAGCCATGAATAAGCGTGAGGAGAAGAGGAAATACCCACCGGGCATCACAATAGCCAACAAGGCAGATATTGAGCGGCTGAGAAATGCGATTAGCAATATCGAACCTACCATCAACATCTCGGGCAACAAAATCCTCACGAGGACTGAACACGCTTACGAGAAGGTTATAGAATACCTCCAGAAAAGGGAAATAGACTACGATGTTTTCCGTGAAGACAGGAGAGCTGTGATTGCAGTAGTGAAGAACCTGCCTGCCCAACTGCCGCTCAAATACATCAGGGATGAGCTGGTAGCTGACGGATTCAGAGTCCGAAAAATCATCAATGCTGTCAGTAAAGAAAAGAAGTATCCGATGCCAATGCACTTCATCTACCTCGAGCCAGGAGAAAAGAGTCGGCAAATATTCCATATAAAAACCCTCTGCTATATAGTAGTAAAGGTAGAGAAATGCCAGCCCCGACCCAGCCCGTCAGTAGTAAAGGTAGAGAAATGCCAGCCCCGACCCAGCCTGTCAGTAGTAAAGGTAGAGAAATGCCAGCCCCGACCCAGCCCGTCAGTAGTAAAGGTAGAGAAATGCCAGCCCCGACCCTGCCCGTCAGTAGTAAAGGCAGAGAAATGCCAGCCCCGACCCAGCCCGTCAGTAGTAAAGGCAGAGAAATGCCAGCCCCGACCCAGCCCGTCAGTAGTAAAGGCAGAGAAATGCCAGCCCCGACCCAAGCTCAGTTGGAGAGTGAATGAGAATCGGAGGATAGATAAAGATACAATGGAAGAGACTACTACTACTTCAACACTTAGCTTCAGTAGCATTCTCAAACAAACAGCGCCAACAAATGCACAAAGAAAACATCTTGGAAAAAGAAACCATCCTCCGCTCAGCCCACTACGATACCCTCACACAGTCGCTTCTTTAGCAACCGATTCGCCGACAGGGGCAGAGCCGTTGGAAAAGAATGCAATGATAGACTGGTGGGACAACCCAACAACAGCCACTTCTCGACCTATCATAAACCAAACACACTCATATCCCAAAACTAATAATGCAGTAGAGGGCCAATGTGACAACACTCCAAGAGAAGAAAGGAAACGAGATGGAGATTCATCTGATGAACAAACTCAGAAACGAGACATAGATTCATGTAAAGGAGATAGTGAGGAAGGTAGAAAGAGCGTAGAGCGCCTGGCCAACTATTTGTACAAGAAGAGGCTATGGGAATTAGTGAGTGGAGCTGCCGCAACTACAACATTAGTAGATGAAATAAAAAAAATCCCTGCGAAGCTAGGATTGGATCTGAGCGGAGAAATGAGACGAGAGCACACAAGCCCACTACTACACAACGTAACAATCACCACCGACTCCAATCATCTTAAACAACAGTAACATTATACAAACTATAATTATTTGTTAAACCTTTAGATTTTACAAAAAAAAATAGTATTAGCATTTGTTTCTAAAGGGAAGTGGTGCTAATTAACAGTGTAAGTCCTTTTATAAAATCAAATAAAGATTCTTGACTTATTATATAGAGACTGCTATCATTGACTTGTCCTATCATTGGCTGCCTCTTACGAGAAGGGAATTGTGTAAATAGGATGCGAGTTGGGCCAGGATATATATCAACAAGAGCCGTCCAGCCCCAATGTTGAAGTAATTGCTTGGACGGAAGATAGTGCAATCGAAACCAAAGTAGAAATGTAAGTAGTCATTGGTGGGAGACTACTTATTATGGCTAGTAGATTGAGGGTGGGGGCACTGATGAGGAGGCTGGGGGGAAGGCACTGATGAGGAGGCTGGGGGGGGCACTGATGAGTAGGCTGGGGGGAAGGCACTGATGAGTAGGCTGGGGGGCACTGATGAGTAGGCTGGGGGGGGCACTGATGAGGAGGCTGGGGGGCACTGATGAGGAGGCTGGGGGGGGCACTGATGAGTAGGATGGGGGAGGCACTGATGAGGAGGCTGGGGGGCACTGATGAGTAGGCTGGGGGGGCACTGATGAGTAGGCTGGGGGGAAGGCACTAATGAGTAGGCTGGGGGGCACTGATGAGTAGGCTGGGGGGAAGGCACTGATGAGTAGGCTGGGGGGCACTGATGAGTAGGCTGGGGGGCACTGATGAGGAGGCTGGGGGGGCACTGATGAGGAGGATGGGGGGAAGGCACTGATGAGTAGGCTGGGGGGCACTAATTAGTAGGCTGGGGGGCACTGAGGAGTAGGCTGGGGGGGGCACTGATGAGTAGGCTGGGGGGCACTGATGAGGAGGCTGGGGGGAGGCACTGATGAGGAGGCTGGGGGGCACTGATGAGTAGGCTGGGGGGACACTGATGAGGAGGCTGGGGGGCACTGATGAGTAGGCTGGGGGGGCACTGATGAGTAGGCTGGGGGGCACTGATGAGTAGGCTGGGGGGGCACTGATGAGTAGGCTGGGGGGCACTGATGAGGAGGCTGGGGGGGGCACTGATGAGTAGGCTGGGGGGCACTGATGAGTAGGCTGGGGGGCACTGATGAGTAGGCTGGGGGCACTGATGAGTAGGCTGGGGGGAAGGCACTGATGAGGAGGCTGGGGGCACTGATGAGTAGGCTGGGGGAAGGCACTGATGAGGAGGCTGGGGGGGGGCACTGATGAGTAGGATGGGGGGCACTGATGAGGAGGCTGGGGGGCACTGATGAGTAGGCTGGGGGGGGCACTGATGAGTAGGCTGGGGGAAGGCACTGATGAGTAGGCTGGGGGGACTGATGAGTAGGCTGGGGGGGGCACTGATGAGGAGGCTGGGGGGAAGGCACTGATGAGGAGGCTGGGGGGGGGGCACTGATGAGGAGGCTGGGGGGGCACTGATGAGGAGATCCCCCAGCCTCCTCATCAGTGCCCCCCAGTCTCGTAATCAGTGCCCCCCAGCCTCCTCATCAGTGCCCCCCAGCCTCCTCATCAGTGCCCCCCCAGCCTCCTCATCAGTGCCCCCCAGCCTCCTCATCAGTGCCCCCCAGCCTCCTCATCAGTGCCCCCAGCCTCGTCATCAGTGCCCCCCCAGCCTCCTCATCAGTGCCCCAGCCTCCTCATCAGTGCCCCCCAGCCTTGTCATCAGTGCCCCCCCAGCCTTGTCATAAGTGCCCCCCCAGCCTTGTCATCAGTGCCCCCCCAGCCTTGTCATCAGTGCCCCCAGCCTTGTCATCAGTGCCCCCAGCCTTGTCATCAGTGCCCCCCAGCCTCCTCATCAGTGCCCCCCAGCCTCCTCATCAGTGCCCCAGCCTCCTCATCAGTCCCAGCCTCCTCATCAGTCCCCCCAGCCTCCTCATCAGTGCCCCCCAGCCTCCTCATCAGTGCCCCCCCTCCTTGTCATCAGTGCCCCCCAGCTTACTCATCAGTGCCCCCCCCCAGCCCCCCACACAATTTATGTTTGGCTTTAAAGTGTTTGGCAACTCGTAAAGGGGGGGGATAGTCCAATATTTTATTCTAGAAGCTCATAAATATCCATGAAGACAGTTGGCCAGTTTATACATTTGATGAGAAAAAAAAACCCAATTCATATAGAGTTGGAAATGAGTTACTCACGAATTTCAGAATAATATTGCCTATAGAAACTTCTTCAGTCCAGTTGTGTGCGGCATATTTGAGCTCTTGCAGCATATGGCAGTGAGTCTGATGAATCGGAGGCACATTCCCAAAGATTATCTTCAACTCCGTTCCGTTCAAGAGAGGGTCTTCCTCCTCCAGCATATTTTCGAGGGGCACCTTAAATAACTGAACAACCAAACATTTATTAGATTACATCATTTTAAATTTGTAATAATAAGAATATTATGATAAAAAACTAGCTGAGTTATCCGGGAGGTACTGCTGGGGAAAATGATTAGGGACTCTTTGTTTTGTGACTAGGCTTTAGCAAGCACAATATTTTTATAATTCCTACTGGCTAAGGTACCCAGCTTCGCTCGGGAAATCATTTGAGGCTGAATGATGATAGTATTTTTTTTTTGGCAAGGCTAGAATGTTTATAACTACACTTCCCGCCTGGGCGCATTGTTTTCCGTCAGGGAAAGGGTCAGTTAGGCGACTCACAGAAACCAAAAGTTTTTATATTTCAAGAATAAATGAAAATAAGTCCCTAATCATTGTTTTCCCGTGAGGGTCAGGAGGGCGACGTATAGATGAGAAATTTTAATTTTGAAGAATAAATAAAAATGTGTTCCTGATCTATCCCTCTCCACTTTTTACTTCAAACCATAACCATGGATAGCATTTATAACAATTAAATATCCTCTATATTGAAACTTATTTCCTGTCAAAAACCAATCCGAGCACATATAGTTTAAGCATAGTTTTGTACATTGGATTATATTCGTAATAGTAGACCTCAGTGGAAATCACTTTCAGTAATGCTAGCATTTCACAGGAAATAAGTTAACTCAATTAACTGTTTTAGCCTCCGGCCTCCTTCCGCTAAAGCATCTCCTTTGTTTTCCTAAAATATTAATTCAAAGTATTATTTTAATAATTTATCTACCTGATGGAATTAAATAATAGTATTACCCTAAAAATAATTTCATTTATATTCAAAAATATAGGTGAGGGGAAGAGAACGTAGCCCTCCCTCCAAAATAAGTAATACTTTAAATCATATCAAATTTAAATGGATATTGTCTTTTTTCATAATAATATTACCATTAACGTCTAATTGTTATGATGGTACATATTTGTTTCAATAACATCAAGATATCGGAAATTAGATAATATATTAGCAGAACCAAAGAGTTTGATCCCCTAACTTCCGCTATCACTCTTTGTTCCAACTCAGCATGACTTTGTTTAAATAATACATTATACAAATTAAATAACGGAAATGCACTTATGGTTTACATTTCTATTGGAAATAAATAACAATGTTATTTTCTGAGAGGAATAAATAAATGAGCAGGGGATGACGGATATATATAATCTCATTAATCCAAATTATATTTAGAGTTATCATATGTGACTAAAACATAAAATCACTTGTCATAATATGCATTCATTAAAAACACTTAAATAAGCACTAATAAAATTAATGACTCCCACTATAGTTTTAGCATATATCCCGTGTATACTTCATTTTACAAACATAGTGAATGCAACAAAAGTTACTCTAAGTAACAAAATAAACAACTTTTGTTATGTGCATGTTTGCTGAGAATCTAATAGGAAACGAAATATCACAATTTTTCATTTCAGGACTCCCTCATAACCCCCCCCCCCTCCCGTTTGGACCTAAAAATTTAAATATAGCTTATAATCATGAAAGAATTAATGCTAGTTCACATACCGAGTTTTGTTAAGTTCGGTCCAATCCTTAGTGCCCAACAAAATTATTGGCTACCGCTTTAGTTTTTAATGTATATCTCGTTTATACTTTGTCATACGACAGAAGTGAATATAACAAGTGTTACTTTAAATAACAAAATAAACTACTTTTGTCATGTGCATATTTGCAGAAAAAACAGTAGAAAATGAAATACTGCTATTTTTAATTTCAGGGCTCCCTTACAACCCCCACTCCTGCCCGTCGCTAGAAATGTTGGTATGGCTTATGATAATTAAGGCGTCAGTGCTAATACACATACCGAGTTTTATTTAGTTCGGTTGAGTCTTTTGTGCCAAAAAATATTGTTGACTCTCGCTATAATTTTTAGCGTATAACGCATTTAAACTTCTGAATACGACGAAAGTGTATATAAAAAAAGTTACTTTAAATAACAAAATAAACAACTATTGTTATGTGCATATTTGCCGAAAAAACCAATAGGAAACGAAATATCGCTATTTTTAATTTCAGGCCTCCCTTATAACCTCTACTCCTGTTCGTCTCAGAGAAAATTAATATAGCCTAAAGTCTAAGTTGCATTAGTAGTAATATACATACCAAGTTTCATAAAATTCGGTTCAGCTGCTCCTGTGTTAAAAGGTAACAAACAAACAGACACCAAAAAAACAAAATGCAGTTATGTGTCTATGACATGTGAAACAAAAAGTTATCGTGAAATTTCAAGAAAAAAATCACTCTACAGACAGAGGTTACAATTTTATATATATATATATATATATATATATATATATATATATATATATATATATATATATAGATAGATAGATAGATAGATAGATAGACATCAGTGTTTAGGGAACTTATAGATGTTTTTAGCCTTGATAAATAAAAAAGAAAAAATGATTTCCTCATCAATCGCTCTCGGATGTGTCGAAATAGGAGGGAGAATATAAACGATAATCTCAGATAGGATTTGTAATTAAGCCTGTCTTCTCAAAAGTCACCATAGTTTTTTTTTTAGATTATTGTAACTCAAGTTATTCTCAAGGTTACACCACCACAATGTTCTAATAATTTACTTTAATGGTAAAAATAAATAATTTGATAAATAACTTTCTCACTGACTTTCATAATATGCCAGAATCACATAATTTTTTATGAGTACTTATCAATTGGTTTATACAATGGCAACACCATTTAACAGCTCGTCCTAGAGTAACATTTTGCAGGAAAAACAACAAAAGACTAATTTTCATTTCTAATCCCTCATGCAATTAACTTTATTCATATAAATATTCATATTAAAAAGTATATGCGTAGTATAAAGGTTTCCCTAACATACGAATTTTAAGTTCAATTTTATTCCGTTAGAAAGCAATGTTTCGAGTGTCATAGCGTCCAATTTGAAAAAAAATTACAATTAGCAATAGACCAAAAGTTGTAGTGAATGGAGTATGGAGCTCTAAATCAGACGCTGATATATTCCTTGTCGGTGGAATTTGTATGGATGGTAGCTACTAAGAATGCTGAGGAAAACCTCCTCTCTGCTTCAGATATTGGCAATCGTACGAGGCAGGTTAGGGATAAAGAAGGAATAGGCTTTAGGAACAGTCAGCAAATTCTTTAAGAGCTGTAATATTTTTCATAAAATAGGCATTTGATGACTATGTGCACTGTATGAGATTAGATGTATGTAGAGTACGTACCGATGTAATGGTGTTCAATATGCCAACGTAGTTCGATTCGGTCTGGACTAGTTCGAGGAAGACCTGATGGCGCCCACTCAAGCTCTTCAGGTGAGGGCTCCCTATGCATTCGCTCTCACTCTCTGCAATCAACAAAAACACCAGCGATAATCACTCGCACAGAGACATTCTACATCAAACATCTCAATCATATTTCATTCATACATTTCTTTATATTCTTTATTAAAAAAAAAAAAACATGATGAATTATAGGAGACATTGGTTAGTAGGTCATCTTACTAGGAAGTAGATGTCCAGTTGGTAGTAGCCATCAGTTGCACCTCATGAAGGCCAATGCATTCCCCAACAGAGACAAATCTCCACATTTCTTCGGCAAGAGTCCGATTCCATTGTCATAAACATCTCTTAGTTATCTGCAAGATGCTCGTAATCGTTGCCCTTTATAGTGATAGTGCAGAGCTAGTGTATTGTATGTGTCGACGATTTCATCTGATAACAGGAGCTCAGCTGCATCAACAATGACTGCCCAGCCAGGAAACAAAGATTCTATATAATATGCTATTTCATTGGAACATTCTCAGCCTCATTACTTTCATTTATCGGCTCCTCATGTTAATTGTTGTCGCAGCATTGCCTTCAACTTTGCTCAGCCAACAGCTCATCCATCACTCTGGTTAGCCACTGATGATTGTGGCCCTTCTCTCGATGCATTTCTTACAGAATCATCCGAAAAATTATCGGATCCGATCCAGAATGGCTTTTTGTAGTTTGTGCTATTCGTCAGTTGCAGAATCTAGCGATGCTCCCCAGTAGCTTCGCGATGGGAGATGCACAAGGAATATTTGGCACTCGACAAAATATCTAATGGTGCCGATCTATGATCCTTTCTACATATTGTCCTTGTGAGGAGCAGAGGTTTCATATCCCAAGGATAAGCACAGCAAACACAAATGTTTGTATGATTGGCATACTCATTTCTTCTCTGCTCTTGAGTAATTAACATGTTAAGTGCAGCACAGGGTCAAATGATCCTGTACGTAACTGTCTCCCAGTACGGGTCGGGTTTGAAGATAAATGTTCAAAAAATACTTTGACGGTTTTTGCTTTGTACTAGTAAATATAATTAGAAACAGTACGTTTATGTATTTCGAATCCAAAAAGTACGTCGTATATCATTGAAAAATGCACGGGGCTTTATGAGCCCGTGCCGGCCTGGAGAGTGGTATTTGGGCTCGAGTCCAGCACAGGATCATATAGTCATATGATTGCAATGTGTCATAATTTAAAGTTAATTCATATTCACCCATTTTTATGTATAACAAAAATTAAAATCCTTCGTTGATCACCAAAATTATCACACAAAGGAGAAAAAAAGTTCCCGACAAGGTGATAAATGTAAGGTAAATATTTATTTCTAAGTCACGTTACAAAAAAATTGATGAAAACATGGCCTGCGACTGCTGTATATTTTTCGATGTCCTAAGAGTAAAAAAATGTTTGATTATAGCAATTTAGTTCATTTTACGACTGGTAGTAGCTCATTAAAAGGGGACATAATTACAGGGTCAATTAACCCCGTTACGCACTTGTGGATAGTTGCACCACAGGGTCAATTGACCCCATGTCGCACTTGTGGATAGACCACTTTTTTGAAGTCTGCACTGATTAATATTTAGTCTTGGTCAAATTATTGAGCTTTGTTGCGTGTTAAGCATCAAACTGCATTCCTACAATACAATTACTATAATTCAATTCGAAAAATACATTCCTATGATTCATATAATAAACATGAGTAATGGAGCAAAGTCATCCACTGACATAAATCAATTTTCATTCGAACTTAATTCATATCTCAGGTATGAATGTAACTTCCAGTTACATATACTTCAAGTAAACACCATGCTTAAGATTTTCTATTAACAATAAGTAAAATTATTAAGAAAACGTTTATTACTTTAAACAGTTACTCAAACTATTCAAATATGTCTATTCTACTTCAAGAGTTATAAAAAGTGAGAAAGTGAATGACTGGAGAGAGAGAGAGAGAGGAGGGAGAGGGAAAGAGAGTGGGGAGCGGTAGAGAGAAAGAAAGAGGAGGTGATGTATATTTACCTTGGGCGATAGGACTAGCATCTAGGAAGGATCCAGAGCAGGACAAGAGAGTAGCATCAGTGATGGACGACCTCCGTTTGCCTTGCTCTGATGATGAGACTGGTGAGATGACCCGAGCTAGGTTAGCTCTGAACCTCTTCCTCTTCCTCGCTCTAGATGAACCTGGCATAGATGAGATAGACACTCGTGGAGTCGATGTACCTACATACTAAAGACAACACATGAAAAAAACATTAGATAGAATCAATTCATTACAAGAAGAAAAACCTACACTAAATGCAACTACCCAACCACTAACAGCTACCCATCCACTAGCAACTCCCAAAAGACTAATAACTCCCACGCCTACAAGCTACTCCCCACCCAGATGAAACTCCCACACCTACAAGCATCTCCCCAGAGATGAGCAACTCCCACACCTACAAGCATCTCCCCAGAGATGAGCAACTCCCACAACTGCAAGATCTCCCCAGAGATGAGCAACTCCCACACCTACAAGCATCTCCCTAGAGATGAGCAACTCCCACACCTACAAGCATCTCCCTAGAGATGAGCAACTCCCACACCTACAAGCATCTCCCCACAGATGAGCAACTCCCACACCTACAAGCATCTCCCCACATATGAGCAACTCCCACACCTACAAGCACCTCCCCACATATGAGCAACTCCCACACCTACAAGCATCTCCCCCCATATGAGCAACTCCCACACCTACAAGCATCTCCCCACATATGAGCAACTCCCACACCTACAAGGTACTCCCCACATATGAGCAACTCCCACACCTACAAGCATCTACCCATAGATTTGAAACTCCCACACCTACAAGCATCTCCCTAGAGATGAGAAACTCCCACACCTACAAGCATCTCCCCAGAGATGAGCAACTCCCACACCTACAAGCATCTCCCCAGAGATGAGCAACTCCCACAACTGCAAGATCTCCCCAGAGATGAGCAACTCCCACACCTACAAAAATCACCCCAGAGATGAGCAACTCCCACACCTACAAGCATCTCCCCAGAGATGAACAACTCCCACACCTACAAGCATCTCCCTAGAGATGAGCAACTCCCACACCTACAAGCATCTCCCCAGAGATGAGCAACTCCCACAACTGCAAGATCTCCCCAGAGATGAGCAACTCCCACAACTACAAGATCTCCCCAGAGATGAGCAACTCCCACAACTACAAGCATCTCCCCATAGATGAGCAACTCCCACACCTACAAGCATCTCCCCAGAGATGAGCAACTCACACACCTACAAGCATCTCCCCAGAGATGAGCAACTCCCACAACTACAAGATCTCCCCAGAGATGAACAACTCCCACACCTACAAGCATCTCCCCAGAGATGAGCAACTCCCACAACTGCAAGATCTCCCCAGAGATGAGCAACTCCCACACCTACAAGCATCTCCCCAGAGATGAACAACTCCCACACCTACAAGCATCTCCCTAGAGATGAGCAACTCCCACACCTACAAGCATCTCCCCAGAGATGAGCAACTCCCACACCTACAAGCATCTCCCTAGAGATGAGCAACTCCCACACCTACAAGCATCTCCCCAGAGATGAGCAACTCCCACACCTACAAGCATCTCCCCAGAGATGAGCAACTCCCACACCTACAAGCATCTCCCCAGAGATGAGCAACTCCCACAACTACAAGCATCTCCCCAGAGATGAGCAACTCCCACACCTACAAGCATCTCCCCAGAGATGAGCAACTCCCACTCCTACAAGCATCTCCCCACATATGAGCAACTCCCACACCTACAAGGTACTCCCCACATATGAGCAACTCCCACACCTACAAGGAACTCTCACACCTACAAGCAACTCCCACACCTACAAGCAACTCCCACACCTACAAGCATCTCCCGAGCAACTCCCACACCTACAAGCATCTCCCCAGAGATGAGCAACTCCCACACCTACAAGCATCTCCCCAGAGATGAACAACTCCCACACCTACAAGCATCTCCCTAGAGATGAGCAACTCCCACACCTACAAGCATCTCCCCAGAGATGAGCAACTCCCACAACTACAAGAGCTCCCCAGAGATGAACAACTCCCACACCTACAAGCATCTCCCCACATATGAGAAACTCCCACAACTACAACTTTTGTGATATTCACCTTTGTCTTATATCAAAGTATAAACGAGATATACACTAAAACTTTAGCGGGAGCCAACAATTTTATCGGCACTAATGATTGAACCGAACTTAACAAAACTCGGTATGTCAATTAGCATTAATTCTTCCATGATTATAAGCTATATTAAAATTTTTTTAGGTTCGAACGGGAGTGGCGGTTATAAGGGAGGCATGACATAAAAATTCGCGATATTTCATTTTCTATTTGTTTTTCGACAAATGTGCACATAATAAAAGTTGTTTACTTTGTTATTTAGAGAAAATTTTGTTTTTTACATTTTTTCGGGAACAATGTATGAAGCAAGTAATGTGTAGAAATATTGATATGCTCAACAATTCTTTCCAATATGAACTACCACATACCTCACCTGGAAAAATTAATTCATATCTATGTTAATATTTTGTCCTTAATAATTCAAATCTATGTTAATATTTTGTCTTTAATAATTCAAATTTAAGCATAATTCGCAGGAGACGGGAAATATGACAATATGGAGAATAGTGAAGTCTTACATAAAAATTAATTTTATTATTAACAAATCCACAGCAACGACGAGTGTAGACCCTAAACACTGGGACGGGTAAATGTCAAAATATTGTGCAAAGTAAAGCCTTGCCAAAAAAATACCATCACCATTCAGCCTCAAATGAATTCCTGGGATATCTGAGCTAGTATATTATATATGTATAAAAGATAATTAGTAGATGTCTTACCTCTTGGAAGAGATGATCCTTTTCATCGACACAGTATTCGTTCTGTACAGATGCCCAGAACCATTCAGCCTTGACCACCTGGGCCCTGGGTGGCAGCGGAGCTGGAGCTACTGATGTAGTAGACTCATCCACCACCTGCACAGCACACACACACTATACCACTCGGACATCTCAATAAAACCAGAATATTTAACATTCCTAGAATATTTTATCTTGTCAATTTCCAAAAACATATGAATGTTTAATGATCGAGGAATAAATGAATTAATAAGCAACTTCCAATTATCCAATATGTCAAATTTAAGTGTGTAAGAAGTAAAACTATCTCTATGAAAGAGGGTCAGCAGCAATACTGTACTTGTAGAGCTGCTTTCAGAAGTCTACTTATAGAAAGTAATTGTAAATTTAAATTATTTAGATGAATGAATAGACACCTCTGCCTCTAAATGAATAGCTACATTATTATAATATTATCAGCCATTTATATACTTATTTACAACAAATAGTAACTTCATACATAAAGGAAATTCATGTTGTAATGTTATACATAATTAAGAAGAGACAA